>JAYKKM010000018.1:905000-1356663 GCA_035772405.1 Chrysogorgia sp. JL179-B06 | reverse complement strand
GTTATTCAAACTTTGACGAATTGGAAGGTACACACATAAACAATGAAAAAGTCAAAGAGGGTTTTCACAGTCATCCAGTGAGAAATTGAAAACTTTATAAATGATATATTTGGGTTGTATATTTGGGTTGCTAGCAATACAGTAGTTAGACCTTTATTACGTTAACCGGAGTCAAGTTAGTGTTCAATGCCAGTTCTTAGTCCCAGAAGAGTGGAGCTGCTGTAGTCTTATCCAGTGTTTTTTGGTACATAACATTTCGTGTAACTATTGTGTATCGTATAATTTTTTAGAATTTTTATGAGCAAATAGATTATCATCGTAACCACGAGTTAGCTACAGGCTGCCTTTGATTTGAAAACAGAATTGAATGTGGGGTGAAAATGTGGTTTGCATGTAGTCGAACGTGTATAGTATTAACTTTTATTTCGTTTATTTTCCACAGCAATTAAAAATGTCAACAACAAAACACAAAGCCTTGGTGACGTTTGAAAAAAATGAACACGCCTTGGCTTGCAGGCGAAAGTTTCACAGGTATGGGTTTCATGATTATTCGCTCGATGATTATTTATTTATTTTTTATTTTTATCAAAACATGCTGGATATCTCTACGTTTATGTGCACAGTGCTAGAGCTTGTATTTTCCTTTTGTATATATTGCTTTTGTGATTTCGTTTTTATGTTTTTTACACTAACACACGAGCGTTTTTTTCTGATTTTTTTGTTTGTCTGAATTTTTCATGTTATCTTTGTTTGCAACTATGTGTTTGTGTTTGTAACTTTATGTTTGTGTTTGTAACTTTGTGTTTGCAACTTTGTGTTTGCAACTTTGTGTTTGTGTTTTCAACTTTGTGTTTGTGTTTGTGTTTGTGTTTGTGTTTGTGTTTGTGTTTGTGTTTGCAACTTTGTGTTTGTGTTTGTGTTTGTGTTTGTGTTTGCAACTTTGTGTTTGTGTTTGCAACTTTGTGCTTGTGTTTGCAACTTTGTGTTTGTTTGTGTTTGTATTTGTAACTTTGCGCCTGTTTTTGTATCTACAATTTTGTGCTTGTGTTTGCAACTTTATGTTTGTATTTGCAACTTTGTGAGATAAACATAAACACAAAGTTGCAAACACAAAGTTGCAAACACAAAGTTGCAAACACAAACACAAATTTGCAAATACAAATACAAAGTCACCAATACAAAGTTAGAAACACAAACACAAATTTGCAAATACAAATACAAAGTTGAAAACACAAAGTTGCAAACACAACTATGTGTTTGTAAGTTTGTGTTTGCAACTTTGTGTTCGTCCTTGCAACTTTGTGTTCGTCCTTGCAACTTTGTGTTCGTGTTTGCAACTTTGTGTTTGTCCTTGCAACGTTGTGTTTGTAAATTTGTGTTTGTTGGCAACTTTGTGTTGGCAACTTTATGTTTATGTTTGGAATTTTTGTGTTTATGTTTACGTTTGCAACTTTGTGTGACATTGTGTTTGTAACATTATGTTTATGTTTGGAATTTTTGTGTTTATGTTTACGTTTGTAACTTTGTGCTTGTTTGCAACTTTGTGTTTGTGTTTGCAACTTTATGTTTATGTTTTGTTTATGTTTATGTTTCCGTTCGCAACTTTGTGTTTTGTTTATGTTTATGTTTTCGTTCGCAACTTTGTGTTTACGTTTACAACATTGTGTTTGCGTTTGCAGCATCGTGTTTGCGTTTGCATGTATGTTTGTGTTGGTGCATGTTTGTAACTTTGTTTTTGTTGTTGCCTTTGTTGTTGTGACTCATACCCTAAAACAAACCTACAGTGGTTTATTCGATGAAACAGTTTGTTTCGTGGCATTTTGAACGTCTTGCGCGTTTACAGTGATACCCAGTAATCCAACCCGGTTAGAGTTAGCGCTTACAAACACGCGTTTGCGCACGCATTTCTGTTCCTTGTTGAACCAAACAAAATGAACTCATTAAAAGTTTATTTTCGTTTTGTTCGTGCTTCAAATGTTTAGAACGACTTTTTCGGGTTTTACAAAAGACGCTTTAAATGCTCATTCGTTTAACATGTGTTTGTTAAACAAAATGCTGCTTTGGTGTTCAAAGTGGTGCACTACTTTATTACATCACTGGAACGTATTTAAAAAAGTCTTTGTTTTGCTTGAAGTACGAAAACAATTATATAATTCCTGTGTAGCCCTATTTACAAAAGGACAGAAAAAAATAATAAAAATTTGATATATGCTTAGTTATAAGCATAAGTTATGGAAAACATTACAAAGATATTTTTGTCTAATATATATTTTTTCGAACTTCAAATGGTCAGGTATAAACATATATAGTATTGGTTTTATGCCATTGTATGGTTTGTCCGATACCTCAAATGTGGTGTACGGCGGCGGCCTTTCTAACAATCTTATTCACAATTAGATTTTAAAGGACATTGGCAACAAAAATTAAGTTTGTCTAATATGAAAGAACTCGCAAAATGATAGAGTAACACCTTTTACAACTTTTCCGTATTTTACTTCGTTTTTGAAATATTTCAGTTCGTTTGATATGTAAATGATATGGTCCTGACGTCAGGTGCAGGGTAGAGAATTTTCACTCATTAAATATTAGTTCCATCTTCAAGTTTGTTCCACAAATTTACTTGAAAATGTGCGTATAATAACTCCTCTTGATAATGAATGTTGTAAACTTAGCTCTACATATCGTACAAATTAAAATATTTCAAAAGCGAAGTAAAATACGGAAAAGTTGTAAAAGGTGTTACGAGTACATTTTACGAGTTCTTTCATATTAGACAAACTTAATTTTTGTTGCCTTTCAGCTCAAAATTCTAATGAGTGATAATTGACGAAGGGCGAAGCCTGAGTTAACTATCCACTCGTGGTCATTGAGCGCAATTATCCCAATTTTTAAAATAGAAACTAATATAACTATAGTTCTTTAATTTTTTTACAAAAAACGCAGAGTAGCTTAGCCAACTAGATTGTAGCATTTGAATTAGACTACTATAGTACATTATAAGCAAAATTTAGACATGAGATAATATAATGGTTCCGCACCATTTAAAATAATTTCGTGAATATAAATTAGCTTGGCTCGTCACGTTCTTGAAAATAAAATATGAGGGAGAAAGAAAGTTTTTAAAAATGTGAAGAATTATATTGAACTAAAGTCATGATCGAAATTTAGCGGCATGCGTCTGTATTGAAGCGTTGAGAAAGGGCTTTACGAGCCTGACGAGTAAAGTTGATTTACTTGCATATAAATAATCTAAAAGGGCTAAAAATTGTACATGCACTATCAAAAGACGAAGCTATAAAAATAGATTTGAAAGAAAAATATAACCCTAATAAACCAGTACGAAATATGAATCTAGGCAGGTGGAGTTGAAGTACTAGACAACTTTGGCAAACACTAAGGGACCACCCCCACGAGGACGTCTCTTATATAATAGAATTCTTCATCCAAAACAAAGATCGAGAAGAGTAAACTCAACGTTGTCCTCGACTTAGAATTGGGCGGCATTTGCAAATTTCTTATCACGGAAAAGGTATTTCCATTGAGAAATACCTCGGTATTACGCTATTGTTAATTAACCCAAAAAACAAGATGGACTACAAGTTAGAAACGAAGCATATCAAACAAGCATATTATTCGGTTTCAAGTTTTTACAAAAAAAAAAGTTAAAAAGGTTCAACTTTTTAACAAGTACAGTACCAACTACCAAAGCACCAAAAGCACCAATCACCACAATCTTACAACTTTTTAGCTTTACTTCGAATGCAAGCAGAAACAGCTAGACCAAGAGCAAAACCTGTAATAGTTTATGAATTTACCAGCTCTAAATGCTTACAACACGCGTTTTTAAATACTAAATGGCCCTAACCCCAAATACCGTTATTTTAACGCTATTTTTATTTTGTCATTTCGGTATTGATCCGGCGATACCGCGGTCTCACGGTAACACCGCCCAATGCTTCTGGCAAGCTAGGACAACGAGGGTAAATAGACAATCGAAATTTTAGCATTAAAAAGAAACCACGACAACTGACGTTATAACATAGGTCTGCTTCTAATTAGCTGGCTTGCGTGTTGCATTTTTTGATTTATGGTTTGACGTGCTCCGTCGAGTAGTGCGAGAGTACTTCCAATTTCCCGCGTGCATACATAACTGCGTTCACCAGCTGTTGTGCATTCACCAGCTGTTGTGATCTACTGGTTACCACACATGTCTATGAGCTGGGAGACACAGGTTCAAACCCTGGGTCGGACCTCCACTCGGGGTCTTAAAAATAATCGAGGAGAAAGTGCTGCCTTTGCAATAATATCAGCAAATGGTAAGACTTTCGGGTCTTCTCGGATAACGACCCTTGGAACCCCTATCAATTATTGGGCTTCTGCATGAGGTATTCCGTTCACCTAAAAGAGTGATAAATCTGATAAACTAAACTAACTCGGCGGAGCACATTAAACTATGAACAATTTCTTAAACGTATCGCATACTTGGTGCATATTTTATGATCTCGAAACATTTTCATTGTTTTTGTTTCACTCCGTAATTTGACGTCGTCCGGAAGACGTGAAATCCTCTGAGTGGTGGTGTATGTCATGGAGAACAACGTTTTGATTACTCGCGAAATTAAAAATTATTCTTTTTTTTTGTTTTGGATGAAGAATTATATTGTATAAAGCGATGTTACATTGTGCAATGTTTCGTGCAACTTGTCCCGCAACAGCGTTCGAAATGAAGTTGTACGAACCATTGCACAGTGTAACAATCCTTGCAACGGCGGAAATTGTTGCGACACAACTTGCTGCAATCGTTGCAGAACGTAGAATGGAGTTCTACTTTCTGCAATGATTGTAGCAACTTCTTTCAGTGTTGCGCAATGTAACATTCTCGTGCATCTGCAACTCGTCCCGCGATGTTCTTCTTTGGCAACTCGGCGCACATGTTATACCTCGTCACAAACTTTGCGAGTCAAGTTGCACGAAACGTTGCCTAGTATAACACTGCGCAATTCGCGCAACTGCAACGTAGAAGATTGAGTCGTTACGAGACAAGTTGCATGAAACATTGCACAGTGTAACAGCGCCTTAAGAGACGTCGTAGTTGATGTTGACGTCGTATTTGGTAAAGCCTGGCGCACACGCCACGATTATCATTGACCGATATGTGGGTTGCACGACGGTCATGTTGTAAGTCATTTAACAAAACAATCTCGTTATGCTATTGTAGCTACCAAACCAACATGTCCGTCATGCCTTTGAGTCTTGAGGAATTGATTGCAATTACCGACCAATTCGCATCGCTTGACTTAATTTTGTAGAATCATTGCGTATGCGATGTTATTACGATGCGATATATTAAGTGTAGTCTAAGAATAAATAAAAAAGCTGATAAGTTGTCAAAAGAACTGGTATAGTATAAATACTAAGTGTTTGTCTGCCCATTTAACAGGTTAGTTAGTTGTTAACAATATTTACCTTTCTGTGTGCGTGCTTATAACTGTCCAAAAATTGGTCACGTGGAACAAAACCGCTCAATGTGGATGGCGAGCAGTGGAACATTTAAATACAAGATAAGAAAAAGCAATTTCAAACCATTTTTTCGTTTCTTTGCCATCCAGAACGACAGGTTTTGTGCCACACCACCATTTCAGTGCACTATACAAAAGACCTTTATCGAAAAGATGGCGGTCGGCACGGAAGCGAGGCTCGTGGGTGGGTTTGATGCAAACAAAAAATTGCTTTGATAATTCCCGGCGGAGCGACTTAGTGTTCGGACAGTGGGGATTATTTGTTTATCCATCCTTTGAACAAAAACTATTCGGAGGCAAGTTGAAGGGAATTCTGCTTTTTCAGGAAAGTTCTTTAATGTCATCTCACACGAACGATTTTAACGATGATTTGTAATGTAAATAATGCTGCACAAAAGATTTATACGCATCAACCTTTTCGTGCAACATTATTGGGAATACAAATCAACTTACTATTGCTCAAAAACTTACGATTGTTCCGTGTAACATGCTCTTATTGAGTGATTGTTAACCATCATGTAAGCGTTTGGAGTTGGCAACTTGACGTAGCAAATACTCCGCAAATAATAGAATAATATAGAGGCTTTTCTATCCATACAATCCAAATTCGTCCACTTATGTTTTGTTTCAACCTCGTTCCTTGATCCTCCATGTTTCGCGCCAGTCGAGCCTGACATAATTCGAAACAAAACTCGACAAAACGTAGTCTTGTAAAAAATACAGAAATAATTACTTTCTAAGGTATATCTTCTTTCTATTAAAAGACAAAACGAACTAATATATCAAGGCTTTACAAGATACCTACGGATTAGTTCACTAATGGCATTTCGTGCTTCAAAAAAATGGCCGACTGAACGCGCAATGCCTCACTGTTAACACTCGCTCTTTAAAGCTTTTCAACACGAAAAACACTGGTATTGAATTGCCGTTGCTATTTGTTTGCTCCTCAAACTGAACAACAACAACAACAAGCATCCTGTATCAACACAAAAATTATCCTCTCCGAGAGTTTTGTTTTCTTCAAGACCGACGAGCTTCGCTTCTTTTTGTTGGCCCATTTTTATGAAAAAGGTATATGTATAAGCAGTAACGGTAATTTTGTTTCTGAACTCAAATTGAATTCTAAAACTAATAACATATTTGCAAATATTATCTGCGATATAAAAGTTTCAAAAATAGTGTGCTGCGTAGGCATTGTTAAAACGAATCGAAAATACTAAAGATCGGTGTGCTGCCGAAATATTGAATAGAGGTGGTCTAAACGTTTCGAACGAAGCCCCTTCATAAGAAATGTTCGAAATGTCAGTTCATAAGAACGCTCGAAATGTTAGTCCTCCTATTCAATATTATCTGCAATAGATCGTTTTCACTGGACGTCATGTGGCTGCCATGTTGCTCTACCTCCATATATTTCCAAGCACACGATTTGTGCATTGGCGAATGTTGTAGCTGGTCAGATGTTATGAATGCGCATACTCTTCAATCAATCTCAGAGTCCCTGATTCGAACTGAACCCGTAATCTTCTCACCATTGAGCTACACGGACTCGGGTGGTAGAGTGAAGGTTAATGAGCATTGGTTCAAGGTACCATATGTACCGTAACATATTCAAGTAGCTTTGTCAGGTACACCAACAGGGCTGCCATGCTTTTTGTCATTGAATCCCTGGCGAATTAGTGAAAACGATCCATTCAACAAACATTGTGCTTTTTTTGGTTGTCTACAGTATTCGGAGTGAGCGGTTTTGCACCACAGGGCTCTATTTTAAGGCCAAATGAGAAAGTTGTCAAAATCTAAAGAGGCTTTTTGCACAGCAGGATTATTAGTAAATCATGTATGCAGTTTTCCTTGCAAATATTAATAAATTAATTTTGGTGACTTATATAATAATACCCATTGTCACGATCAAACATAGTGTGTAAGCTTAGCCTAAAGTGCATATGCATATTCAGTTTGAAATTAACCAAAGGGTTAAGTTGAAAGAACTCTTGAAATTATAAAGCTTTAAGTTTACAGATCTGCCTCACTTCGTTCTTGAGATATTAAGACTTGTTTGATGTGTAAATGATAGTAACTTTTACGTCCACTGTATAATGACTTATTTAAAAATCATGTATATCTTTGGTGTCATGCAGGGATACACTCACGCACATTTTCAAGTGATTTTGTCACGTAACTCCATAGATATACAGGCTTTTATGATAAATGGTGCAATGTGATATGACATTCTCAAACTCATTAATAATTCATGAGCTAATTATCCAATAATAAAGACTCATCTAGTCACGGGATTGCATTTGGATAACTAAGTCAACACCGTGTCTCAGAACACTACAATACATTTGATCGGCATACTTAATTAGGATATTTGAGGAAGATTTCCTCAAATATCCTAATTACGTATGCCGATCAAATTATTGTAGTGTTCAACTATTAACATAACCTTCCCATGAGAGAATATCATCCAATCAAATATAACCTATACTTGTGTTCATTTGAGAAGCTATTTAAACAACTCCAGCTCGTGTCCCACCGGGATATCCAAACACTCGAAAACAATTAACAAAAACACTCGCGCTACGCGCTCATGTTTTCATACATTGTTTTCTCGTGTTTGGATATCCCGGTGAAACACTCGCTGTCGTTGTTCAAATATTACGTCATGACATTTACATATAAAACAAATCTCAAGAACGAAATTGAGATGTATGGAAGAATTCTTAACGCCAATCCGATCGTTTCAAGAGGTTTTCAAGTAAGAGAGTTTATTTAAAACTGAATATGCAGTGCATATTCATTATGCATATTAAAATTCATGGCGCTCAACATTACACCTGTTGTATTCCTTAAACGGTAACGTGTTTCTTATTGTAATGACTTCTGCATGCTTTTGCAGTGTTCTGGCCTGTCCATGTTAAATAACTCTGTATGAGGGAAATGAGCTGGCAAATAATGAAGATAGATTTTTATTATGTAGTTCCTTAATTTGAGTTGAATCAACCCCCTGAGTTTCATAAGACATAAATGTGGCAGTCGTGTTTGTAATTTCTGGACAATAAATAGCTTCAAACCGGCTGTCGCGTTCAAACAAATCCTTGATATATCAAATATCGCACGTATATTTGTCAGCGTAATTTGGAAGTTAACAAGCTTAAAGTGTGTATGCAACGAAAAAATCGTCTTTCCATATTCTTCTTTCGAATGTATGTTAGGAAAAATGAAGAATCCATTTCAATTTTCTAATTATCACTTGCCGTTGTCTAGATACGATCATTTGGAAATTTGAGCTTGATGTCGTCATTAGTCGTGTAAGGGAAAACAATTTCTGTCAATATTTTAGGAATTGTCACTTGGACAATGACGAAACTTTACAGCAATATTAGAATTGCCGTGACGAACTTGCCAGTCAAGTTTCGTCGTTATCACAATGTTTCGAAGTGTCACTTCCTGACATATAGACAAAAATTGATTTCACGTACACGACTAATGACGTCATCTAGCTCAATTTCAAACGCTCGTATCTAGACAACAGTAAGTGATAATTATAAAATTGAAATGGTTCTTCATTTCTCCCAACATAGGCATTTTAACTGTTGTATGTTGCCATTAATTGATGTTTATTATATTATGTAGTTGTTTTTTGAAACTTCATTTAATCAGCTGCCAGTTCATATTGAGATTTATGATCAAACTAAATTAGTCGCCCATCTTCGAACCATAAAATTAGTTTTTCTCAATACGTCATATGTTTAATGGTCCTGAAAACAAGTATTAAACAGGTAAAGACCTGATCACCAAGTTTTGTCAAAACATTTGAAAACTTATACTGAAACTTGGTAGTTTTGATCTACATGGCAACATGTCAATTTAAAATCAAGAACATGGTGTTTTCACCAATTATGTTATAACAGTTGGATTTTCTGAAATCCTGAAGGCAGTGTTACACTATCCAAGCTGTCTCGCACTTGCACCATAATTTTGTAACTTTGTTGCAGCAAGCGCTGCATGAGCTATCCTAGTGGCCATGTTTGTTTACCTAAAAACAACTGATTGACCTCAAGTGAAAACGCTCGATATGTGCGAGATATGTTACTAGAAACCTTACCCAGTGTAACACTCTACTATCGTGCTACTGTAACGCCACAGATACAGCCATTGCGAGACAGGTTTCATAGTGCAACACTGCCTTGAGTTTATGATGATTCGAGGCCTTTTGAAAAATGTTTATTTTGCTATAACTTTTATCCCTGAGCTACTGCATGTTTTGGCCACGAGGAGAAGAGTTTGCATTTAAAAAATAAAGTCAATCGGCAGTGAGCTATCAAAATAGTGTATGACGAAAATAGTATGTCTGGTACAAATTTCTTTCCTGTGCTTTATCTGCGATTGTTTGTACAATTCGCCTAAATTAATCCTTATCTTGAATGATTCAAGCTGGCCGTTTTTTTTAGTATATGTACTGAAGCAATGGGTAAGGTTTGCGTATGATGAATTCACATCGGGTTCGACAGACCGGGCGTTCTTTAAAAGTACTCGTAAGCAATTGTCTTCTGGTCGATCTTTTTAGTATTCACGAGAGGCAGGTTTCAAGATGGGCGCAACATTACGATTAATGTTAGCGTTAAATTGTTAGGGTTAGTGTTAAGGTTAGTGATATTATAAGGGTTATTATTTTAGCTTTCCTGTACTGAGCTAATACTAACACTAACACTAACACTTACCCCAACATTTACCCTAACATTAATCTTAATATTGCGACAATCTTGAAACCTACCTCTAGATACTAAAAACGATCCATTTTATCCAAAAAAGCTATCCTTCGGTTGAATTTGGCTGGCGTGACGTCACATGAAAATTTTGAAGTCACATTAAAATTATTTTTTATTCGTCCCAGTTCTCTTCTCACGGTCAAAACCTTCAGTGGATCAGTGAAAACGAAAATTTTAATAAACATGAATCATATGGTTCGAAGATGGGCGCGTGTAGACTTTTGTAACCTCGAGGATTTTAGTATGTTCCATATAATAACGGTATTACAAGATTATTATCCATTTAATCTTTAAACAGAGCCAAAGTGGATGACAGCCAGATCACTGTGGATTTTCTATAGACTGTATTGTGTTTAGTAATCAGTGCATATATGTACGGGAAATGCGTTGACTTGCTTCATGATTGGAACATTGTAACTAGATAGATTAGATGTTCATTAGTTTTGGTGATTCCGTCTGCTGAAAAAAGGTTTCGAAGAAAGGAAAGAATTTGCGGATGATGTCGTGGTTGAAGTGGTCAAGTGGAGTTCATTCCGTCAGTATGCAGAATCAAGTGATGTAAAATCAACGTTTTTTTATTGAGTTTGTATCAAGAAATGCAACATTTGATTTTGTTTATTATGCAGGTGAATTTTTAAATTTAACAAACGATCAAATACTTTTAGTGCTCATATATTGAATGTGGCTGCAGTAATATATCTAACGATCTAAATGCAAGTGTTATACTAAGCGCGGTTACAGTTTCTTATAATTAAAGCTCTCATATCAACGAGTGACGCCGATGGTTGGTTACAATCGCAAAAAACGAACTTTTTTGTTCTCTCGACTGAATCGGTGGTGGTCGCAGACAGTAAAGCATCTTCCAGTCATCGCAAGCCCCCCCCCCCCTCTTTTTCTAAAGTACAAAAGACGTGAAAATAATAGGCTTGAGAGAAAAGAGCACGATGCATTTCGGCAGACAACTTATCAAGTGCTACGTCTGCTAACTAATTATCGAAATTGGACCGATATTTATACTAACTGAAGTGACTTACGTCATCTCCGCGTGAGCGGGAACGACTAGCTAAAATCAGTGAGCTCTATATATATATATCTGGAGGGCTATCTGCCCGAGCAAAAAAGTGAAGCCCGGCCGACTTTGCACGTCAGTTTCAGTCCCCTGCGCGGTTTGTACGTCAATTTCTTATATATAAACCGCGCAGGGGACTGAAACTGACGTGCAAAGTCGGCCATCTGGCCAATGACTGGCAGATAGCCCTCCAGATATATATATATATATAGAGAGAGCTCACTGGCTAAAATAAAGACATATTGAAAACAAAATCTTTTTGTTGGCATAAATCAGGATCTGAAAGCTTAATATAGACAGATTCTATTACCTTTATTATAATTGAAAGGAAGAGCGGCATTTTGAAAGTGGCATCTCTACGATTCTGACCTACAACCACCTCCAATTTCTAAAGATGCCTTTTTTGACCTAATGATACAGTAGCTACAAAAGGTGTTGAGTACAATGTATAAGCAGGTTGATGGTGTAGCAATGCGATCTCCATTAGGTCCAATATTAGCCAATGTCTTTGTGGGATATTACGAGTCGAAACTGTTTGAACATAACTCTGGTATAAACGTTGTGTTGATGATACTTTTGCTCTCTTTAAAGAGCATGGATGTTTTCTGACCAGTGTGTACCGAAAATCTACTTTCACTGGACTTTATACTCGCTTTGATTCTTTCAGCTCTAGTCAACAAAAGGTGGCATTGGTTAAGTGCCTTATTAATCGTACTCGAAAGATATCCTCCGATAAATTTCTAGAAGGTGACCTTACTGATCTGAAATCTATTTTCTTGTCAAATGGTTATCCTGGACGATTATTAGATAAGATAATTAATCAACCTGCAACTAAAGAGCCATTCATAGGACCTCATAAACGTCCGGTTTATTTAAAGCTTCCGTGGATAGGTAAAATCGCAGAGAATTTTGAGAAAGATATCAAACAAATCACGGAGAGTACTTTTTTCGCAAATAAACTTCATGCATTTTCTCAACGAGAGCGATTCTACCACCAACGCCTAGGCCCTAAGGAATCTGTTTTTCGTCAAGCTTTATTTATGAATTTAATTGCGAGTGCAGTTCTCGCTATGTAGGTAGAACAACCCAAAGGCTGGGTGATAGAATCAAACAACATGTGCCCAGTGTTATTCGTAACAAAATTAAACCATCGCATCAATAGCCCAAGAGACAATGCCGTTCGGATTCGTTGATTACTTGTGACTCATCCATCGGCAAGCACCTATTGTCCAACGAACAATGCGCCGAAGCCTATTGTGAGAGTAACTTTAGAATTCTTTCAAAATGCCGTTCTTCCTTTCAATTAAAAGTAATGGAATCTGTCTATATTAAGCTTTCAGATCCTGATTTATGCAAACAAAAAGATTTTGTTTTCAATGTCTTTATTTTAGCCAGTCATCCCCGCTCACGCGGAGATGACGTAAGTCACTTCAGTTAGTATAAATATCGGTCCAATTTCGATGATTAGTAGCAGACGTAGCACTTGATAAGTTGTCTGCCGAAATGCATCGCGCTCTTTTCTCTTAATCCTATTATTTTCTCGTCTTTAAACAGTTCTTCTAAGAACTCATCTCTTTTTTCTCTTCCTTTGCTCCAATATAAGCAGTTTCAGAACGTTCGAAGATTATTACCAATCACCATGGTATATACGTTTCTCAAGGTATAAGTCCTTTCTATTAGTTAAATAGTTTATATTTGGATTTTGTATGTGTGACGAAAAATATTTTTATAGTTTCTCACCATTTTTACATTATTTTATTTGAACGTCAAAGACAGAGTATGGCAGATTGCCTGCCGAGACTGAGAGTGTATTTTAATATGCATTGATATGTCTCTATATCAATAGAGGTGTTCTTCCCCAAGATGTGCATATAGAAAAGCTACCTTAGAAGAGCACAGTAAGCCTATATTTTTTACAAAGGTCCCTTTTTGTGAACGCCCCCCACTGAAAATCCTTAATAGAGTCCCTGAAGTTTGGAGCTTAGGTGGATGGGATCTAAGTTCTCACTATGATTGGAAAAGAGGCTTTAGTATAGGATATTTTGCTATGAAGTTAACATTTTAGAGACTCACGGATGTTGGTGAAACACTCCGCGGAAAAACGTTGCTGGCATGAGTTACAAAGGAGACTGGTGAAGAAACCTCTAAGCTTGAATGAGGAATACAAGGAAGGTGAACTTGAATGTTTGTGTTTCTCAGGTTTTGAAAACTCTTAAAGTGCCTATAAAGCCCTGGATAGTTTTTGTTTTCTATATAGAGGATGCAAAAATAGCTAATAAGATCTTTTACGGGTTTTTGTTTGGTCCACTCTGTCGTTTCGTAGATATCTTGCTATTTCCAAGAAAAACACAAATAAACGAGGCCTGGGACGAGCCAGCTGTGGCTTGAGGATACAATTAAGCAAGTGAAATTCCTTTTTAAACACCCTAAAACACATCTTTCTGGCATTTTGCTCGCTTCCATGATAACCACACGACAGAATAGACACTGCCAGACCATTTGCGAAAATTCTCGCGGGAATTGAAGAGAAAGATCTGGAATTTTACATATCCGTAATATTTGGGTCTTCCTGAGCAAAATCATAATATATATTATCAGCCGAAAATTTCATATTCATGAAGTTTTTCGCTGTCAAAGTTAACGGATGCGGTGTCACAAGAGGCATTCCAAACCAGTATTCTTTTGTTACTTGCCACAAAAATCCTCTTGTGACATCACATCCGATAACTTTAACAGCAAAAAAGTCCATGAAGACAAGATATGATTTTGCTCAGGAAGACCCATATATTTATACGAATATTTATAAACCTATCACACCTATTTTCTATTGTTCTCAATCGGTTGGTATCTGACTCAAGACCTCATTCTAAAAGTTGGTGGCGGCATTTGATTATCGACAGGGGAGATTGGGGCTGACTTTACACACATCACAGATTCAAGACCTGTTACCGGGTAGTAAACACTCAGAGACACTTGTCACAAGCTTCCTTGAAAAAGGTTCCTTGGCTTTAAATAGAGGCTTCTAATTCATAACAAAATTGAAACTGATATTTATCGCAGCTTTTTCGGAGATTTCTTGCTCCATCTTCTTTCTTTTTGCTCCATCTTCTGATTTTCTTATCTCGCAAATGAATAGTGCCAAGGTGAGATTTAGACTGCGTTTACACTAGAGCAAAAGTAATCGGATTCGTATTGTTTTTTATTCCCATGAGGATGCAAAACAATGTGAATCCGGATACTTTTGCTCTAGTGTAAACGCAGCCTTAGTTCCTTGTCTAACATAACATCCAAGGAATTTTGTATTGTTTTTAATCCTGAAGAATAATTGCTTTCTTTACTATTGCATACTTTCAGGTTTCTCTCCTCTCGCCAACTCTCAAACAACATAACAGCTAACTTCTCTTTGTATTTTGTCGATTTGGGAACTGCATCACCTATTTTGGCCTAGATTTCGACTTCTGACATAGGTTTGGCAAAACGACTCTCCTATTTCTTTGCCTTCATCTGTCGTAATATCCGATACTGAGACGTAAACGCTACATTTGCGTTATCTCAAATTAAGACTTCAACGATAGAAAATCTAATTAACGACGGTAAGATCGAGTCTGAATAGTGATACGGGATTTTCGCAGGCGGTTTTGTAGGGTTACACACTTAATTACACATAATATATTGTAATTAAAAGTAATTGTTTATTAATTGCTTTTTTTTTCTCGTCTTCCGATGACTCGAATGGTTTCACCCTTTTCATCTTTCTTGCCGGTTTCTGGAATTTGACAGCGCGTTGTTTCTTCTGCATTTGGTGGTTCTTGTTCTTTTTATCTTGTCAGCCCACTGGAAGAAATCACATTTGTCATCAGCATCTGTGTCTTTGCATGAACGGGACACCATAAATATGCGCTCTCATCGCATTCACATAAGGGGAAGTTGTTTGGCTTGAATTTCTCTGGAACTTTCGTCACATTCGTTGTACTTTTCTTCGGGTGCGAACATAGTACAGGTTTCATTGCTACACTTCACAAATTCTCGACCTGCCTTGGACGTGAAACGAACGAGGCCAGCACCACAAAAACAAAGGTATATTTGAATGGATGCAATTTTGTTCTTTATGAGACAACAAGGAAACTCTATGACTCAAATAAAAATGGGTCCGCAATGCGAACATGTCCCCTACCGCATGGAACATTTTCCAGATTCAGCCTTGTCAATTAGCAATGAGCATGGAGTGTGACCAAAAGAGAGGCCTATTTTTATGAATCAAAAAGACTACGTGATCTAATCTGTGGAAAGATAAATCCAAATGTGTGATACTAACTGAAATACCGTAGAATCCCGCTTATAAGCCCTGGGCTTATACAACTTCGTAAAGGGTTTTGAGTGGGCTTATAACCGGGGCTAATAAGCGGGATAGAAAAAACGCAACAGACAAACTATGTTGGGACTTTATTGCTCGACGTTTTGCTTAATATCACAAGTGCAAAAACAATAACAAATAAAGAAGATTTCTGATTTTGGCCAGAGAACCATTTCAAAAACAATCCATTCCATATGAAACGTTATTAAAAACCCCGGCGCAACGTAAAAGTTCAAGTTATACCGCTTCAAATTTCTATAAAAGTAACAAATAGTAACCAGAAGTTATAATGTGGAAAACATTGCGTTTGTCCATAACAAAATCTGCTACACAAGTTATGTAGCTGCCTCGAAATGATCTTCATCCACAAGTTATGTAGCCGCCTCGAAATGATCGTCGTCGTCATCGTCATCACTAAAAGTGCTAAAGGTGGGCTTATATCCGGGGGGGCTTATAACCGGAAGGTATTTTCTGTTACCAAACAGATGGGCTTATAACCGGAGGGCTTATAATCGGGTGGGGGGCTTATAAGCGGGATTCTACGGTATTAGTATTATTCATTTGTACTGTGGCATTTATCCCCACTATGGGATCACAGTCATGGAGGCTCTTTATTATTATATTGATGTGGTGCCTTGAAGAGTCTATGAAATGAAAATACGCCCCAGTTTTTTTATTTAAAGAACACTTAAAATAATGAAAAATGCCTTTTACACGCTTTTTGATGTTATCCCGTTCTTGAATTATTAGGCATTATGTAATTTGAGCTGTGACGTCACAAGATGGACACATTACAACAAAACTGAAAATCAGGCATATCTTCAGATTGGTTCAGATAGATTCAAATCTTTCTGACTTACTCAGTCAAGAAAACTAAACATTGTCATGGTTCTAATATGGTTGCTATGGTAACGGATTAGTTTCCAGATTACTCTCTTCCTTTATAATAATTATTTGTTTTCAACCACATTTACAGCAACTTATTTAGTTTTAGGAAGTTGACATCCTTTTTCTGTGATTTCCAACGCACCAATACTGTTTAAAAACTAACTGCAATGACGAAAAGTAGATAATTGCTTCCTGAAACCAATATTTTGAACCAGAAACATATTTATAATTTTAGTGCATTTATAATTTGAGCATGCTCTCCTCATTTAGGGACCGGTCATTATTTATGGATATACTGGGTTATGGTTAAAATTGACCCTGGGTCATGAAATATTTTGCCCTCATTTCTACAGGCTATGAAATTTTTTTGTTCATCAGGTGTAACACACAATAAGATGATCCACAAGCAGACATAAAAAAACACAGTGTTTGCGTTTTTAGTGAGACAGAAAAAACAAAACCATAACTTTTCTTCTTACAGTATTAGGATAAATTAAGTTTATCTTATTTGAAAGAACTTTTAGAATGATATATGAAGACCTTTTACAGATTTTCCATATCGTTCTTGGTTCTGTAAATATTTCACTTCTTTTTAACAAAGAACATTGAACATTCCGCCATCTTGGATATGCATAACCATCCTTGGATATGCGTGACGTCACAACCAGGGTAGAAATGTTTTTTATATCAGCAATTATCGAGTCATAGATGCTAAATCGTAGTTGTTTTGGGTGTTGTATACTTTTAAGTGATGTAGCAATCTATTTGAACGCATTCCACTGATATTTGGGCAATTATTTACAACTTTTAGAATGTTTACCCTGGTTTTGACGTCACTTAATTAGATCTAATTATAAAACAAGATGGCGGATTGCAGATATTTTTGTTCACAGATATTTCAAAAATTAAGGAAGTTACGGGGAAATTTTAAAAGGTCTTCATATATTATTTTAAATGTTCTTTCAAATGAGACAAAGAAAATTTTTATTGCCATTTCCCTTTAAACAGCATTTTAAAAGTTCTGAAACAAGACTGCCTCACCAGTGTGGAAAATGCACCAGCCATGCAACTTTCAAAACAACGTGCATTTCCATATTTCAATTAGACCTATGATCTCACAGGGATCAACCATTGGTATTAAATTCACCAATTATGCTTGTTTGGACAGGCTTCGAAAATTTTATTCCATGATAGAGTGGCCGGTCATGCAAATATTTGAATTAATAGTTTTAAAATATTCCCAACCTAGAAATAATGACCAGGCCCTTAGTATTGGACAATTAACAAATTACTGTGATGTCATAGTTAGCGAGCAAACTCAGATAACGAGCCAGCTTGCCTCCATGTAATCAAGGACAAAAATCAGTTTGAAAGGTGTGTAACAACAACAACAACAATTTGTGTGGGGTGAGGGACAATGGAAAATACATGGCTGCACAAGATGTCACTGGAAAACCAGCGAACAATAACAAACACTTCGTAGATTGGAGATGATCTGGATTGGAGTTGGTCTTGGTGTCAGATATGAGTTGTTCATAATATTAAGCATTCATATATAATATTATTATACAATACTCATACAATCTCAATTGTGATTGGCTAAAAAAGCTACAGACAATTCTTGATATCTTGCCTGACGTAATTGTCTTTGCGTGGCTTATTTCCTAAACTCCCTAAAGGCTACATTTAAAACAATTATTGGATTCGGCTTACTCATGTTATATCCACCTCAGCCTTCTGCTTTGGCAGATAATATTGACCTCGGTCTGGATAATTCTTGATATCATGTTCAGCCTTATTCAATAATTGTATAATATATGAACAATCAATGGACGCTATATAAATAGGTCAACAGTGTATTAAATCACACATATATAGACTTGATGAAATTAATAAAAACAAGAGTTTCTGACTTTGAGTCATTATCAGCAATATAAACTTGTAAAGATAACTGGGAACTTTTTGCATTGTGAAATTAACAGAGTTGTTTGATGATTTATTAGGCAAAACCTGTGACTTCTCACCGGCAATCAGAAGGTTACAGGTTCGATTCCTGTACAGGATTCAGAATAATTTTTCTGAGGATAAGAGCTTGACGATCGTCCACGTATCGTCTGTACATGGACAATTTAACGATAATAAATACACACTATTAACAAATAGTAAATAATTACAAATTATAAACTGTTGAATCGCATCACGGTCCATTCACAGTTAAATGATCACATTGACTTTATATTTTGCACGATATTTGCAACAACACAATAAACAATACAAGCAAAAATAAAACAAATGACAAATATTACAGTTACCTCAATACATATTACATGTCATTTAACGTATTTTAATCACTGATGTCAATACAGCATTCGGCATATAACGATTTTAACGGTGTAGGTCTACCACGATCGGCGTGTACGATTGTAAACATTGTGAGCGTATTTTACAGTCATGTAAAAGCTATTTTTCATTATTTTACGTGTTCTTTCATATACAATCATAAAAATCTGGGGTGAATTTTCATTTCATAGACACTTGCACTGATAGATTGATCAAGGACAAACATCACAATATTTGTTATAGAATAGCGGTAGCATATATAAACCAGGTGTTGAAATTGTCTTATGGTAGGTGAAAAATGTGACGATTAACTTTAACCATGTTAAAGCTATTGGTAAGCTAACAGCATATTTAACTAAATCAGCAGTAAGAAAACACATCTCCCAGAAAAACACGGCATTCCATATAGGTACCTGTGTGAATCAAATATCTTGAAAGTATTTGTCTGACATTTTGAACATTGAAATACTGTTAAAATCAATTGTTAACAAGGAACATTCATAGTTTGTTTCTAAACCAGATTAACATCAAGCAAATTTAAGAGTAAAGCGCACATAAATATCTCATTTTGTTATTTTGTATCTTTTAATCTCAGAAGCATGTCCAGACACTGGGTGTAGGGAGTTGGTTTACCAACGCGTGTGTGACCACTGGACACATTTGTCCAGCTAGGCTACACGTATTCGAAGGGGTATGGTGTTGTCCTATTTCCCAGTGCAAAAGAAAAAAACAACATTTGTCAAAAATGTGATGATTAACTTTAACCCTTCTGTTCCTTTTCTCTCTCGATGAGTACTTATCCATATAGCGGGAGCTAAAAGCCGAACGTTATGAGTATGCTCACTGAAGTTAAGGCATGGCTCTTGACTTGAAGACTGAAATTCCCTGTTTTCCAGAAATGTTGTCCAAACTAAATCAAACTTATCAACAGTAGAAACTAATTTATAATTTTATTTCCAGACAACAAGGTCACGTGACACATTAACGCCCATATTGGATGAAAACGTAACCATAGACCGTACATAGACCGTACATTTACCAAACAAACACCCTAATTTGATTCAAACATTAATTACGTTTTGCATAAACAAAAAATATGAGAGTATAATTGTAATTAGAGGAAAAATCAATCGCTAAAATTTTGCATTTACAGTAAAATTACACAACGTGGCAACTTAGCATGATAAAATAGATAATTTTAATTGTTTACATTATAATTACATTATTTGTTTGCATTATTTGTATTCGCGTGCCACAAGAATATTTTATTTTGACATCCAATATAGGCGCCTGAGAGTCACGTGACGTCATGGAAACGAAGACTGCAAATTATTACCTACTTTATGATATATAACACTTGAAAGTTTGAGCGACTTTGGGTAAAATCTCTGGATGATATAGGAATATTTGTTTTTTTAAGTCTGGAGCCATGTCTTAATGGCGCTGAGTGTATTCTCTCTGAATTAGCAGTTTACCTTGTGATACTTAAACGTTACTTTATACGTCTAACCACAGTTGTGCAGACCAATAGTAAAAAATGCCTTTCTCTTAACCGATTCCTAAACTCTGTGGGATATACAAATTAATACGTTCATACATACATCTTTCATACAGGTAAGTCATTAGACATGTCGAAAAATCACATTATAACCAAAACTCATTGCACGCCAAATTTACTTTGTCTCGTTTCAGGGTTTATTTTTTTAACTATGTCCAATAATTAAAATTTTAATCGAAATTGTTATGTCTCCAATATTCTCTGTCTTCAATGTATGG
Source organism: Chrysogorgia sp. JL179-B06 (assembly GCA_035772405.1). NCBI lineage: Eukaryota > Metazoa > Cnidaria > Anthozoa > Scleralcyonacea > Chrysogorgiidae > Chrysogorgia > Chrysogorgia sp. JL179-B06. Next base: position 1,335,948 of record JAYKKM010000018.1, on the reverse strand, counting down.
ATGGGATTATACATTGTTCAATCATAAGACCAGTCATAGTATTGAAAGGATTTTATTTCAACATTACAGGCGGAATTATATATCCACATATACATTACATAAGTTTGAGAACTTCACGTTTAAGACATTGTAATGTCATTGATTTGTACAAAATAAAATACGCCAATCTTTACAAGTGTACTTTGTCAGTTCAAGTCCGTTAATTGTTGGTTTGATCTTGCAAGTTGTTCATAAATGTCTCGGTAATTTTTCTTTTGGGCACTGTTTCCAGGGCAACATCAAAATCCAGCCCTCCGCATGTTAGTCAAAGAACTCCATATAGTCTTCGTAATAGGAACAGCCTGTGCTTACCTGCTATTCGTACTGAGAAGTTAAATAATTCTTTTCTCTATTCAACTATTAATTATGGAATTCCTTGTCTGAGCTGTCACGTAAATGTGTCTCAGTTACCTCTTTTAAGAGAGTTTTTTTATATTGGTGATCGCTATGCGTCAATTTTACACACTAGATTAAGATTGAACAACTGTGGGTTGAATTGTTATCTTTTCTTAAGGCCATGTGTGGAATAGAATAAATTCATTTGATCGACTTAATATTTTATTGAACGGCTTGTCGACCCTAAATAATGATGCTAATGTTAGTATTTTTCTTGCCGTTCAAGCTTTTATAATAGCATCTGGTCGTTTTGATTAATAATTTGAAATCACTTGTAAATATCACTGCAGCTTTATTCATTTATTTTTTCTTTTCCTTCGTGTTTGTATTATGTGTTGTTATATTTACTTGTTTTTTGTTGTTTTGCTTCTAATTCGTGGTTTTATTTCTTAATTGTAAGTTTACGTAAGCCCTCTCGATGAGCTTGTAGCTCTTAGGGTAAATGTAATGAACAAATATGGTTTAAATAAAAAAATCTAGCCAGACTTTCTCATCATCTGCCATAAGATAATCGTGTTGCTTTTGAGAGGGATGATCAACGCGGCGGCCGTTACAATTTCCAGAAGTGTTAGATAATAATTCAACAGCATAACACTCCAACAATTTGTTTTCAATTAACTTTTGATGGTGACTTAAAACCTTTTCTTCTTCACCAATATCCGTATCCATAGTGAGTTTACGCAAGTTTCTTTGGAAAGCCATCATTTACAATGTCTCCTTTACAAAAATACACAGCGTTGTGTTTACAATAAACTACGAATTTAACATATTACGTTTTTTCCTGTCCACATAAAACCGGTTTACGTTTTTGTTTTGATCCAGTGGTTAACCAGATTACACTTATGACGTTTTCTGATCAACATGCGGACACATTTCCTGCCGAGTTTCCTGCAAACTAAAATCTAGGGTCAGAGCGCTACATGAATAAATAAAAAACGCTAAGTGGTCTATACCTGCAGCATACCTACTCATGCCTATCTGTGTTGCTGTCGTTCTAGTTCGAAAAAAATGCTTTGGAATGCCATGGCGTTTCGCCGTGTCTCCTTTAAAGCACCAGGAAGTCGGCACGTGCAGTTGTGCGTACACGCCGAAAGAGCGTACCGCGTGCGCAAATCTCTTCATTTCCTGTCCGTTGCATATTGTGTTTTTGCCAATTTACTCGACCTCAGATCAAGCAGGAATACCCGCCGAATTTAAGCTAATAATCTGGGGAAAAGTAACTAAAAAGGATTCCTTCAGTAATGGCGAATGCTGCATGAAGAGCTCAAAATTGTAATTTCGAATTGTAGACTAGATGAGTGCTTAAGTGGCTTGGAAAGGTGCGTCGTAGACGGTGACAACCCCGTACGTAGCATCGGTAAGGTTGCATGGCTCACAAAGAGCTCTCCGCGAGTCGGGTTGTTTGGCTGAAAAACACTCTGAAAAGAAAGTTAAAAAGTACGTGAACGGTGAAACCCGTAGAAGGGAAGCGAATGGAGTCGGTAATTCGCCTTGCCAAATTTATCCACTCTAGTACTGCAACGTGTTCTCTCGCGATCTGTCCCCGGTGCACTTCGGCGGGCGAGCGTCAATGTCAGTCAACTACGAGTCACAAAATGCAAGCACAGTACGTCCTTCGGAATGGCTAAGTCTTGAGTGCGCATGACTTGCACCGGTGTTGCTGTCCAGCGGACGCCTATGTGTCGGCGGTAGGTACTTCATGTATGGCTAAAGCTGGTTACTTCATGTAACCAAAATTTTGTCCAAAACTATATTTTGTGATCCTAACATGAAGTAGTAACCGTGTCTGCAGTGCCGCTGATCAACTGAGCAAGAACGCAGACACGATGCGCTCAGTACGTAAGAAACGCTACGAATATCACCAGTGTTTCCGCTGGCTTTGCCTATTCTGGCATAGTTCAGCATCGTTCCGGTCCCAACAGCCAACAGGTACGCTCTAACTCAAACCTTTCTTAACAGGTAGGTCGATGATGTAGTATAATCCGCTTCTCATCTCTGAAGCCGCGACACTGCGCCGCCCACGACGGGTTTCGATCAGCCTGAGAAGACTCCTTTGGTGCAAATCGATCGTCGAATTTTGGTATAACGGCGAAGCAGTCCTCCCTTTCGTAAACGGTCTTTGCCATCCCGAACGGTATTTGCCATCCTAAACAATGTTACCAACCCCCCTCAATCTTACCACTTTTTTTACTAATATATACGGAAATTCTGTGTCAAACTGTGGCAGTGTTGCGAAAAATTCCGGGGGTTAGGATTCAGGGGGTTGGGGTCATTGTTTAGGATGGAAAATACTGTTTGGGATGGCAAAGACCGTTTACGAAAGCAAGGGAAGATTGCAGCGGCGAAAGACTAATCGAACCATCTAGTAGCTGGTTCCCTCCGAACATTCTAACAGGATAGTTGGAACTCTGACGCAGTTTTATCAGGTAAAGCGAATGATTAGAGTTGGGATCGAAATTACTTTAACTTAACCTATTCTCAAACTTTAAATTTGTAAGAAGTCCGACTTGCGCACTTGAAGCCGCGGCTTCAAGTGCGCAAGTCGGACTTCTTACAAATTTAAAGTTTGAGAATAGGTTAAGTTAAAGTAATTTCGATCCCAACTCTAATCATTCGCTTTACCTGATAAAACTGCGTCAGAGTTCCAGCTATCCTGTTAGAATGTTCGGAGGGAACCAGCTACTAGATGGTTCGATTAGTCTTTCGCCGCTGCAATCTTCCCTTGCTTTCGTAAACGGTCTTTGCCATCCCAAACAGTATTTTCCATCCTAAACAATGACCCCAACCCCCTGAATCCTAACCCGGACGGTCGAATGCGAGTTCTTAGTAGGCCATTTTTGGTAAGCAGAATTGGCGATGCGGGATGAACCGAACCCGAGTTGAAGTGCCAAAGTCGACGCTCATCAGATCCCAGAAAAGGTGTTGGTTGATATTGAGAGCAGGACGGTGGCCATCAGGCCATGGAAGTCGGAATCCGCTAAGGAATTAGTTGTTACTCACTCGCCGAATGAACTAATCCTGAAAATGGATGGCGCTTAAGCGTCGCACTTATACTTGGCCGTCGCAGAACGTGTTTTGCTGCAACGAGTAGGAGGGCGCGGGAGTCGTGGCGCAGCCGTGATAGTAGCAAATATTACACTTACACACATTACACTTACACACATCTTGAAAATGATCTTATATATAGACATTTCTATGTAAATCCATCGGAATAAACAATAGTAATATCGTATTCAATATAGGGTTTATCAGCTTCACCAGTTTTAATACCGCTTAGTAATATATAATTATCCATAAATTGAATGTTTTGAATCAAAACAAAATCTTTGTCAGCAGGTAAATTATAAGCTAAATCTCCAAAATGTTTATTAGTGTTAAAGAAATTTTTCTCGGGATCAATAAACAATTGATTAGGACTAAAATAATATTTATTTCCAACATATGATCCCAATTCAGTCTTTTCGAATATCTCTTTTTTAACTTGAACAATACTCCATCCTAATACCTCTTGATATTGTTCACAAATATTATTTTTAATTTTTACATCGATACTATGAATTATTTTTCGTTTATACCAATTTTTTTTTCTTGCTTCTAATTCTCCCGCACGATAACTCTGTTTTGCTATTTGAAATTTTCTATTGTTACCAAATGTCAATGAAAAATCAGTAAACAAACCTGGAGTTCGATTATTTACATTAATTTTATTATAAGTAAGAAAAGTCGACGGTATTACACCTTCTATCCAAGGAGCTTCTTGAAAAATATATTTTTGTGTTTGTGTAATTTTTAAAGCAACTGTCGCGAATTTTTTGGGATGATAAATCCAAAAACGTTCACTTTGATGGATGATTTTTTTCTGACTCATTTTTGCTTTCCAATAAGACAAATATAAAAAATTAAGAACATTTTATTTATAATATATGTATAATGATATCATTTTTTATATATTTAAATGTACAAAGAGTTTCTATGATCATCTTATTTTTTTTAAAACTTCTCTCCTATTTTTACAAAAATATTGTTTTTGACAACATGTACATCATTAACAAAATAAAAACGTTCTAATGTACGTTTTATTTTTTAAAAATAAGCATTTCTTTGTGTTTCTAAAAAAAAAAGGAAATACATTCAATATTTTTTGGTTTTTTTTAAAACCAAAAGACACTAGGGTATTTAATTTTCAAATTTGAGAAAAAATAATACTTCATTTTTGTCTTTCAATATTTTGTTTTGGAAAAATTTCAGGAGAATTTTTAAAAACTAAATTCCTTATCATACATAGCCAGTACGGATCGTTCATTATCCTCATCTTCTAATTTACGAAACAAACATGCAGCAAATAAAAGACATTCAAACAAACTACAATGATACAATAAACATGTTGGTTCGTTAGTATGATATACCAACAATTTCTTGGTTTAAGATTATAAAACGAAAGTAAATAATCGTACTTCTCAATTCCAAAATATTCAAGATTAACACAATATAAATTATTTTTTTCTTGAAGTGTTTTAACTAAAGAAGATTCTTTATCACCACCTTTATAACCGATAATAGCATTCGGTGAAAAAACATTACGAAATAAAAAATAGTCTAAGTCATGACATCGATATTGATAGTAGACGGAAGAACGTTCCCTTCGAGTTAGTTCCTTGTAGGATTTTAACTTGTCATCATAACAATGATAAATAAAATACTTATTCGTTTGAAGTTCGAGAAGAGTTACACGATAACTGGGTCTCTCTCCCTTAAACTGGTAACATTCACAATCCATTGTATGAGTGATATGGGATAAAAATAATTTTTGTCGTTCTTGGGATATTTCTTCTTTACATTTGTTTAATGCACAATTATATTTACCCATATACAACTCCTCGATACTGAGCTCTTCAGATTTTTTCTGTTGATTATCAGCTGTATCCATCTGCTTCTCTAATGGGATGTAGTCATCTGCTTCTTTAATTTCTGTTTCGCTGTTCACGTTCTTCTTCTCAAATATTTTTGCCATTCTCTCTCTCTTGCACTCAGACGGATATTAATTATTTTCGAACCTACACCAGGTTTTATAATAGCATCCTGCGTTACTATGCGTTACTGTGGGTTAGGATGGTTTGACCAATCAGAGCTCGTTCATTAAAGCGTTCATGTCATACAGATGATTTATAATAGTCATGAACAATTATTGTGTGTTGCGGTATTAGAGACGCGATTTCATAATTAGCGACTTCTTCTAAACACATCCCCTTGATGTCAAATCAGTTGATTTATTAATACTCGGGGATTAGTTGACCATATGGGTTGTGTGTTGCGGGATTAGAGACACGAATCCATAATTTTGTTCTAAAACACACACGTCAAATCAGTTGATTTATTAATACTCGTGGAATTAGTTTATACGTTGTAGTTACAATAGCACTTTCAAATTTATCAAATCAATTTCGTGTTAAATTCTTCATCAACACTTACTGTGTAAGATCAAACGGTATGTGGAAATATATTTTTTAGAAATGGAAAAATAGTATATATACAAGTCGATTTTTAAAAAAACTCGTTCCTTCATTCGTTTTGAGAATGTCGTTAAAAATTGGTAATAAAAGAACCTATGAGCAAGCTAATGAACAAGAAATCAATATTAAGACGATATTGAAAATTGTTTATTATATACAACATTTTCGTAACCGTTACATTGGATTATTATTTGTTGTCTGTGACTTATGTGACTATTACTATGGTGGAATTATTGAATGTGCGGAAATTGATTCGAGAAATATTGGAAGGGGTTATGGAGATTACGCATATATTTAAAAAATGAAAACTGAAATGAACCAAGATGAATGCAAGGATTGGAGAATCGTAACAGATAAACAACAATATATAATACCCGTAGTAATACACAACGAAAATATTTTATTTATGGTGGAAAACTATGTTCGCGTTACCAGAAATTAGAATTAATACCAGCTCAAACATTATTTAAATCTATTTTTCATTTAAATAATAATCATTCAGATAATTATTTTATTGAAATTCAAACAAATTATTACCCCAGAAATGATATTTACCATTTTATTTCTATTACTATTACTGATGATCAAACTAATCTTACAATTCCTAAACCCATGGGATATGGAGGGTCTTATCTTTGTAATACATTACATAGACTTAATCGTTGTTTTAGTCGTGAATTTACATATTGTTGTATTTATTTATTATTTTTAGATCCTTTTATATGAAGGCTACTTTTTATTATCTGCATGATTTAGATAAATTTGAAAAAATAGTTTATCAACTAGTGGCTTGTTTTATTTTCTTTTGCAAAAATCATAACCCTATATCAAAGATTAACGCTAGTAACGATAGGGTTTATAAATTTAATCTCGATAAGATTATTAAGCTAGTGATAACGAAACCCTCACCTATTATTACCTGTTGTTATAAAAATTGTCAGAATTACTCTTATTGGTTTAAATTGTTTTATAAAACGAGTGTAAATTATAAGTTTAAAGTAAGTTTATTTTCTGATCTTGTTAAAAATAATAGTATTATACAAAATAATATACCCGTTAGTTTACAATTTTTCCCTCCGTATTTGGATATATTACATAATTATACTATAGGGGTAAGGATTAAATCTGATCATACTAGATCAAACACTTTTATTATTAGAGTATTATAGAAGCATATAATATTAACTATGAAGATCCTTACATTATAATACAGAGTATTAAAAAATTGTATTTAGACTAATTTCAAAACTTCAAAGATTATATTCAACAACCAAAACCAATTGTGTTTTGTTTCATTGGGAAACAAAATGAATTTAAGATGAGAATTTATAAAATCTAAAATTGTTTGCTGAACAAACAATTTTATATAATATTCTTCATTATCAATGTATTTATATCTAAAAAAACATAGGATTAAAGCAAAAAATGTTATTATTTGTCCAATTTCATGTCTATCCATCCGATTATATACATCCAAAAGTTCACGTGGATTTTTTAGAAAACAAATAATATCTTTAAAAAATTTCTCATGATCGTCAAGATATTTCCACACACTTTTTTCCATACTTTTATTGATTTTTATTTCAAAACGTGCCAGTTCTTTTACCATAATATTCCACACTTCCATGATTTCACACTTAACTGATTTTTTTATTTACAACAATATCATTTTTATACTTTTTTATTTTTTTTATTTTTAAATTCATGCTTTCTTTTTTCTTCCTTATTATTATCAAATATATATCGTTTTTCCATAAGATCACTAGTAAATTTTTTAGAACGCCATCGCAAATATTGTTTATTTATATATAGTTTCTCAATATATAGTCCTTCTAACTCACGATATTTATCGCGTTGCGTACAAATAATATCTTGATCGTAATTCGAATAGATTGTCATTCGTTTTTCTTCACGAGGTTCATCACCTTTTTTCTCACGTTTCATATAAATTAAAGAACGTTTAAAACACCTTTTTTTAAGTGGTGGATCGTTAGATATTTCTTGATCTTCTTCTTCTTCTTCTTCTTCTTCTTCTTCACAAAGAAACGGTCGTATTTCTTGTGTAGGAGGAATAGGAGATAATGGACGTGGTGTTGGTGGTGTAGGGATAGGGGGTAATGATGAGGGTGAAGGAGGAATAGGTGTAATGTTGGGACAAGAGTGTTTGCTATTTCATCAACCATTCGTATTAGATTTGTTTCTTGAACGAAAGGTGGAACCGTTTCATCACACAGTCGAATTAAATTCGAAGGAGAAGAAATGGGTATTTGACCAAAGAAATCAATGGGCATATCACGTATGTAATTATCAATTTCTTCTTGTGAATTAGGATGTGCTGGTGATATGTTTTCGTAGACAGGAGATGACTGTGGAGGTGAATAGAGGAGATGAAATATACTTTGCTTGCGGTGTTAGAAGAGGCGAATTATACTTTGCTTGCAGGGGTAGAGGCGGCGAATTATACTTTGCTTGCAGTGGAAGTGAATTATACTTTGCTTGAGGTCGCGGTATTGGTACAGGGGTATTTAATAGCGACTGTAATTGTATGATGCCTTTACTTTTGTGATGTTTTACTTTCTTTCTTCTGATTTCTTGTAAAATTTCTATTTGACTGCGTGTATCTAGTTCGTCATCTGAAAATTCCATCCCCATTTTATCTATCGTTGTTCGATATTCTTGTTGCTGTAGGAGTCGTTGTTTTAACATCTTGGGTATATTTTCCCCTTACTTTCTATCCGAGCAATTGCTTTTCCACATTCTACATTTTTTTTGGTCTGCTTCACACGCACCATACTCATCTTGTGAATTAAACTTTAGTTAACCCTTCAATTTTATAATCACATATAAAAATAGGAGTAACCTGATTGGTTGAATGATAATATAGAATAAATATCTTTTAAACTTTTGTTTAGTTACCACGCAAATTTATAATCACATATAAAAAATAGGAGTAACCTGATTGGTTGAATGATAAATAGAGTAAATATCTTTTAAACTTTTGTTTACTTAATAATCCTTTCCATAAAAAAATATCTAAAGCTTGCTAGGGTTCTCGTTATTAAAAATTTGTCAGTACGTTGTTGGGAAAGAAATAAAAGCATATGTTAGGAGTAATATTTTTTAGAACACTTTAAAAATGGCAACAGGTACTAAGGAAAATCCTCTGTTGTGTATAATGACTGATTTAGCTCAGTTTTTTTCACATGTTGAATTTCAAGTGATTAAATGTCATAGAATGGCTATGTTACCCAACGATCAACGAGCAGGAAGAATAATATATAAGATATTATTTTTATGGAGTGAGGAATATAAGTATATATATTCCTACACATCGACCGATTTTACAGACTTAATCGGGAAGTGTGTTCATGTGCAGATTGAAAGACCGGAAGAGCAACCATGAATCAAGCAGAACCTATTGATTTAATATCCTTGACAGAACTATCTCGTCAGCGAGTGCTACATTTAATGGGATCAATACCAAAACCCGCTACCGATTCGATACATATGTATGATCTATTTTTTAAAGACGAACATAACAATTATTTTAAAACAACATTTGATTCAGGTCAAATCGATAAGATTGGTAAAAGCGTCTATCTTAACAATATGATTATATATTCATCTTAGAAGATGTAAAGACTTGAGTTAATCCCTTTGTATATATAGTCATCCTATCTCTACTAAAACATTTTATAGTCAAGTATCATCATGGCAACAAGTATATCTATAAATGAAATTAAACTTGATAACGTTAAGTTATATACCTTTTTTTATATACTATTTGTAAGGACTCCGATTTTTACGCCGTTGATTTTATGAAGGAAAGTAAAATTTGGTTTGATGATCGCTGCGGGTTGATATTAAAGGACTTTAATCTCACCTCGACTCTTAATACAAAAATGGGAGTGCAACATGGAATTATTATTGCTGTAATCATACGAAACGAGAATCAAGAAGATCTCATTGGAAGACATATATCTACTTTGAAAATGCATTCACAATACGCTATACACATCCATAAGTTTTAACGTTAAAAGAAATGTATTGTAATTCTGTATTTTTATTAAAACATCATCTGTTTGACATGTATTATGAATATAATTATACGCTCTTAAAGCCTAGTTACCGACACTTATACCCTAACAAAATTGTTATCGGGAATATTAAAATATATATTAAATTGTTTCACTAATTTGTGAGAAAAGTGTAAAATAGAGTATCAAAAAAGAAGAAAAGCATAAAAATAGCTATAAATATGCTTAAATAAGTGTGAATATCTTAAATTTCTCGAATGTAGACGAATTTAAACGCACCCCCCCCTTGTAACTACGGGAGTATAATTCACGGGGTCGACTAATCCCTCCAATATGGCCGCCTAATCCTACGAGTATTAATAAATCAACTGATTTGACATCAAGGATGTGTTTAGAACAAATTATAAATTCGTGTCTCTAAAACACACAACCAATATGACCGACTAATCCTACGAGTATTAATAAATCAACTGATTTGACATCAAGGATGTGTTTAGAACAAATTATAAATTCGTGTCTCTAAAACACACAACCAATATGGCCAACTAATCCCACGAGTATTAATAAATCAACTGATTTGACACCATGGGATGTGTTTAGAAGAAATCGCTAATTAAGGATTCGCGTCTCTAATTCCCGCAACACATAATCATTGTTCATGACTATCACAAATAATCTGTATGACATGAACGCTTTAATGAACAAGCTCTGATTGGTCAAACCCCTCCAAACCATTGCGATAGTAACGCAGACAGTAATTATAAAATAAGCAGGTAAAGGCGTCTCAAACCAAACGAATTCAAACTGGAGAAGAAAGTAGATATTAAAAGAACAAGAAGTATTAATATTAAAAGATGGCAACCCCGAAGACACAAGAAAGCAACCCTGACAACCAAAGCAACCAAGAAGAGAAGAGAGAAGAAGAGGTGAAAGTGGTTCCGAAAGAAAGTGGGGCAGATGCAGAAAGATGGGTTTACAGAAGCCACCCCCCAAATGAGTATGGCTTCGAAAAAGAAGAACACACCGTCGAAGAAGACGATGACCCCCTAATCTGGGGATACGTCGACAGTGGGGGTGAGCAATTCATGTACTTTGAAAGTACTAATAAATTAGTAAAAATGAAAAACTACTAAAACATTATCTTAAAACATTATTTTATTTACTTGTAGGGGGATATCCGACATTGATTAAAAAAGAGAGACGATAGAAATTTGGGTATACGAAACATTTATTAAATAACTTTTTGTGTTCATCTTTATAAAATCTTTTTGTTTTCATTCCATCTATGTAAAATACCATGTTAAAAAAACAACTTCATCAAACTTCTGCGTCCTGTGTGTTTTACTATAGCTAACTCTTTCATCATACGCTAACGAACAACCCTGGCGTAAAAACAGGAAATCGATAGAATGAGGGGTGACTGAAATGTTACTATGAACCAGATCACCAGATACATTTTCATTTAACTCTCATTCAGATCACAAGTTTCGACTACGGGCGAACGCGCACCAATGCAGTTTAGTAATAAATACTACAGCACACTGGAAGAGTTCAGAGTCTTGTACAAGTACAACTTACAAGCGAGCAGTACACACAACAGTAGACACAACAGAAGTAGATGTGAAAAATATTATGAAACCCCACTTGCTTATATACCCAACCATCTAAAATTAAATACTCATGTAAATAACATCTGTAAATCGGCCACTTTTGCTATTAGAAATATCGGCAAGATCAGGAAATATTTGAGTAAAAAGGACTGTGAGAAGTTGGTGCATGCATTCATAACATCAAAACTTGACAGCTGTAATAGCATCCTATATGGCTTACCAGAAGCTGAATTGAGCAAGTTACAGCGAATTCAAAATACAGCTGCAAGACTTGTAACAGGGGTTAAAAAATCGGAGCATATCTCCCCTGTGCTTCGTAATCTTCACTGGTTGCCGGTGAGATCAAGGATTGTATTTAAAATACTAATAATTACTTTCAAGGCTTTGCATGGCCAGGCGCCTGTTTATATTACTGATTTGCTAAATAAATATAAACCTACTCGTGCTTTGAGATCATCAGACAGTAATCTGCAAATTGAGCCAAAATCCAAAACGGTGACTCATGGAGACAGAGCGTTCTCGGTTTCGGCACCAAAACTGTGGAATTCATTACCACAGGAAATTAGGAGATTTGATATGTTGGGTAATTTTAAGTCAGCAGTTGAGACTTTTCTTTTTTAAAATTAATAGTTTATTTGTTTATAGTGGTAATATATGTAGTAGGCTTTATCTTATAACGAAACTGTAATACGTTTTATCAGTATATTTAAGAATATATTGTTGTAAGAGCATTGAGACTATTGTATAATGCTCCTAATACGTCTATTATTATTATTATTATTATTATAATCACAATCTCTAAACTTTTTTAGGTACATTTCATCTAATTTTTTTTGCAATATTTCATCTAAAATTTTTGAGAACACTTTTTCGGTATCATCTCTAAAACTTTTTGGAAGACTATTCATCGCAAAAATACCAAATAATTTTTTGATACATTTCATCTACCGTAACTAAGAAATATCATTCATTCCATCATAAGATGGCGTTGGGGTAAGAGCTCCGTGACGGAAATTTCTATGATTAATTCTATAATCAATTTTTGGTTTTTGATTATTTTTATTTCAACATCACAACTCTCTCTTCAAATAAAAATAATATGAAGTTTTTTGGACAATGGTACGTAAGTATAAATCACATCGGGTGAGGTATGATGGTCGTGTATAATAGTATTTTTTGTATTTCTTTTTCAATCGGTGTGTGTTTTACAGTCAGTATATATATCACATTGAATTATGATCTGAACAAGTGCTGTCGCGGATGCTATATGTGGTTGAGAGCAGGGATGGAACAGGGACAGGATGCTTAGTCGCAGAATTTCGTGTTTCAAATAATTGATGATCAGCATCTACTGGTCATCAGTTGTTCGAAACACTAAAAATCTGTTACTAAGCATCCTGTGCCTGTTTCATCACTGCTCTCAACGCATATAGCTACTTCATGTATAAGGTTTTTCTTTAAAATGAAAAATTAAAAGAAAAATTGAATTTTTCATCATTAACACGTTGTGTTAAAAATCAGGATCAGATCATAGAAATTAAATATAAAATAAAAAATGTAAAGATAAACTTAATCATATTTTCATTGAAGTAAAAATCAATTTTTAAAATTAAAACAAGAATCTTCAGGTTAACCTACTGATTGTTTGTTTGAATGATGGAAGCAAAAATGAAGCCAAAATTTCTGAATATTATAATTATTTAAAAAATGAAAATGTTTATTTAGATAAAGAAAAAATAAAGAAAAATCCAGGATTAAGAACACTTGCAAAACGTTTTTAAATTCATTATGGGGGAAATTTGCGCAAAATGAAAACAATACCCAAGTTTTTGTTCAACTGGTCCAAAATGTTATTCATGTATCACGAATTTAAATAATGAATGTATTCATGTATAAGGTTTTTCTTTAAAAATGAAAAATTAAAAGAAAAATTGAATTTTTCATCATTAACACGTTGTGTTAAAAATCAGGATCAGATAAACTTAATCATATTTTCATTGAAGTAAAAAAATTTTCATTCACTTAGTTAACTATATGTGAGCCTAAAGTATGGAAAAACATATTAGATATTACAATTATTGAAAGATATTGAAAAATTATTACATCTCCGATTGTTAAAATTGTTTATTTATACACAATTTATCAATCCCTATACGCTGAAATGGAGAAAGTTATTGTTGAAAAAACAGAAATCATTCTTGAATTTATTAATTGTCAAATGGTATACCGCATTTCTGATATACAAACGAATGAGAATATCATATGATCTCATATTAGTTGTAGCATCATCTAAATAAAATCTGGATATAATAGATAATATTGCAACTCAAGGTGTACTTCACCGTATGTGTTATTTTTACTTGTCAAAATTTATCATATGGAAATAGAAACTGTACAATTTACATGTCAATAGTCAATATTATGTTATGTTTATAAATTTAAGTGATCATAAAAACCATTTGTGATAATAAAAAATAAATAGAAATAGATTTAATAAAGTGTTACGTGAAATTAATAATCAACCATATGGTTATTTATACAAAGGGTTATGAAAATTGTAGAATTAGAACAAATATATTACCACATGAAACAACAATTATATATGATTTGTAAAAGGAGTTGTTTAGTAAATTGTTTTGGAAAAAACGTTTTTTTTTAAAAAACTCTACATTACACAGAACAATTGTCAATGAGGATTCATTTAGTTAAAACATGAAAAGAAGAGGAGACAAAGAGGGTTTTTTACCCCTTATGTTGGACACCTGGGGGCTTTATCTTTACCTTACATAGGAAGGGGGGGGGGGGCAAGAAAATATTTTTTTCTTCGCAGCGATTATGGAGAAATGGGAAAATGGATGTCAGGAAGAGGTGAAAAAAGGTGTTTTTATATTCCCTCTATCCATGAAATAAGAAACGAATTTGAGAATGGATGACGTTAAAAAAACTTTTAAGGGGGTCCACTACCAAAAAAATTTTCCTCTTCTTTTTAATATAATTAAAATCTACTTATACCTGGTTGTTGGGTGAGTTAGTCTGACTAAAAAAAGATGTTGTTGCAATGCATTGTTGCCATAGTTACCAAGATATGACACCCCCATGGTGAAAAGAGCGTATTTTTATAAACATGATAACTAGATAAATAATAATGATAAAAACCTGGAGTAACTTTTATTTAGTCACAAACAACATTGTCTAGGAGGTGTAGCAGAACTATTGACATAGGAGCCATAATAAAAGTTTGGCACTCTGAATACTAGAAATATGTACAATTGCTCTCACTAAAACTATTACTATTTCATTACAATTGAACATAATTCAATTATTTTGCTTCATCTCCAAGAGAAATGTATATACTGTTAGCGCTGAAAATTTGATCAAGATAGCTTAAATACTTTTTGAGATATCCTGCGCGCAATATCAGGAATCGGCTTTTGAGAAAAACGGCTTTAGAGTTAAACTTCTATTTATTAATAAGATAATAGCGCCAAAACAACAATAGACAGTCCAATAAAGATATATAACTGTTTAAAAAGCTCCAGTCTTATAAGTCATTTCTTTTTCTTGGTCTTAACCATTTCATTTCGATGTCAGGTTATATTCTTTGGGTCTAGTCATTCGTTTGTGACTAGGTAGGGCTTCGCGTGGTGGACGATTTAATGACAATTGTATCTCTGTTTACACAATTTTCGGTGGAGTATATTTATCTGCGGGAACAAGGACGCATTTCTTCCTCGGCTTGAATTGCCATTATTACTTTATTCTCAGTGGATATATAATGTATATTCGGTAAAACAAAAAGTCTAAAATGGTGTGACGAAACTGTTCACACGGTTGTAGTTTACGATTACACGGATAGGTTTCGTAATATATTTATTTCATCTACAAAACTTTCGACTTGTGTACCAAAGGACTGATCGTCACGAAGTGATTAGAATTTTACTGTTTATAGTTTTTGCGAGTGTTCTTGTTGATATCGTCATGTTGTTGTTTTACATTGGAGAAGAAGGTCAAAGGGACATAAGAATTGGCGCGCAAATTGGTGGCACGGGGATTGTTATTAGTGTATACATACACAGTACTAGCTCATTATACATAAACACATGCCGTATGCATCAACCGGCAAAAAAAGACCTATATAGAGCATTATGCCTAGTCGTAGCCAAAAATGACATGAGCCGTAGCCCGATTTTATCAACGGAAGTCGAAAAGGGAACTCCAAATACACCCTAAGCGAGAGATTGCACACTTTAACTCATTATTCTAAGTTTAAAAAAAATATTTTCTTCTACACTTTCGGCTCTAGGGTCGTGTTTATGTTTAACAACAATGGCGGATGCTACCAGTTTCCTACCGTCACAGCCTCCCTCGTTAGCAACAAAGCCAGAGGATCCTGTATATTCTTTTACAGGACCAGGGATCGGGTCATTGGTCTTAATGATGTCCTCGCCAACTGTGAAACACGGCAATGTGGAAACTTAGCCCTAATCAGTTTGATTTCCATCAAAAGCGGCCGCCCGTTGCAAAACTTCTCTCGCTAACTTAAACAAAATAAACAATATCACATACGCCTGAAGACCGGTCACATGACTACCCACGCACCAATCAATTCACTCTTAATGTTTTAAAATATAATAACATTTCATTTAGGGAGAGGTGGTGCGGAAGAAAATGTGCGCAACATGGAAAATTAAGCAGTTTTTGCATCCAAATATACGTTGCTAAGGCGGAAAATGCAGTCCAGCCTTGGAATTTTACGAATTTTCAACATTTCTATCTTTGCAATCGAAAAAATTCTTTCAATTATCTATTCTAATATGGTTAACCAGTTAATTTGTGGCTAATTCAAAAATTCACTAAAATATTTATTTTTTGTAGTGCACGTGGACCCCCTTAAGGTGGTCTTGCACAAAGATTTTATTTTTTGTTTAAATGGCTGTTTTGTCGTGTATAACAAAAAATGATAGACAACGTTTTCTTTGGACAAACAAGTAGTTTTGGGGTGTGTCAGTTACCAGGGTTACGAGATAATAGACTCCTCAGGGTAAAATGGCCAATTTTCAAAACACAATTAAAGAAAATCTAACTTACATAAAAACACCAAAACAGTTTTGTTGTATAAAGATAACAAATACTGGTGTCTAGATCTAACAACCCTACATTTATAATAAAAATAGACAAATTTAGACAAAAACCTAAAAGGAATGCCTCGGGATCTTGATAAGCAGCCATAAAGCCGCCACATTGTATAAAGTAGAATATATTTTTGGTCTAAGATTTCCTGGAACAGTAACAGATTTAAAAACTGGGAAAATATCATTAGAAAGTATAAATTCAAACTTGAGATATTGTGTTTCAAGTTTCGTAAACAGGGCAAATTTGTAATTTTGAGAAAATCTTAATAAAACGTTTAACAGGAGCCAGAACCATAAATATTTCCCTCTTTCTGTTTTTACCTCTAAGTACCTTCCTACATGTTTTAATTTTGTCGCTTGGTTAAAAATTTATTTATTTTAGCAATTTTATTAATTTTGTTAGAAAATAATTTTTTTGATAAAACCTAATGTAAGTTTATTTTATATTTTGTCGCCATTTTCTTTGTGTTAAACAGGGTAAGTTGCAGGGTTTAGGAATCAATGTTGGTAAAAAACAGCTTAACCAGCAGATTATTCAACAGCAAAAGATGTTCTTTTTCGCAAATTTTTGACGTAATTTTAAATTCCGTATATAATTAGCAGGCATGTGTATTTTTCTCAATGCTCCAAAAACATCTGTCTGTTTAGAGTGTGAAAGATTAAATATTTGTTGTTTACTTACGTTATGGGTTAAATCATATATTAAATCCTTTTTGTTTACTTTAATATCATTAAGTTTTATTACATCTTTATCTTTAAGGTTATTTTTTCTTTTCAAAAGCTCAATTATTATTTGACTAGCACTTGATTCAGTTGCTGTTTTTCACGGCAGATCACCTCCCTCACGTTCACCTTCATTGTTTTTCATTTCTTTCGTTATTTCTTTTCATCTTTTGTTGTATTTTAAAAAAACTAACAATACTTTCACTGGCAACTTCACCATTATGTATTTTCTTGATTTCTTCTTTCATTTTATCTTTACTTTCAATAAGTTCAAATTCCTTGTTATTTTGGAAACACTGCAATAATTTTGCATTTTCACGATCGTTTTTTATTAAATTAATTTTTACTAGGAAAAACTAATTGCATTTTAATTACTTCTGTCATTTTTTGTGTGTTGGGTAATTAATTTGTATGCTCTTTGATAACCATTAATTAATCGAAAATCTTGTGATAATATTATACTAAAAAAATGAATACTGGAAGATGAAAAGGACCTTTTACCATTACTAAAAAATATCTTAAAGCAGATATGGATAAAAAATAAATTATTAGATACCCGATTAATTAACAAATTACAGCACATTGCATAGTTTATTAATTAATGGCTCTAATAATTCATTTTTTATCCATAAAATAATATTTTTTCATTTTTTATCCATAAGATAATTTTTTAGTGATAGTAAAAGGTCCTTTTTTCAATATTCTTTTTTAATTTATTTAACTTAACTAGTGTTTCTAAAAACTTTAAATCAGTTATATCTTGAAGACATTGAACTTTTACCCATTCATTATCATCATCACTTCATCATCATTATCATCATCACATCACATCTTTTTTCTTCTGAAAAATTCTCTTTACAAATTTCTTCTAATAAATTGGATGAGTTCTCTACTGATTCTACACCACAACCCCTACCAGTAAAATTTACATATTTTCATCTCAAATTAAATAAGCGTAAATGTAAACATTTATTGAATATCATTAACAGTTTGTAATGTTTGGGTTTATCATGATTTCGATCAGTCAGATAAAAATAACCACAATCTACAGTTGAAGAATCTACCAAATCGCATTTCACTAATTGTATTGGTGAAACATGTTCTTTGAGATATTCATAAGAAACACTTTCAAATTCAGTATTCAATTGAATCTATACAACTCCTTGTTATCTACTCTCTCTTATTTGTGATGGACCCATTCATTTTAATTTTTATTTAAAAAACAAAATTAATAATCCCCCCCCCCCCCCGCTATTATATAGAATCTACCATTTCCCAAATTCCCATAACTCATGATCTTTTACACCTTTTTGATTTTTTTTAAAATATTTTGTTTAGAATATACTCGTCTTTTTCTTATTACGTTTCTTATTTTTGTTTCACGCATACATTTTTGACAACTACCTCTCATTTTTTTCATTAAAATAATTTTTAACAATTTTGTTTGACACCTTTTATATTAAATAATTTGTATTATGTTTAACACACACAACACTCTTTTATATAAAAATTCTATAATTGATTTTTCCCTTATATTTTTATTATATTTTTTATTATTATAAAAACCCTTGATACACATCGAAACATTTGTGATGAAAGTTATTGTATGAACAACAACTCTTCACAAGAGAAAAAAGAAATGTTTAGTG
This sequence comes from Chrysogorgia sp. JL179-B06, assembly GCA_035772405.1. Classification (NCBI taxonomy): domain Eukaryota; kingdom Metazoa; phylum Cnidaria; class Anthozoa; order Scleralcyonacea; family Chrysogorgiidae; genus Chrysogorgia; species Chrysogorgia sp. JL179-B06. The sequence goes on along the minus strand of JAYKKM010000018.1, from coordinate 1,316,852 downwards.
AAATAAAATTACCCTGTGATTGTAATGAACATAATGGTGTAAGACATCGTATGCAAGTTATTTTCTTCAAAAAGAATGTGCAGAATATACCTATATTCTAGAGGATTGCAAACATGTTACAAAATGTGAATGTACACCTCCTCCCTTTGACAAGAATTCATCACAAACATTTTAACTAATGCTGGAAGTTATTGATGATGAAGTACCTGCAGTAATATATATAAAACCAATTGTTGAGTATTATGATTCCCACGTATCAGTAAAGCTCAAAATGTTAAAAGAAATTAAAGTAACAAACTCGATGGTGCCATCTTATCATAATATATTACATTTTTTCATGTTGGACGGTGACTTTGTTTTTTATTCAAATCATTTTTTTATACAAAGAACTCTACAACACTAATATAAATATTTTATACAATATATTTTATATTTGAATGTCCAGAACAACCACGCATATGGTCTAATCCTCCAACTTTGGAAAAATGAAGAAATTGAACGTCAACAATTTATAACAACAATTATTAAAAGTGATGCGGTCAGTTTTTTGGATGACGTTTTTCTAAAGAAATTTTAATAAAAAGATTTTTAAAAACTCATCCATTGTTATCGTATTTATCAGACGCACGCACGATGGTGTCACCTTGACTGACCTTGCGTTTTATTTACTGTTTATAATATTCCTTATAAAATATATTAACACCAACTCTTAAATACATTGCCAGTTTCGAGTTTTCATCAAAGTTGTGGGTCCCCCTGATACACGGTCGTAATAAAGATGTGGTCTTCTTATACAGTGTGACCACACCTTAAAAAAGAACACTCCTTGAATCGTGCTCTGATTGGTTTATCGATCAGCTACTCGCTTTTTGATTGGTTTAGAGCTCGGTCCAGTCTCTCACAGATGAAAAATATTACTGACCATAGGTCTACCGCGATCAGCGTGTGCAGTTGTAAGCATAGTGAGCGTATTCATGATCAACACAGTTATCAGTCACATTGCTGAATAAGTCAGTTACTTTCAAAATCTACCAACAGAGAACAACTCGACCAAAAGCAAAGCGGTCGAAAAGAAAGAACTCGGATATTGACTAGCAACATGCCACACGGTTCGCAAAAGCCTGACGGGAAATATTATCGTGCAATTTTGCAAATTTGTGGAACACCAAAAATAAAAATGAAGCCGCATTTAAGACTCGTGCTACCATAGTAGACAGGTTGCTATCAAGTATAGGAATAAATATTTAAAAATCCAAAATAACTGATCACCTCAGTTAATCTTTTACGTGCAGTAATCAGCGGCCTGGCGACCAGGGCCAACTTTTTGAAAAAGTGGGCCTCTGCTAGGCTCTTTCGCGGTATGTAGTACGTATTCCTTATAAGAAAGCACAAATACATCGGATTTACGAGCAAATACATTGGACTAGTTACCAGGGACGAGGTAGGTTTCAAGAAGGCCGCCATCCCAATTAACAACGAATTCTTCTTAAAAATAACGCTTACTAACCATAATACTAACCGTAATACGAAGCCTATAATACTAACATAAATAGAGGATATTACATGGTGGTGCGAAGATATGAATTTTATCTTCGAGTGGTGAAAACAATATTTTACGAATGAGCGTAGCGAATGAGTAACATATTGTTTTTACCACGAGAAGATAAAATTCATAGGAGCAATTATAGAATTCCCGTCCACTTTTGAAACCGCATCTAAAGGCATAAATACAAACCAGGTTGCTCTAAAATCTCTTTAAATATAATGTCGAAGGTTTACATTGTGTGTACTTGTTGATAGTTGATAGTAAAATAGAACGAAGCAATTGTATGTGATGAACTTTCCGTAATTTGACCCTTTTACTAACTGTCAACAGATACAAATAGCGAAAGTGGACGGGTATTCTACAATTTAGCGAATTCATATCTTCAAGCCACCTTGTAATTTTCTTTTTATTATATAGATTCAATGCAAAGAGAAATGTTTAATCACGTGATCGATATCTTCACTAGTGAGGATATGGAAAATATGTCACTGCATATTTCTTAGTAAAACACTCCCATCTATATAATAAACCTTAATATTGGCCACCATGGCCTGGTAAGTAGTCCAAAATATTTGTTCATCAATTTTCGGCAGCTTATTTATGAACATGAATAATACCTCGTGAATAAAGCAATATATATACAGTGTATATACAGTATATATAACAGCCAAGTCGGGTCGCCACCTACCTATATGAACAAGTCTTGTGATTGGTTGATTAAAACAAAAAATAATAGAATCAACCACAAAGAAACCAATGTCCTAACCCACTTTTGTTCCATGTAGCCAATCACAAAACCCGTTCATTTTAGGTACGTATATTTACCGGCCAAGTCCTACACTGTAAAAACAGATGGTTAAAACAACCGATTACTTCGGTTGTCTCAGACTCATCAATTGACCATTTTTTATGGGTTGAAACAGCCAAATTTATTGGTTGAAACACCAACTAAGGTCATTTTAACCAAAATATTTAGTTAGTTTAACCATTCAAATTGGTTAAATTCAAATTGAGTCTGAGACAACCTATCAAATTGGTGTTTCAACCAATCTGTTTTTACAGTGTACATACTGTAATAATATAGGACTAGGCTGGGGTACCCCCTTTTATATCATATTTGGTTTTTGTCTTCTGCGAAATGTTGGGATGCAATAGCTGACGCCCGGGTCTGTATGGCTATGGTATGACTACAAAAGATAAGCAGCATTATTACTAAATATTATCAACTTATATTGTCAACTTAATATATTGTCAATAATTTTACAAAACTAATATTGTCAATAATTTTACAAAACTAACATTGGTAAAAAATATTGTTCAAACAATACGAGCCCGGTTGGACTGGCTGAAGACTAAAGAAGGATGCTGCTCTCAGTGCTACGGCCTTTCTCTCATGGGTCAAACCAGCCCAATCTCTTCCTCAAATTCACTATATACATGGCAAATTGACTGTATCAGTCAATTTGACCGTCGATTTTGAAAGGGACTAAGAACTAGGGTTGAGTGAGTTTGAGCCCATAGAGGTTAATGTAATTTCATGTTACGAGGTTCCAAATATATTTATAACATATACATATATACATATATTTATAACATATAACATATTTTTATATAATCTTACCATTTTTGTAATATATTTTTATCTAACATTTATAAATTGTATATTATCTACTGTTGTAACTAGCGCATTTGAACATATCCATATGAAAAATGCGCTATATAAATGTAATTCATTATCATTATCATTATTAAATATATTAGCAACAGAATGATAGATATATTAGCAACAGAATGATAGATATATTAGCAACAGAACGATTGATATGAAATGTATTACCTCAATCTTTAAAAAATCCCGCTTTAAATTTCTGTTTTTATCGAGAAAGTTAAGCGGGGTTTTTAAAAGAACGAGGTAATACATAACATATCTATCGTTCTATTGCTAATATATGCTAATATATTATATGCTAATATATTAGCAACCTTCGTAACATGAAATTATAACCCCCATAGAAATCTCAGGTGAATGTGAATAAAATCAAAATGGCGCCCACTTGATCAGGCATTTTAAAAACGAAGATGTTGATCGATGATATATATACATGTACCCTCAAAGAATTAGGATTACAGTTAGGTCTAGGATTATAGTTAGGGCTAGGAGTACAGTTAGGGTTAGGGTTTGTACTAAGGTCAGGCTACAGTTAAAACTGTTAAAAATTAAATTATTGAGCAGTCTCTACTTACGACTTACGAAATACGATTAATTCTGCTGATTTCTGACGTTGATGTACGTGTTTTACACACTTAGACTTATAGGGGCTGATTACATGAGCCAGGTTAGCCCGGTTAGCCAGACTGAGACATTTTGTATAATTTAAATTAACTTTAGGGCGACCTACAAACCAGACTAAGCTAACACCGTTTCTTAAATTCGTTTCAGCTGGTATTTGAAGCCATGAAATGATCTTAACGAAACAAGTCATCCCGGCTAGTCCGCCTCATGTAATCAGCCCTTAATTGCAAATGCATGGCAAATTGACTGTCACCCGAGTGTTTTTTCAAAAATGTCACCTGGTCTTTTTAACATCAGATGACACGTGTCGTTCTCGTCGCCAGTCAACTGCAGTTCCTTATCATCCAAACCAGAGAGCATCGCATGTACAAGGTCAAATATTCTTAGTAATAGTCTTCGTGGCAGGTTTAGTCTTTACACTTAACGTTGCTGCACTGGAAACAAATTGCTATGAAAAAAGATGGTTAATTCTTCAGTTAGTGCCTATGGCACGAAAAAAATCGGCTGGAAAAATTTGCAGGTTGCATGTTGGACACAAGTCACCCAAGCTATAGATTTGTGCGTGACAAAACAACCACAAAACAACAAAGATCTTAACCCTAACCCCGCCTTACGAGTGTTCTAACCCTGCGTTCTGCAATCTACAAATCACCCCCGCCTTTCCGGTCACGTCCTGGGTCACGTCCTGCTCTTTCACAACTCTTCATCAGCTCACATGACTATATCTTAAATACATCTCTAAAAATAACTGTAAAGCACTTGAGTGACCTGTGTCCAACCTGCAGCATGCAAATTTTACCAGTCCGAAAAAAATCGTCTTTGATATTCTTCTTAAAGTGCCAATGAATCGAAAATTAAGTTTGTCTTATTTGAAACTCTCAAAACAATGAGGAATAACAACTTGCAGCTCTTCCATATTTAACTTACTTCTTTTTATATTTAGACTTTATATGATATTCAAATGAGAAAGTTGTACACAACATTGGAAAATCCTGTATATCTTAAAGATTATTGAACGAAATCACTTGAAGCTCGTCTTTAATGTTTTGTTTCATGAGCTGTAGCAATTACAAAGTTTTGAGTGATTTCTTTTAATAATATTGGAAAGATATACATGATTATCTAATGCTGTGTATAACTTGCTACGTCATAGATCAGCTCATTTAAATATCACATACATATCTTATATAAATATCTCAAGAACTGAGTGAAATATGGAAGAGCTGTAAGTTGTTATTCCTCATTGTTTTAAGAGTTTTTTCAAATATGATAAACTTAATTTTCGATTCATTTGCACTTTAAGGTGGCTCGATTATCTAAATCATATGTTAATAATTTAATCAACAATCTGAAAACAGCTTATTATAGGGAGATCATTAAAGAACATTCTGGAGATCAGAAGGTATTATTTACAACTGTAAACAAGCTGCTGCAAAAGTCATCTGTAAAGCGATATCCATCATTCCCTGACAACATTACGCTAGCGAACTCTTTTGCGGATTTCTTTACTGGGAAAATTGAAAAGATACATTCTGAACTCAGTGATAAACAAGCTAACACTGGATCTGCTGCCTTTACCTCCCCAGCTGTATGCCAATTTGAATTATCTAACTTTGCTATGGTTAGTCAAGATACAATAGGGGTATACGCCCGTAAATTAGCACTGAAATCGTGCAACTTAGACCCTTACCGGCCTCAGTAATGAAGAATTGCTTGGACATGTTATTGCCAACAATCACCACAATGGTGAATATATCACTCTCTTCTGGTATCATGCCTGAGGCACTCAAGATAGCTGAGCTACTACCTGTTCTCAAGAAATCTGATGCTGATTATGAACAATTCCAGAATTTCCGTCCTATCTCCAACTTGAAAATGGTATCAAAGGTGATCGAGAAAGCGGCAGCTATGCAGTTAACAGATCATGTGACATCTCATCATCTTGATGAATGGCTCCAGTCAGCCTATAAGCTTTATCACTCTACTGAAACTGCACTTGTCAGAGTACAAAATGACATCTTACGAGCCATCGATAACAACAAATCTGTGCTTTTTCTACTCCTGGATCTCTCTGCTGCCTTTGATACTGTAGACCACACTATTCTACTATCACGATTATTTCATCGCTTTGGTGTCAAAGGCAATGTTCTTGCTTGGCTTGAATCTTACTTGTCATCTCGGAAATATTACGTCCAAGTTGAGGGATGCAAGTCGACTTTGCGATCGCTGACATCCGGGGTTCCTCAAGGATCGGTGCTGGGCCCCTTGCTCTATGTCCTATATACTGCACCGGTGGCTGATATCATCAAAGCTCACGATCTGCAATACCATTTCTACGTTTATGATACCCAGCTTTACGTCACCTTTAATACCGACTCTCGAGAAGATGCTTGCCTGGCCAAGTCAAGAGTGGAATGTTGTGTCAAGGAGATAGACAGTTGGATGATCCATAATAAATTGAAGTTGAATGATGAAAAGACTGAGTTGCTTGTGATTAGTTCTAAATATCGTTTGAGACCTTGTGTTAATTCTGTTCAGGTGGGAGATGAGTCTATTAAACATCAGTCTACTGTGCGTAATTTGGGAGTTATATTTGACCAAGTGATGTCTTTCGATGAACATATCAGTAAAGTATGCAAGTCCTCCCAATTCCATTTAAGGAACATTGGAAAGATTAGGAAGTACCTAGACGAAAGCTCAACTGAGACATTAATACATGCTTTCGTATCATCAAAGTTGGATTATTGTAATGCTCTTCTAAACGGACTCCCCAAATATCAGATAAATAGGCTTCAACTTGTATTAAACACTGCAGCTCGTGTTGTCACATACACACGTAAATATGACCACATAACTCCTGTTTTAATGAGGTTGCATTGGCTACCTATATCTTATCGTATTACTTTTAAAGTACTATTACTAACTTACAAAGCGCTAAATGGTTTAGCACCTTGTTACATATCTGATCTCCTCGCCAGACGTAGTTATGTACGTTCACTAAGATCTGCCTCACAAGAACTATTACAAATACCCAGATCTCGAACTGTTACTTATGGTGATAGGGCCTTCTCCATTACGGCCCCTAAACTATGGAATGATATACCGCTATCCTTACGGAAAGCGCCTAATGTGAACATATTTAAAAAAGATCTCAAGACGCATCTGTTTAAGATAGCTTTTTTCAGTTTTTAGCGTTAAATTTTTGTTGTTGTTTTTTTTTTTTTTTCTTTCCTTTTCTTGCTTAAGGTGGCTCCCTACTGTTTCTTGAAAGGTGGCAAAAATGCAAATTTCAATCTCGAAAAGTGCCCACAGATATTTCGGAAAAGATTGAAACTAAAGCTATGCATAGAATAACTTTCAGGGCATCAAATACTATTAATGGCTAAAGTGTTTCATCTGTTGTTATGACAACAGTGACGTTTCAAAATGGCCGATAATGAACATTTAATCTAATTTATTTCGCAAACGAGTCGGTGACCCCCGATTTTTTTTGCATTTAAACATTTCTTTTAGTTTAATTAATAAATAGGCAGATTAAAAAAAAATTCTGTAGATCCAATTATTTTACACAAAAAAAATCATGTTTTTTTAGTTTTTAAAAAAATTGGATCTACAGAATTTTTTTTTAATTTGCCTATTTATTAATTAAACTAAAAGAAATGTTTAAATGCCAAAAAAATCGGGGGTCACCGACTTGTTTGCGAAATAAATTAGATTAAATGTTCATTTTCGGCCATTTTGAAACGTCACTGTTGTCATAGCAACAGATGAAACACTTTAGCCATTAATAGTATTTGATGCCCTGAAAGTTATTCTATGCATAGCTTTAGTTTCAATCTTTTCCGAAATATCCGTGGGCACTTTTCGAGATTGTAATTTGCATTTTTGCCACCTTTCAAGAAACAGTAGGGAGCCACCTTAATACATATTAAAAGTTGAATTGTAAATAGGATTAGTATATATCATTACCGTAAATAGTTTTTAACTGTAATATTGTAAAGCGCTGTGAGCAACTAGTGTAACAGCGCTATAGAAATTAATAAATTATTATTATTATCATGAGAAATTGCATTTTTCCGCATAAAATGTTGGTAATGCAGATCTGAGCTTCACCGTGGTTCATTGCATAGCTCTAGTGGTGGTCTTGTTTACTGAAACGTTTTATACCCTCAAAGTGTACCTGAGTGGAGAAATCGTGTTTCCAATGAATCAAGAAAACTAATTTGCATAAATTCTGCCGCTTATCATAAACACAATTTCTCTAGATATACACATGCTACAAGTGTGAAACATTTCAATACTCAAGACCACCGCTAGAGCTTATCTCGCGTTTGGCGATTTTACATATTCGTAATATTTGGGTCTTCCTGAACGAAATCATAATATATCTTGTCAATCGAAAATGTAATCTTCACAGACTTTTTTACTGTTAAAGTTATCGGATGCGATGTCACAAGAGGCATTTTTGTGGCAATTAAACAAACAAAACTGGTTTGGAATGCCTCTTGTGACATCACATCCGGTAAATTTGACAGCGAAAAACTGCATGAAGATGAAACTTTCGGCTGACAATATATATTATGATTTTGCTCAGGAAGACCCAAATATTACGGATATGCAAAATCCTCAAACGTGAGATAGGCACTTTGGGCATCCTGTGGCTAACTCGTGGATGTAATTTTTATATCAGTGAAAAATATTCTCCTTCCACAGTTTATGCCCGTCGGCCTGTCACTTATGTCGAATAGAAATTATACAAGCAATGCCCTGAGTTGCAGACCATTGATCTTCATTCTAGGACAACTAAATGCTGAAGAAATGCAAGATTGGCTTAAAATACACCTTTACACTGACGAAATTACTACAAAAATAGCACAAACTCAGACCAGTATAAATCAGATCAGTTATACGAACTCAGATCAGTATGTATACGAACTCAGATCAGTATACGAACTCAGATCAGTATACCAACTCAGATCAGTATACGAACTCAGATCAGTATACGAACTCAGACAAGTATACGAACTCAGACCAGTATAAAAAGTCAGACCAGTATACGAACACACACCAGTATACGAACTCGCACCAGTATAAAAACTCAGATCAGTTATACGAACACACACCAGAAAACGACCTTGCACCAGTCCTTTTACCCTCTTCAAAACGAAACTCGCCAAAAGCTAATAGAAACTGTAGCAGATGTTTTTATGACCAGAAAGCTTTCCACTACATTTTAGAGCCTTCAATACTCCAAGGACGTATGAAAATGGCGACTACAATTATCCAAACATTCGGTTGTATGACCATTAATCTTTTGGGACAAAAGCAATATGATTGAGTTTTTTATCCTCAGGTAAGGTATTTGGGCACTTGTTGCTTTTGTTATATGAAGGTTGTTTATCTAGAAACATTTTGCAGAAAAGGGAATGCTGGATAGATATATTAGATACGTGTAACGTGTTTACTGTTTTTAAAAAGTAAGCACGCCGAAGAGTAGCTGAAGCATCACCAATTAAATACTGAAACACGAACTATACATTAGGAATAGCAAATTTCAACTGTTGGCGAATTGTTAGGCGGCAAATGTTTTCACTTTCAAAATTAAATATACATATACAGTGTTTTTCTCGTTTTATGCTTTTAGGTGGTTTATAAAGCAACCTTTTTTGACCAGATGACACTTGACAGTATCAATACAAATTAAACAGTACTGTTTGTAAATATAAAGAACATAAAACATATGTTCTAAGGATTTATGCAGGTGAAGGAAAATTTTGAAACCAAGACCAGTTGAGAAAAAGCAACATCAAGAATAAGCGGTAACCGGCAGATTAGTAACGCATAATCCGCATTATCTACGAGTAGGCATATTTCTTATAAAAATACTTGAAAATCTGCGTCATCTTCTTGTATTTGTCGCTTCTCAATTGCAATAATGCGTACAAAACCACCGTAGAAAACCGTGGATTATCCAAGACGCCATTTTTCCGCGTCTGACCAGGAAACGAGTCATTTTCACGCACGAACCACGCATTTGTCACGAACAAAACGGCGGTCGAAATTTCAGAAATATAAATGTAATCAAATGAAATTTAAACGCAATCAAAGCGTTAGCAACAGGTCTTTTTAGTCTATAAATAAGCGCGATACTGATGAATTAATAACATATTCTTGCGTAAATCGGGAAATTACGGAGTCGAGCGGCATCCAAGCTGGTCATTTTTGATGTGGAATTAATCGGCTTTGGCCGATTAATCGGCCAATTAAATGTATGTGTCATGATCGGCCATCGATTAATCTAATTGGTAATTCATGCTGATCGGCTCATATATAGAATTGAACCCGCCAGGGCGCGAAATAACGGCCGGACAACGGACAATGTCCGGCTCTGTCCTTGCCCGCACGCAACGAACTTGTTTGAATTTATTGACGAGATGGATTTCATTAATTAACAAGCGTCGCAAAATTCCGAAACTTTCCAGAGAGTAGTCGACAAAGAACATCTACTTTATAAAATAAAATGAATCTGGAGTTGGACTACTAATTAAATAAATTAAAGCTAAAAAGTATCGGCATTTCATTTGTGTTGACACGATACCAAGGCTGAGCATGCCGTTTTCATCTCGCACCACCGCTTAGAAATTATTTTCAAATTGCTCCAGATAATTAGGTGACGGTTTTGCACATTTTCAGTCTTGTATCGCGTTTAAACGCAACGGCTAACATAAGCTAAAGCGCAATGCATTTTACATGAAGGAGTTTACCGATGGTGATTACAGAATTAAGGCTTTTTCAGACTTTAGCTGAATAATTTGTCCGGTCATAAGAATGTCCGAGCTAAAATTGACTTGGCCGGTCATCTTGACCGGCGACCAGCTCGCAGTTATTTCGCGCCCTGGAACCCGAGGATCAGGGGCACTCAGCATTGAGTAATTCATCTATTTTCACTATAATATATGTCAATTTATAATACTGGGACGTCTTACGCACGCTGTGATTGGTCAGTTACCGTGTTTGCATCACGGTATGCAAGCACGGTTATGACGTCACGACATATTTCTTAGTCTTCTTTTATAAAAGAAGGGGGGGGGGGGGACTCGAGGGAGTTCAGTCTACAGCTCGGGTTCACATAAAATATTTTAATATCTATTAATATGTCGACGAAAAATAAAAACATTTTATATTGAGTCGGAATATACTTATGTGTTAATATACACATTGCTGTAGTGAATGTGGGAGAGCTTGGAGTACACAGACGATACATGGACGATCGTCAAGCTCGTCTGAGGATACGAACTCGACGATCGTCCATGTATCGTATGTCTACTCCAAGCTCTCCCACATTCACTACAGCAATGTATATATTATAACACATCCAAACCTTACCGATATATAGCGACTGCCGCATAGGCAGTACGTGTGTCAATCGAACCAGTACATCATTGTAACCTTCGCTCTCCATCTGAGTCTCGCTGGCTCAATGGTTAGAGCGTCTCACCGGCAATCAGAAGGTTACAGGTTCGATTCCTGTCCGGGGACTCAGAATCATTTTTCTGAGGATACGAGCTTGACGATCGTCCATGTATCGTCAATATACTTATAGTAGCTTGGCGCTATAGAAATGCTCGTAACACATTTTAAAAGATGAATAAACTATCTCAAAAACAAGCTCCTGGGCCGCCATTTTGAAAATGACCGTGACGCCATGGTAAGCGTTGTATTGCTTACTGTTGTGCTACCTATCGTGAAGCCATTGTATTGCCTAGTTTTTGGTTGTAGTAGCGATTACAAAAATAACACTGAGAAGAAGTCTGTTTCTTTGTATTTCCAGCAACAATGAGATTCGCTTTACCCAGTATGTACGTCATTTGTCAGAATGTTTTAAAAAATACATTTAATACGCGTTACGAGCATTTTTACAACCTTAAGCTACGATATTCCGGCTATTTAAGTGACATACTTTGATATAAAAGGTACTTATTTATGGTTGCCAATTAATATATGTCATTATAATATATGTCAAGCAGAAATTTACAATGAATAAAATACCTTCGGTGCCAGATGATAGCGTACAAGTTTGCGCTTGATTCTTGGTAACGACACTTGACTTGATGAACTGAAATTAATAAGGTGGCTCGATAAAGAAATGTTTATCATGAGGGAGTCACATTGCCAGATATCAACAATCAAGACCGTCAAAATGACATGACGAATGCGAGTTGCTGACGCCATCTCGCGTGATCTCGCGACATTCTGCGTGATGCGTGCGAATTGCTGACGCCACCAAAACCATTTCTCAATAAAAAATCGGCATATTTCAGTATTTTGTCCGGTGAATTATGGTGAAATTTGTCATGATGTATTCTATCGTTAAAATCTGCCTAAACACCAAATATAAAAAAATTCTGAAATTTATAAACTTTTTGTATCAAAGAAAACGATATTTTTTGTTTCTGAAAGAAATGGCTCATGCTTGAAGAAAAACAATTTATTAAAACGGGGGATCATCGTGATTATTTTCCAAATACGTGAAGCAAGAGGCCATTTCGAAGGGAATTTATTAAGCGTGTGTCGCCACAGCAACTTAATTGCACTCGCTATCATACGATTACCTATAGTATTTAGGGAAAGTAGTAGGTAAGAGGCTAACGAAGTTAAGGCGAGCATGCGCGTTCTTGATGCTACACTCAAATTACGTGTGCAAAAGGATTTTGAACGATGGGTTGTAGTTGCCTCGTTCTGAAGCTTGCGTTTATCCAACCACAATAGCGTAGAGTCTGGCTGCTATTAATAGCTCAAAAAGCGGACAAACAAACCAAATTTGACTCACAAATTATTGCAAATGAGCTATTTCTTTTGTTATGGCCGCAAGAATTATGGGTAAAAGCGGACAAACATCGGTACTGACATCATCTCGACGGAGCGCTATTGCTCGGCAAGTGCGTACCTAAAATGAACAGGTTTTGTTATTGACTACATAGAACAAAAGTGACGCGACAATTAAATTAACAATTATGACAATACCTTATTTTTTCTTCTGACCGCCTCGAAGCTGCTGGTGCTGATAGTGACCTAGTTACAGTAGATGACGTCATAGTTACATGGCTACTTGTAACAGGATGAGGAGAAACCCACTAAGAAAGACGAAATGACAGCATACAGTATTGACGACAAACAAAATTTCTTTTTCTTTCACAACTACAAAGTTGTCAGCTATCTGGCAACTCCAAAGTTATTAGTTATTTGTAGTAGTCAAGAAAGTTCATATTTTTAGCCGATATTTATTTAGAGATGACTCATCATTCAAATTATGATCAAATTATTGGTGTTCCATATTTTTACATGTTTGTAAAGAGCATGGCATTCTTATTTTACTTCGAGCATGAGAAAATGCCTTTTCGACTTTTTATGCGAGATTATAAGGCCGCCATTACTCGCACGCGTTCCGGAAGTGACGTCAAGTCTCAAAGCCAAAGTACCCATGTCTTGACCAAGCCTGGTTTCCATTTGGTCGCCACAATCGCAACATTGTCATCGTAGTCGATGTGATAGAGTGTCCATCTATCTCTGTAATCAGTAAAGACTACTTTGCATACAGCAGACAAAAGACAAGATAGATCGACACTCTATTACATCGACCACTATGACACCGTTGCGATCGTGGCGACCAAATGGAAACCAGGCTTTATCGTCATACGAATATAATGACTGTTTTGAGGAAATATTGTATATAATTCTCGACAATTCGTAAAATGATATCAGAAAAACCACGGAAGCATGCCAAACAGCATCAAGTTTGCTACGCTGTTGAGTCTTTGACGTCACACAGTGCTTTGAAATTTTTGCTTTGAAATCACAGGCTCATTAAGAACAAGTTTTGGGGAATGGCGGAAAAGGATTCGGCATCTTTATATAAAACATGTATTGTGATAGTACGTTTGTTGTTCATTTCTGTTAGCAAATGTAAAGATTTAAAACGAAGCAGAAATTGTTTTTTGCGAAAAACTCAGCCTTATTGCGTCACTCGCAGCTACAAGATATCGATTGAACATTATATAGCAGCAGCGTAGTCAATCAGATTGCAGAAATTAAATTAGTCACTGACTATATACCAGTATGTTTCTACTAAGTAAAAACAGAAGAATAGCCTCTTTCTCCTTTTCAATTTAAGAAATCTGGATAACGTTACACACATACACACAATTTGAACACAACCACGTGCTGTCTAGAAGCGGTGGATAGACGGGCTTGCCAGCCGTTAGTTAGACTATCATTTACCTGGTGATTAGGGTCATTGGAAATTGGTCTTAAATGAATTCCTTGTAAGGCATAGCTAGAAAGCATTGCTACACCTAAACGAGAGAGAAGTTCACAGAAATGAACAGCAGTTGTCACTCCTGTTTACGTTATTCCTTAACAGTTGAACATATTTTAAAAGGGAATAGGGACGGCAAGTTACGTTCAACTGACGAAGGGCGTTCGCTCGAAACGTTGGCCATCCTACACAATATTTCGGCAGTACACCAACATCTTAGAGTATTCGATTTGTACACTTAAGGGGCAGTAAGACGCAAAAATCATTTATCCCAATTTCGGCTTTATCTAGAAGTGCATTCGAAATAAGCAAGAATAGCGCTCTTACTTTGTCAATGTCTTATCTTGTTCCAGAGATATTTCAGTTTTTAAAAGCTGTAAATGAGATACCTGATGACGTCATCTACTCCACTCAAATTCTAAAAATGAGGAATATCTTTGGAGATAGCGGCTAGATTGTGCTGAAACGTTCCAGATGTATGCTACTAAAAATGGTACACTGCACTGTGTATAGTTAATGCTTTATACATTTTTAATTTTAGAGATTTCCTTTAGTTTAAATTTTGGAGTAGATAGTAATTTTGCATCTTTCAAAAACGTCAATATCTCTGGAACAACATAAGATATTGACTAAGTAAGAACGCTATTCTTCCTCATTTTTTTAGTACTAATAGATAAAATAAAAATTGGATAGAAGATTTTCGGTCTTACTATCCCTTTAAAGAGTTAAAGTACACTGGGAACAAAACAATCATAGCCGAAATATAATAGTTTGAGTTTGTTAATATGCTCGTAAGCGTATTAAGGTGGCTCCCTATATAGTTACTATGTTTGCATGTTATTATAAACGCTCCTAATCTAGGGTCACAAAGTGTTCGCTTTTTGTTGTTGTTGTTGTTGTTGTTGTTGTTGTTGTTGTTGTTGTTGTTGTTGTTGTTGTTGTTGTTGTTGTTGTTGTTGTTGTTGTTGTTGTTGTTGTTGTTGGAACATTGGAATATTTTCAAATATGACACTATTAAGGATCGCATCCCCTTACGCAACTTTTCACGGAGATTCCACGTGTTAATACAGAAACGTTTAAGAAATGTTTGATAAATAGACGACTGTAATTAATTCAAATAGTAATTTATATCAATTCGTAGGGTAGTTTTTATATGGATAATTTTAGCTTTGCAATGCATACACTTTACGAGCATTTTTACAACCTCAAACTACTATATGTAACTTCAACTATACTTTATTTCAACTATAATCCGGCTATTTCAGTACGTTCTTTGATCTGAAAGGTATATGTACTTATATTTTGTTACTTGAGGACATGGAGATATAGATGAAGAGGAAATTTTATGAGTGCCATTATTAAGAGCTATCTGCCCTAATTTCCGGAAACTATTAGTAGAAAATGAAAATGGCGGCAGGCATTTGAACTCACAACCTCAGTCTGGATAACATGTTAAGCGCTGTACCAGCTGAACTACAAGAACATTGCTGGAAACGATGGCCGTGAGTTAATTAACTCTTTCCTGTCCGGCTGAAAAACATCCAAAATTGAACCACCTCTTTGTTCTATTGATATCTCTGGAAATAACCATAACTATTGCGAAATCTATACATTTTCTCAAAGCCCAATAAATCGACTTTAACCACTGCTTTTGAATTTCCCGAACAAGACACATTATGTTAATACAATTAGCATTAATTATCATAATCAGGTTGAAAAACTTTCATTTTTCTACAAAAACCCATCTCGCACGCCCACGTAGCATTATGAAAATTCAAAATGCTACCAATCGCAATTATGAAATCAAGTCAAACTTGGCGTGTGAGTGGATCTCGTGTGCCTGGCGCTTGTCGAATTTCTAATCTTGCGTTACCGTGTGCCGTGTTTTTCGATTGGCAACTTCATGGGGCTTCTATGGACCATTTTGACTGGGCCGGACAGGAAAGAGTTAATATGTGGATGACATTTATTAAAAATAGCACTAAATGTCATCCATATATTAATTAACTCACGGCCATCGTTACAAGTAATGGCCTCGTAGCTTTGTTGGTAGATAACTGAACATGTTATCCAGAGGATCCCGCCGAGGTCAATTGCATTTTCGGCAACTCAATTGGTTGAATTCGGGCACATAGCTCTTAATAATGGCACTCAGAAAATGTTCTCGGCGGAGCCCGTGAAATTATAACCGAAAATTTACCGCAATTTTATGTAAATTGTAAAACTAATTGCTGATTTGTTTCAATCACTTTCAACGTAAGAAAATGTTTACAACATTTTCACACTATACACCGAATTCATAAAGATGGCGGCCAAATAATATTCTTTTATGTGAATATAAATTCGTCTTTCGAGTCTCGACTTTGTGTATATAATTCAAAGAATTTCACAGAAGGTCGAGGCTAGAAAGGCTAATTTATATATATTCACATAATAGAATATTAATTGGCCGCCATCCTAATGAATTCAGTGTATATCGGATATTTATAACATGCTCACATCATAACGGATTAACGGATATTTATAACATGCTCACATCGTAACGGATTAACGGATATTTATAACGGTATATGGTTATTCGGTGTGGTTTTCGTGCCGGTACAAAAAGCTATCCGGTGTTGTATCCGATGTTGTATCCGATATATATGGACGAACGTCAAGCTTAAATGCTCAGAAAATGTTTCTGAGCCAAAGATAGAGATCGAGCATTAAACTTTCTCATTGTCGGTTAGTCGTTCTACCCATTGAGCTACCCGGACTAGGGTGATCACATAATCCAGACAAATACATCAGTTTAAACATAATCTACTAATCTATTACCAGAACCTTGCAGAAACAATCTATGACATTGATGTCCCACAATCATTTAAAATGGTGTGTGTAAAATGTCATTCATGTCGTCCCTTGTCTAGTCTTTCTGTAAAACTGTGTTGTCAGTAATTTGTAAATTCTTATTGTACTTGTCATGTTACGGTTACCCGTAATGACTAATGGAGCAAAAGTTCTGTGGGACTAACCTGTCACTTGTGACAAAGATTGTAAATAAATAAAATAAATAGATCTCCATCTGAGTCTCGGTAGCTCATTGGGTAGAGCGTCTAAGCGGCAATCAGAAGGCCACAGGTTCGATCCCTATCTAGTGGGGCTCAGAAACATTTTTTGAAGAGACCATTCGTATATCCTCCGTCTACTCGAAGCTCATGCAATAATGTATATATTCAAAATGTTGATTGCTTGCTTACCAAGTGCTGTTCTCCTGCCTTCCCTCAGATATTTCTTAATCCATTCGTCTAACAATAAATTGCGATATCTCTAATATTGAGAAAAGAAACGATCATCATGAGGAAGGACAAATATGAGTAGAAAGAGAAAGAGGTAGGGGTCGTGAAAATAACAAGAATGAACAAGGGAATGATGAGGAAAAGCTAGAGGAAAAGACGGGAAAGAGAAGAATGGCGGAAAGGAGCAACCTCGTAATCGGTACAGTATCGGATTCAGTATTAACTTTAATAATAATAATAATAATAAAATACGTATTAGGAGCATTATACAATAGTCTCAATGCTCTTACAACAATATATTCTTAAAGTTACTTATAAAACTATAATTACAGTTTCATTACAAGATACAGCCTATACTACATATATTACTACCATGAACAAAAACTATTAATTTTAAAAAAGAAGAGTCTTAAGTGCCGACTTAGTAATAAATTCCACAGTTTTTGGTGCTGCAACCGAGAATGCTCTGTCTGCATGAGTCACCGTTTTGGATTTTGGCTCAAGTAGCAGATTTCGGCGTCACCAGTAAACATTTTGTGCTCAGTTAAATCGTGGTTGAATGTTTGAAGTACAGTATGCGAGTCTAGTAGTCCACTAAAAATAACAAGCGTTGAAATATTCTCGAGCATAACAGTGAACGAAGCACAATCGTTCACCGGACTGGTGGCGCTCAACATCTAAAAATTATCCTTGGACAGTAATTAGCTGTAATAACCAAGGATAATATAAATTGTATAATCGTTCCTGCGCCACAATAAATGTTTTTTGAAACTAGTGCTTTGGTTAACATCAATAGTCATTAAAATTAATTCGTATAACAACAATCTTCAAATATTTCATGTCTAAGTCTCTTATCGAGAGTCTTAAAGTGCCCCTGTGATCAAATTTTTGGTATCCCGAATTTTTACATATTTGTAAAGAGCATGGTGTTCTTACTTAACTTGCCAAATTTCAAGCAATTGTGAGCATGGGAAGTCGCCTTTTCAGACTGTTTTTATACGATATTATACGGCCGCCATTACTCGAACACGTTCCGGACGCTTAGGTTGCGATTAGAGGAAGTGACGTCAAAGACTCAACACGTGGCTAGTTATATATGAATATAAAGCTACTATAATTCGTATCATTTCCATAAAGCTTTGTCACGTGTTGAGTCTTTGACGTCATAATCACATACTCTGCTGTAGAATCGCGGGCTCGTCTGGAACAAGTTTTGAGCAATGGCGGACAAAATTTGGGCAACTTTGGCGGTTAAATTTCTTGTGATAGAATGTTTGTTGTTCAATTTTTTTGGCAAATGCGAACATTTATTAACCTAAAATGGTGTTCTGTAACAAAAAATTCCAGGAAACGTAATGTGATATTTCGTCGCAGGGGCACTTTATGAATGTGTTCGCAACTCACTACGAGTGGGTCAACCTTAGATCCCATCCACCTAAGCTCCAAAATCGAGCTGAGGTCTGAGAACGAGGCCTACAAAAGCTTGTCTCTTGCTTCTGTTGATTGCTCAGCAGAGACGGATGGCATCTAATGCTGGCCCACACGCAGCGAGCTGGGAGGACATTCTTGCGATGATTTGATAAGAGAGGGCTTAAAATAGTACGCAGTACGCGTAGTGTATACTACGCCTCTCGCGGCCTCTACATATACCCATATTATACAAAGCTAGAGAAACTTTAGAATTCTTGTGAGAAAAATAGATTATCATCGCATCCACAAGTTAGCCATAGACTACCTTTGATTTTATATGAAACAAGCTTAATTTTCACTTCAAATGTACTTTAATACAGGCTACACAGAACTCTTAGTTTTATATTGTGTTAGATATCTCACAAACTTACAGGTGCTTGAAAATATTTCAAGTACTTAAGAGAGTTCTCCGAGGGGAAAATCCTTTGGAAGCATCCCCGTCGAATATACTACAGAAAGCAAAAATATGAGAATATGTTAATGCTGTACGATATAATTCAAAAGACACGCTTTTTGGCACGGCAGGAGCGTTCACTAAAAATTTCAAGCGAATCTAGTGCATAGTCTTCGAGCTATGAACTCGTAAGGTGTCTATCCCTTGGCACTTTCTGATAGAAATTGCTTAATATTATCATCAACTAAAGTCTAATCTTTATCTGCGTTTTTCTCCTGCTAAAGTTGGATTACCATTCACAGGAAGCAAACAGTTTGCGGAGTTATTCAACAGTGAAAGATTGGGCATTGGGTGGATGTTTTTTTTTAAACAGGTCTGTTTAAAGTTCAGAGCAAACTCTCTTCGTATTTCACTGTCGAATCACTGTGCAAACTGTGTCTATGAAGTGAAAGCATTTTTGGGCTTTAATGAACAGAGAAGCATGAGTAACAGGCGTGTGCACTGAAAATTTCAAATGAAATTAATCTACAATCATTGACAAAATTAGTTGGAACATTGGACAACAGTTGCTTATTTATACTCAAAATAAGTAGAAATCGACTATTCAATCTCCAATTTACCCCTCGCCCCCATACAATGTTGCCTTGAGTATTACGAACACGAAACGAACCGATTGACTGAAGGTTGTCAGGATTAAAGTGTTGACAACATTGTTTAGAGGGAGAGGGGGCCGCGATCCCATATGTTTACGCTTTGTTTCAACAATTTTGTTAATGATTGTATTGCAGTCTTGGAGCTATGAACTCTTTGGCATGTGATTGTCAACCCCATTTTGAAAAAATAAGCCAAAGGCGAGCGTTTGTATATCAGATAAAGATCGGACGCGAATATTTTATATGGTTATCGAATGAATACACATATAAATGTTCATATCTACAGTATCTACAAGATGTTTTAGTTGAGGAAATCGAAGGAAAAGTTTATGTAAATCAGGGCAAATCTTTATCCGATTTAAAACCTCCGAAATTGAGCAAATGTGATAAATTTAAAAAGAGCCATAAAATAAAAACCTTATTAACCTCGTTTGGTCGGTCATTATCCGGCCCATGGTCTTTTCGCACAGACATGCTGTACTGTCTTTAATTATTACTCACTTCATCCTCAGTATCCATAAGTTCACGGATGTCCTCTGGTGTCAAGATGTCTAAAATCGTTGCTTTTATGCGCTGAAATAAAAGAAAGTTGTCTTTCAAGCCTATCGTCCGACCAAGCCACCTTCAAACAAGCCGCACGAACTGACTTCCACACTTCCGCCTATAGCAGAAACGTGAGAACCAACGTGGGCAGAAAATTCCTCAACCTCATTGATAAACACTTCCCAGCCTCCAATAAGCTGTGCAAAATATTTAACGCAATCAAGGTAAGTTACATCTTAAACAAGGTAAGCTGCAGCTGCGGCATTAACATTCATTAACAAACACAACGCTTGTATGTTTTCGAAACTAAACAACACCAGCTCCGATAAACCCAAGTGCAATTGCCGAAACAAAGGTCGAAGTGACCACAACCGATGACATTGCAACCAAAAAATACTACATTGGCATGACTTCGAGCTCTTACAACAACCGTTACAACAACCATATACGAAACCAATCCGTGATACTGTATATTCAAAGTAAACGGCTCTATCAAGTTACATTTAGACCTTGAAGATGGAGAAACCCAACTACTTGCTGAAACGGACAATTTTGAAACGTGCGAAATCATACAATAGTGGGGATAAACGATGTAATTTGTGCCTAAAAGAAAAAATGTGTATCATGAAAGCCGACCCAAAATCACCTGCTAAACAAAAGATCCGAAATCTTTTCAAAATGCCGCCACCGAAACAAACACGCACTGCGCAACTTGAAACGGACCGCAACAACGTAACCACTGTTATAAAAAGGACAATCAACACGAATTTTCTTTCAGTTGTCCGAAGATCGTCTACGGGCGTGAAACTAGTAGTAACAGCAAACAATCTTTAGTTATACCTAAATATCTGTATATCTATATATCAAACAGATTAGGAGTTCGTAATAGATCTATAAGAGTGCTCAATAGACCTTATTCAAAAATGGCCGCCAAATTAATATTCTTTTATATGCATATAAATCAGCCCTTATGAACTCGTTTTCAGGTACGAAATTGAAAAGGATTCTTTCTTTAAAACGAGGTCATAAGGGCCAATTGATATGCATATAAAATAATTTCAAATTGTCGGCCATTTATGAATAAGGTCTATACAGTACCTTTAAGTGGAAGAGCGGGTATAAGAAAGTAATGTAAATGGGGATTTAAAATAAGTTCGTTACTACTCCGAGTTTCACGCTCATGGCGATCTTCAGGAAACAGTGAAACTTCTGACTTTGTGCTGCTTTTTATATCCCACAGTGTGCGTCCATGGTGCGTGGGAGGCCTCATCACTTTTTTTCTTCGCTCGGCAAGTGTTTGATACGGTAAACCTGTTTTTGTGGCGGTATTTTGAAAGAGTAGTGGAAAGCGCCTTTCATCTGCCCTTGCATGTGGTCAAATATCGTTTTCTACGCAATGTAGACGCAAAAATTACAGTATACTTCAAACAACAAAACCCACCTCATCGTCGTGGTGACTAACATAGAACCCATGCTGGACATACAAAAAAGAAAAAGCACATTATACACGCGTAAAACGTTGCAAGTTATGTTGCAAGTTATCGAAAGGCATGAACAATGTTGTGCTGCCACCTGTGAAAAATGTCGAGCTACACCCCGTGAGCAATGTTGTCGACAAGGTTGTTCAGCCATGATAACAAGGTTGTTAACAACATTGTTAATCACTAAATACTGTTACAACTTGTTAAGAAGGTTGAGAAACAATGTTAACAATAGCAAACATGCTTGTTCTATCAATGTTGTCTTTTCCTGTTCCAACAATCATGAACAACCATTGTTGGTTCATCAATGGCAAGCTGCATGCAACATTGTTGAAACAATGCTGAACAACATTGTTCGTTGAACAATATTGTTCAGCCATAATAGCCGCGTTGTTACAGTATTGTTCAGCCAACATGCTGTAACAACTTGTGCGATTTTTAGCTGTATAGTTGGACGGGAAGATTACATTCGACATCAAATTGGTATTTTTACTGCAGGTCTCCGACTGTACGGGACAAAAACCAAATTCCTTCGCGCACCACAACCCAACACAATAATCGCTACACCGACTAACCCAAACAATCGTACTGCGGGGGGGGCGACCGACCCCCCTTTTGGAGGCACGAGGGAAAATTTTGGAGGTCAAAAGTTACTTTTACAGCACTATTTTGATTTTTTTTAACTTGAATTATATAAAGCTCCAAATTTATAAAATTTGCAAAAGGGTTTGTCACGATCTTGTTACGTTGTTCACGATCTTGTTTCAATTTCATGCATATGTTCCTCCGCCGATGTGGCCGAGGGCTCGGGACTGACAAATTTCCGTGCGCGACCGGAAGGCTCTGGGAACAAGATTGGTGCACGGCCATCTTGTTTTATACGAATTTTTCGAGCACGATGCCACGATTCGATATTTCGCTAGATTGGGTGGAATACTTGTGGTTAATATGGATAAAAGAAAACTGTGCCCACCTAATTTACACTTCCAAATTAGCAAACGTTTTCTCAAACAATATTAAAATGCAAGTCTAATCTCATTTGGACCAAATGTTTCTTAAAAATAAGACTTTCGTTTTTGCTCAAAAGTGTCCTCAAAATGCAGGAAATGCCGTTTTAGAGACCCAAATTTCAAAAAATTTCCGGGGCTGCATGCCCTCGGGCCCCCCTAGAGCATCGTCGTTACTATTGTGAAAACGACCCCCCTTTCAAAAATCCTGGTTGCGCGCTTGGCAGGCATTCTTACTCGGTTTCAGGTTAACACCGTCAGGGGTCAGGACAATACGAAACGGCAAATATAGCAGTCATGGCGCAGCGGCGACATCTTGCCTCCTTTAGTTGAGCAATCGCTTAAAGTTCCTACAACCCCAAATACTATATTATTGATATAGATTGTACATGAAGTGAATAGTTGATGAAGTGAATATTTTATGATTGGAACTTTGCGCTGGTGTTCTATAAAGAAGTTAGTTTGTCCGAAATCATGCTAATGAGTGTGACGTCAAATGGGTATCATTTAGGATACAATATTCTGTTGCTACACACGTAAAAATCTCACAGGTTGTAACAAGGTTGTTGGTTCAACATGCCTGTAACAACATTGTCAACAAATCAGGATAAATCAGGACTGTTAAATCAGAACTGTTAAAATAACAGCACTGTTCAAGCATGTTTCAACATGTTGTGACAGGCTTGTTGAATCGAGAGCAGTTGTTCATGCATATTAGAACATGCAAAAACCAGCTTGATAGAACAACCAAGTTCATGGCTGTTGTAACAACGCTGTTCAACCTTGTTATTTCATCATGCTCTGACAACATGTTGTATCATGTATGAACAATGTTGTTCAACACTGTTCAAGCCTGTTCCATCATCAGCCATGAACAATACTGTTTCAACATCCATGAACAGGCCTGTTTGACAACCCTGTTCAAGCTGGCCAGCTCAACCCTGTCGATATCAACCATGTTTTTGGCTGTTAACAGGTAAAAACAGACTGTGCGTTTTTACGTGTGTATGATATATATGTACAACGCTATACTAGAGATTTTATCAACTTTTCCACTCAAATCTTCAACCAGTCTATCACATGGAAAGCAGAAAAGAAAGCCGAATTCCTGATTTGACATCATTAGCATTTCGGACAAACAAACCATGATTATAGAATACCAACGCAAATCTCAAATCGATCAACTATATTCACTTCTGCATGTGTAGAATCTACTTTAATATCGAATTATCGAACCTTGGCTTTTTGGTCTGAAGATAAAGAGGATCTTCCGTTATCCGGTGCACTTCCATTCGAAAAACTAACAAAAGGAAAATAAAGAAATTCAGTAGTCAGTCGACATGCCGGAGTGAAGGTTACTGTTTAAAGGACATTGGCAACAAAAATTAAGTTTGTCTAATATGAAAGAACTCGTAAAATGATAGAGTAACACCTTTTGCAACTTCTCCGTATTTTACTTCGTTTTTGAGATATTTCAGTTTGTTTGATATGTAAATGAGATGGTCTCTGACGTCAGGTGTTGGGTAGAGGATTTTCACTCATTAAAATATTAGTTCTATCTTCAAGTTTGTTGCACAAATTTATTTGAAAACGTGCGTATAATAACTCCTCATGATAATGAACGTTGTAAACTTAGCAATCACTGAGATATAAGATATTTTTTAATGAGTGAATATTCTCTACCCAACACCTGACGTCAGAGACCATCTCATTTACATATCAAACAAACTGAAATATATAAAAAACGAAGTAAAATACGGAAAAGTTGTAAAAGGTGTTATTCTATCATTTTACGAGTTCTTTCATATTAGACAAACTTAATTTTTGTTGCCAATGTCCTTTAACAATTACTCACTGGAGTAATTGTGATTATCGGTGATTATTTCATGATTGAGTCGGGTTTTTTGTATGAACCGCTGGCTGTATATAGCGTACAGCCCTATGAATGAGCCCAAACTTACCCAGTCATTGCCAACATTCCTGCAACGTTCTCAGGAATTCGAAAGCCAGAAATGTTCAGGAGATCTCGAACCATCTGACCCTTGATACTCATATCAAGTGGAGAAGTTGAATGCAGGCTACAAAAATATTGTTAAAGAGGTCTCCCTAAGTTAAATGGGGACTGTAGTAAAAAATAATAATATTTAAATCAAAGACCTTCACAGCGCCATATTAAGGGATGTTTATATGGGAGGCGAGACGGGACAAGTAAGTGGGACAGGACGTTTTTCATCTCGAGTTTATGAGAATGTCTCCAGATGGAACAATTCACCCAGGACGTTTCAGGCTCGAAGAAGAGAGGGAAAATTGCTCAACTGGAGGACACAATTGCATAAAACAAAGCTACAAACCAAATAATATCAGAATAATCGATATTCATGGCCTATTACTAGTATTTGCAAGCTACTGTACCATTTTATTATTTTAATGCAATTGTTTACGTTTCAAATTACAATGATCTATTGTTATGAGCGTGATAACTGTCCAAAAATCGGTAAACTCGTAAACAGCCGCGTTCAAATTTTCATGCCTAACGGTAGCTTGCAAATGGTAAAACTTCTGTCCTATTACTACCACTAATTTATATCGGATAAACAGATCTCCACATTAGAAACGAATGAACGATATTCGGATATCATCCCGATTAGGCGGGACGGAGCAGTAATTGTCCCGCCTGTAGTATGATCACTCACGATACTGTGAAAACACAACTTGTTTGTTTACATCTGGTATCATATCTATATATATAGTGGATGTGGCATTACGTCACTACACCGCCTAGCCGGGATCCCGGTTAGGCTGGACGGGACAAAAAGACGAACCGGCAAACACTGTCTCCATGTAGACGGGATGAGATAAATGGCAGTTACTTCATGTATGCCTAAAGCTGGTTACTTCATGTAAGCCTGTCCCCAACACAACTATAATCCTAACCAAAATTTTGTGTCGAGACACAAAAATCGGCATACATGAAGTAGTCCCCAGATAAATAAAGGGGAAATATAAGTGAGATGAGATCCCGAGGACTCGGCAAACGTTCCGTGCCGCCTTTCATATAAACAACCCCTTACAGTTTGCTCGACGGCTTATTACATGATTGAGTCGGTTTTCTTTGATGTACCGCGGGATGTATATAGCATACAACCCTATGAATACTAATTAGATAAGAAATGAAGAAAAAACTAGGAAAATCTTTGTCCAAGGTGGAAAAATGGACAAAACCTCCTCAATCATGTAATAAGTCAGTTGTTACCTTGAACGTCGGGATGGATTTTGGCCCAGTTGCAAAAGGTGCATACGATCACGTATATACCACGCAGCACCACCAAAGATTATTTTGTAACGTCATACTAATACTAACGTAATATAACGTCATACATAACTGGAAGATTTCAACATTCTTGTACTAAACCTTTCAATTATTATTATTACTCGTTCAAAACATTTCACATAAAGGGAGGCAGCGTAGGCAGTGTGTTTGACACGTAAATGCGCTAAACTTAGGAAGGCTGACAGGACCAAGTCGTCGACACTCAAATCCAAAATACGTTATCCTCACTCACATTCTGTACAACAAAGGAATACCAAATGTTTTTTCGTGTAGGATACTGTGATCCAAACACGCGGGGTATCGCGAAACATTCGAAAAGCGTAATAAAAGAGGCGAGTGTTTTTTTAGCTTTTCGAAAGTCGAGCAACATCCCAGTGTTCGCATTAGTATCCTGCAATCCTGCACGGAAAACCATTTGGTATTTGCTTTATAAAATAATGACACAGAAATAGTCAAAAATTTTCGTGTTGGATACTCCGATCCTATACAGGGGTGTTGACAAATCAGAGAGCTTGTTGTGTATATATTATTTTCTAAATGGTTACCTTGGTGATATGTTGACCTCTAAAAGCCATGGTTTCACATTTTCGTCCAGCATTATGTCGAATCCAAACAACTCGCTGCAGATATAGCTAAAAACAAGACCAGCGAGAGTTCGTGACATTGAAAGAACAATCGCAAAAGTACAAAAAAAGCTTGGAAAGGACTGTGCAAACATCCCAGTTGGTTTGGGGAACCGCAATCAACTTCCCATCAATATCAGGTGTTATTCTAGTAAAACTAATTATGGATTTTTCTCAGCCACTTTTAATTTAAGCATATATAAACAAAACATTTTGAAGGTAACTTGTTTTCAGTGGAGCAGAGGTTCACTTTCACTAACTTATATAAAAAAAAATAACTCGGTTATAGACAAACGTCAAGCTCAAATCTCCAGAAAATGTTTCCCGCGGACAGAGATCTGTAACCTAATTCTATATATTTAAATATTAGAATACGTAGTAATTTTTAAAATTAACGTTATCGCCGTTGAAAAACAGGGAGAAATTTAGAGAGAGTCTATATAAGATATTTAGTATAAATTGACAAGTTTCTATCACAAATCCTCAATTTTCATTGGATTGGATATATAGCAGGAGTTACTATCCGCTGTTAGTATACACCGAACCATTGTCCATTACAAATGCTGCATTCTGATTGGCTACTCAACCGTTGTGTATTCGTGATGGACAACGTTTGGGAAAAATGAAAACAAACCTGAAAAAATATGGCAGTAAACTCTCGTTTTGCAGACGTTTCGGAGGAATTTTTGGAGAGTTTGACAGATTAATATATCTAGGTACAGGGTGTATACTAAAACTATTAGACAAGTCGTCCTTCGTTGACTATTCGCTCATAGACAACTCGGACTCGTTGTCTAATTGTTAAATGGAAATCTCTGGGGTAAAAGTCGCCTGATTCCGAAAAAATATTTAGTTTTTTATGAAAAATGTGAAATAGAAGTACTTCTTGGGTTAGAAACGTGTAAATTTATACTAAAACAATTACACAACTCGCCCTTTTTTCTATCAGCGATAGTCAAATCGGCTCCTCCTCGTTGACTATTTAACTATTAGATAACGAGTCCGAGTTGTCTATGAGCGAATAGACAAAATGAGGATGAGTTGTCTAATTGTTTTAGTAGAAACAAATTAGTGGACTATTACAAATCATGCATTCTCCAAAAAATTATCCAAAAACTCATATGAAACCTCCTCAAAACGAGAGTTTTCTGCCATTGTTTTGATCGCGTTTCGCCATCATGGTCTATCACGAATAGATAACGGTTGAGTAGCCAATCAGAATGCAGCATTTGTAATAGACCATGGTCAGTTTCTACTATTAATTGCTCATAGAAAACGCGGGCTCGTTGTCTAATGTTAAATAGATCGGATACGGGTCGTGATTTTCCTTTGTGTTTTGCTTATGAATTATGAATTATGAATTATGAATTATATATATATATATATAAATATATATATAAATATATATATAAATATATATATATATATATATATTATATATATATATATATATATATATATATATATATATATATATATATATATATATATATATATATATATATATATATATATATATATATATATATATATATATATATATATATATATATGCCTGAAGACTGCCTGAAGATTCTTTTACAGATGAAACAAGTTGTAGCAGACCAGTTTTGAGGTAAGCGAAAATCTATTATTTGCTCTAACTATATGTTGTTGAGCACTCTTTGCATTTCGTAGACCAAAACCTACACGTATATATATATATATATATATATATATATATATATATATATATATATATATATTTTCGCTTACCTCAAAACTGGTCTGCTATATATATATATATATATATATATATATATATATATATATATATATATACTGTGAAACAATATGCAAGTAAACTATACCTGTTCCTGACGTTTTGCTTGTTCAGCAGGTTTACAGTCGATTCGCAACTAAGAACATAAAATGCCAGTTAATGCTCGTCACTTTGTATTCGAGGAAGCAGGGAAGTAACTGTCCCTCCGCGCATAAGATCCCAGAAAGTGGTTGCTAGCTTAGTGGCTCCTGGCAGCTATTGGACCTCCAGTATAGATATGGACAGTGAGGAGTTGAGGTGGGTGCCACCTCTGGGCCCCAGACAGAGAAAAGGCAAATCCTGTTTCTTGCCAGTTAATAGTGCCTTAATAGTGTTTCTTGCCTGACTCTGCCAGGCCATCTGAGTCCCCAGAGAACGTGGATTGCGAATCCAGCCCCAGCTACTCTGCGTATGGAGAGCGGACAAATAATAGTGCGATTTGATTTGCGAAAAATGCGTTCTTCGTGAATCGAGACACATTTTGATTTAAGTGGCGATAGACGGTGTCTGGGGGACAACGATTCCCTGCTTCATGGGTTTTAAGTAAATATTATATTTACCTGAAGAGAGGTAACATTACATTTATAAAAGTTGTTTTGCTGCACTAGGGGAGTGGTAGACGGAGATTCGATGACTCTGACGAGGTTAAAGGTGGGTGATAGTTTATGCAAATAAGTAAAAGTGGCCTTTGTACTTGGAGGTGGTATTTATATATATTTATATATTATTTTCATTTTTGAAAACCCAAAACAGTTTAAATGCAACATATAAGGCGGTGTTCCACGTTGCAACTTGTCCCAAAACTTGTCTTGCAATTTTTTCTTGTAATAAGCAAGTAAAGTAGTATAGTAAGTAGGGCTGCGAGCTCAATCGACCTCAACCGTGAATATAAATACCAAAACATCACCAAATTTTGCCAAGTCGCGACTCGACAAATTTGGTGATGTTTTGGTATTTATATTTACGATTAACATCGAATAAGCTCGCAGCCCTACTTACTATACTACTACAACGATCGTTAGTCAATCTAGACACCCCTCACACGTTTTCTACTAAATTGATGTCAAACACATGCGAGATTAGCGAGACAATACCAAATTTATACTAAATAGCGACTCTCGCTAAATTTGACACCATTTCAGCCATATTTAAAAAATAGAGAGCGTCGTTTCAAAGTTCTCACAAATTTATGTCAAATTACATTTAGGAAAAAATAGAAAGTGTCATTTCAACATTTTCGCGTGTTAAAAAATAAAATGTGGTACGAGCTCACTCCCACATATTAAAAAATAGAGAGTGTCATTTCAACCGACGCGTTCTGCTGTTGTCTCAATTCACGCGCGAAAAAAAAACCACTAGATTTTGATTCTAGTGGTGATGTTTATCCAAATGGATAGCGAAATGGCGCTCTTTTGATTGGCTAACAACATTGACTAACAAATAGCCAGTCGTTTCGCGAATTAGTCCGTTTGCTCACTATTCTCAGTGTTTGTCTCACTTTTAAAGTGGTGATCGTACACATATTTCGACGTTATAATTCCTCCAGACAACAAGCCCAAGAAAGGCACGTACGGCGTCACAATCGCGACAATGCTTTCGACGTCTTTCTTTAGTAACGGGTCTTTTTGCAACTCATCGTTTAGTTCGTCAGGGTTCTCGATAGCGTTCAACCCATCTAGTAAGCTGGCGAATTTTCTGATTAGCAAGTCGGTGAGAAAAGCGTTTGCGATCTCCATTCTCTTCAACTCGTATTGGCGCCATATCTTATCAATAACTTTTGCGGACGCTTTTTTAATGTACGCTTCGGACTGACTCACCACACCATCACCAGACAGTCTAATAAGTTCAGATCTCCTAACGTCAATATTGTCTTCCACAGTTGAGGTGTCATCAGTCTCCTCAACTAATTCCTCAATCGTAGGATTTTCCTCACTTTTGCGTTTTACCATCACGTTATTACTTATACCCATATTTTATTGCGGAATAACAACTTCGTGACTGTATGGATAGCGCAGTGAGATTTCAAGTCTAGCGTACTTATTATTTTTTAATGCGGTCACAATCGCCGACGATTTTTCTCTGCTAATGTTTCCAAGGTAATCGTCGATAACGACCTTCATATCACTCCTACTTGGGCAGTAGAAGCAAACGAGCTTACTAATATTTTCTCTGTACGGTTTTGCGATCGACGTCAGTTGTTGTGTGATGACAATAACGCTCAGCATAAAATGTCGCGCGCTAAAAGCCAAGTTGACCAATTGACTAGTCCTATTCTTAACATCTTGAGAGCTCGCACAGTCGTCCAACACAATCAGAGTGTTAGTGCCTTTAAAAACATTTGTTACACACTTGAGAACAGCGTCGACATTGTCCTGTGTGCAGTCTATCGCTAACACGTCGGGGTCGCGCACATATTTCCAATCTTGGTACGCTTTATTCCACTCGAAAGAAGGACAAATCAACACGATGTAGTCAAATTTGCTACAATACTCAGATTCCAATGTTTCCAACAAATAATGCGTCTTACCACAAGCTGTCATACCAACAATTAGCATATTAAACGGAGTCTCCATTAACTCACGTTTGATTTAATACTGGATTGATTGCAACCCATTGTTCATAAAGTTGACCAACCCATCACTTATCACAAACACCCTGCACATGACATTTGCAGTCGTCGCTTTCTTAGTGATCTCAAGAAGCACACCGGATTGTGTGTTTACAATGTTCTTGCCAGTGGCGACATTGCGATTATCTTGAACACTCCTCAAGTCGATGACTAACGCAAAGCCATCTTTATAGAACTTCTGTATGGTCATGAACTGAGCGTGTTCTTCACCCAACCCAAACAGTCGCTTCGCTTCTGCGTAGAACTTCGACTTTGGAATGCCTTGTGAGTACACGCTATTTGGTACACCTTCGATTGTGACTCTAACACTATCAATATTTGGGTAAAGAAACTCCTCGCTGTCTGTTCGCACCTTATTCGTGAATAGCAACACAATCGCCTTCATGCTTTTTCTTGGCAGATTAATGTTTTCATTCACGATGGTTGTGCCTTTGTCCCATTCGGTGATTTTCATCAACGTGATGTGCTCATATGACAAACTACGACCACTTGCATAGCCCGACGTTATTTCGTCAGCAAGCTCCTGGTTATCAATCGTTTCGTACTCAAGCTCGAGGTTCTCCAGAGTGTATCCGCCCACAGCGCTACCGGATTGCGCCACCATGATGTCTGTGGCCTTCGGAAGTGTGATCACATACTGCAAGT
Source organism: Chrysogorgia sp. JL179-B06 (assembly GCA_035772405.1). Lineage (NCBI taxonomy): Eukaryota > Metazoa > Cnidaria > Anthozoa > Scleralcyonacea > Chrysogorgiidae > Chrysogorgia > Chrysogorgia sp. JL179-B06. Next base: position 1,284,840 of record JAYKKM010000018.1, on the reverse strand, counting down.
TGTTGTTCATGCTAAAAGGAGCGTACAACCCGTGGTCATTCATGATCTTGCCAAGCTTAATCCGCTGTTTCGTTCCAATCACACCAAACATTAACGCGTCACTAACTTTAGTAACGTTCCCACTCGTCGCGCCACTGTCATCCTTAGAAACTAGCTTTCTCAAGTTCTCACCACCAATACCATAGTCAATCATTTGGTCTCGCGCAGTGACACTCTCCCAAAGGTCGCGATAGACACCAGTGTAGTTTTCCCCATTGTTGTCGTACACAGTCTCCCCGGCTAGTCTCACAACAAGTTTCTCAACCAACAACTTGCTGACATTGTTCAAGAACCAGCTTTTAGCGTTTGCGTTCTTAAAGTCGAACACTAGACCCAACGATCCAGGCACCAAACAGCTACTAACCTTGAGCTTCGGTATATCAATGTAAAGTTCCTCGCCGGGACTGACTTTATTAGGGTTCAACGTGATTACGTGTTGCGTTCTCACCCCTTTTATAACGCCCATGGTCGCTCGTCTAAAACCAGGGTTCAACTCTGCCGACGTGACGTTCATATACCTTTACATATGTTTTATCGCTACCGTTTTAGCTTGTAATAATCGTGAGCGAACCACGCAAGTACCACCGCAAGTGCCCACAGATTTTGAGCCAACCATGCGAGACCCTTCGCACCCAACGTCAACATATTGTAAACTAAATTAGCCAGCCCGACAGCCCATGGACCCATCTTCGTTATCGCGTTCTTAACAGCCTGTGCAAATGACCTCGTAGCAATAGCGCCTTTCATAGCAGCAGACCTACCAGCGATAATAATAGTTGTTATAATTCCAGCCACTGAAATTGCCACAGCGCTCAACCCAACTATATTTTCTTTAGCCCATTCCTTGAATTTCTGAAATCTGTCAATGTCGACTTCTTGCCGCTCTCTAACCTCCTCTATTTCTAGCTGCCCTAAAGTTTTGTCTCTGGCTTGCGTAAGCCCAATCACTCTTCCGCGTAGATCAATGTACTCTTCGTTCTCTGCGGTCGTAGTGTCTTTTCCCTCAAGCTCTGCTATTCTCTCGTCCTCTTTGTCTATCGCTTCTTGAAAATGGTTTGCTTGTATTTGCAACGCACCAGTGTCACCTATTCTCGATTCACGCAACACGCTATCGCTTGGGTTAAGCACACCATTCAGCCCGCGGTTTTCGTCTGGTGATAGCCCAGGTATGTCGTCATAGCCCACTCTTGTCTCAATCACTGGGAAATCGTCTGGGATTACTTCTGTTGTGACAACTGTTGTTTCTGCATTCTCAGGGATTTGACTAACTAACTTTTTGAACTGCTCAATAGCGTTTTTACTACTCGCGCCTTTACTGTAGATCAAACCTTTTTTCCCAGGTTTTAGAATTAGTTTAAAGCTCCCACGCTCACCATCTTTGTTTATCGGTTTGAAAAGAATAGACCCCGAGTCCGTAACCTGTGACCTGTTGATTATTTCCTTTGACACGTCATCACGACCGAGTTTTTTTTTGTACAACTCACGTACTTTCTTACCTATTAGCTTGATTCTTTTTACTTCGTTTTCTATCACCTTTTTGTTGTGCGCTTTTAGTTCACCAAGTCTTCTCTTGATGTCGTCCTCCTCTTCGAAAGCTATACTAATACTCACATCACTGACGTCACCATATGACTCCTGCTCAACAAACTCCACTGCGGGGACTTCTGTGTTGGTTCCCCTTATTGTCACCGTCTTACCATCATCAGTGTCAATAAATGACGTCTCTTTTTGCCAATCTCGTCTCGCGTCTAGCTCGCTCCTTATCTTTTTCGCTTGGTCTTGATAGTCGTTGTAATTAACACGAACGTCTTCCGGCATACCGTCTTCAGTGTGCTCATCGTCTATGTCTTCGATTAACTTTTCGAAATAGACGAGCCTCTTTTCTAGTCGCTCACCACTCATGTCTTCGTACTTACCGAGGATTTCCATCTCGACCTCGTCAAAACCTTCCCCACCCTCAGTCATATTACATTAGCTCACATTTTGAATATCGCTTTCTGGTACCCACGAATTATGTTTGCTCTCATAACCTAACCATTTGACCAGCGCCATCTTCTTTCCTCTGACTTTCTTTCTTTTCAACACCTTTTCAACTCTGTACACATCGTCACCACCACGTTTCTTATTGACCAGCGATAATTCCTGTTCATAAAATTTACCAATAATCTGTTCACCGGTGTGATCCTCAATTTCGTACACATTCGGATCACCTCGAATAACCTTTACCACTTTAAACAGCTCCTCAGTGAAGTTGGCTTCATAACCCTTTGTGAACACACTCTTGTATTTACTAATTCTCACCGATTGACCAACTCTAAACTTTGGCAATGGGTTGTCTGCAAATTGGTGACCAAACAAAGTGGTCCACACTTCGCCTTCGTTTGACTTATTGACATCCTTCGGCTTCATCGTAATACTACGGTTCACATTGCTATTGTAATTGCTTACAAACTGATCCAAAACGTCAATCCATTTGTACGTTCCACGGGCGTAAAAGTACTTCCACATAATACTCTTCAGACTTCTATTAAAACGCTCAACAACAGCAGCCTTTTTATCACTCTTAGTGCTGAAATATTCAACACCATGTTCTTTCAGTAAACTTTTCACACCAACATTGTAGAACTCAAGTCCATCGTCAAATTGAGCTAACTTAGGCGTGGTTCCAAACCGATCTTTGAAGTCAACCAACAATTTTCCAACAGCCTTAGTCATGTTCTTAGTGTCTTTTCTGTAAACTGCAATTCCAAAAGCATATCTACTCAATATTTCAATGCCTGTCAATATCCAATAATACCCCCCATTCTGTTTTGAGTACTTGCTCATGTCCACTAAGTCCATTTGGAGCTCTTCACCAAGAAATCCAACAAAAGTCGCACGGAATTTATGTTTTCTCACAATAGGTTTGTACCTAGTGTAGGTGTCCTGCGCTGTCAACCATTCTTTCACTGTTTTTCTAGTTACTTTCAATCCGCCTCCCAATGCACTTTGATACAACCTCTCTGCACCACCGTACCCCGTCTTGGGATTATAGTAAATGTCTCTCAACCCTTGTTCTGTCTCCACACCAAGCTCCATATAATTCACACAATATACAGTTCCAATAACACCGCGCCAATTTTGAGACTATCGTTATTTGGTTTGACACGAAACGTCATACTTGAGTAAACACCTTTTTTAATACCCACCTTGGACTCAATGTCCACATGACGTTGCACTGACCCTTTCAAAGACTGTTCGGTGGGTATTGGTAACGTCGTGATCACATTACTACGCTTCCCATCAATACCTACATTGCTCTCTGTCTCAACAATATCACACGAGACTTCTATGTACTTCAGACCTCTATACATATCAACCTCGTTTGGGCTAGTGTGCCACTTGTTATCTATCAAGATTACCACGTCCTTCGCGAAACCAAGCAAAATCCCGATACTACCTAGCCTTAGCTCTACTCCGGTGACGCTACGACTCGTAGGCTGAGCTTTAACCCTACTTTTACCTGTGGTCGTCAGTTTCTCCACCACGAGGCCTACATTAAACGCCTTGAGCTCGTGTCGTAGAGCTCTAACCAACGCGTCGAAGTCGTAGTGACCAACATCCAACCAAGTTGCCGTGGACCATCGCCGTGGTCTACTCTGTCTAACGTATAATATTTGAATAGTGTTGCTACCCGTCACATTATCATAGTTCCAAAACACAGTGGCTGTCTTGACCATAATGCATGGGTTATCGTGCGTGATCATCATCGCGTTGTCAAAGGACACAACTTTTTCTACGCCTTCAATGAACACCGTCAACTTTCGCATTATGTATAACATATGGTATATTTTATGCAGAAAGTGCTACAAGCGTGCGATGGCAAACACACCGAAGGCTACACGCCAAGCTTCACATAATTCACACAATATACAGTTCCAATAGCACTACACCAACGTCAGCGTCACCATTGTTTGGTTTAACACGAAACGTCATACTTGAGTAAATACCTTTTTTAATTCTCGCCTTGGAGTCGACGTATACATAATGTTGCGCCCCTCCATCAAGAGACTTCTCGGTGGGTATTGGCAATGTTGTGATCACATCGCTACGCTTCCCATCAGTGCCCACATTGCTCTCCGTCTCGACAGCGTCGCACGAGACCTCTACATACTTTAGACCTCTATTCATGTCAATCTTGTTTGGACTGTCACGCCACTTATCATCTGACACAATCCCCACGTCCTTTGCAAAACCAAACAAAAGCCCGATGTCACCTAGCATAAGCTCCGTACTTAAATTGAAGTACTTACTCGGAAGATAGTGACTTTTGACCCTACTTTTACCTGTGGCTATCAGTTTCTCCACCATGAGGTCTACATCGTGCGTCTTGAGCGCGTGTCGTAGAGTTCTAACCAACGCGTCGAACTCGTAATAGCCCCCGTCCACTCGAATATCCTGTATTACTATCCCTGAAGGAAAATTGGCGAGTCGCATAGTGGTGTTACTCACCACATTTTCATAGTTCCAAAACACAGTGGCTGTCTTAACTACAATGTGTGGGTTATCGTGTGCGACTACCACACTATGGTCAAAAGTCACGACTTTCTCCACACCCTCAACGAGCACCATCAACTTTTGAGGGTTGTTGTGTGCACGTCGCTTTTCAGTGTAACCACCAGAGTCATACCCATAGTTTAGACTCATTACTTTAGCACGCGTTTAACGTTAGCTACTCAAGCGTTGCATACAAATCCAACAATATGTCACCAACATTGACACCACTACCATCTTGGTCAGTCACATTAAACACCAGCTGCGTAAAAGCGCCTTTGTTTATCGACACCTTCGACTCAATGTTGAAGAATTGTTGAACGGAGCTCTTCAGTGGTTGGGTGGTGGTCAATGGTAGCTCGACGATAACCTCGCTTTTGCTACCATTAACAATGTTCTCAGGTCTGTTCACAATGCTACAACCTACTTGTACGTACTTCAACCCTTTGTTAACATCCACAACGTTAGGGCTGACCAAACCACTACTACTCACCGTTGTGTTATCGTTGAACCCTAAGAGTTCTCCAAATTTAAACAGCTCTAATTGTTGGTCAGTTCTTATCGCGCACTTTGAATTGTGTTTGTTGGCCACTAGCTCGATAGCTCCTAATCCCTTCAATTCGTCGGCAATCATTTTAAAAGTGTGGTACCCAGACCCAAAAACGTGTTTGTTGCTGTTGTAACTTATTTCATCATTCACGCCAGTCTCCACGTTAACATAGTCCCAAAAGATGGTCGCTTTTTTTACTAGTAAGTGAGGATCTGAGCCAAACGTCAAAAGTGCCTCTGGTAAATCCACAGTTTCCGTTGGACCTCTAATCAATACTACAACCCTAACCATATATAATGTAGCATGTGTTATGTGTAACATATGGTATATTATATATGCGGAAAGCCCTTCGTGATTACTATGGAAAGTACTACAAACGCGCGATGGCTAACACGTCGAAGGCCGCACACGACGCGAAGGCAGGCCTCATCAAAAAGTATCCTCACGCTACTCTAGGCAAATTCGAGTTCTATCCAAATATTTTGCAAGATGGTAAGATCATGAGTGTCGACATATATTTCAGAAACAACGACATCCTCAGCACAGACATAACCAGCACAACCTTCAAAAATGATAAAAGCATGTGGAAGTGGCTACACAATAGTAAGTTCCCAATAATATGGCAAGGTGGTGGAACTATTCAACCACTACCAAAAGGTCATAAGAACCACTGGGGGCTTTGGGACGGTTATCCAACAGAAAACGTGTTGAATTATCCAGTGAATAACTTCAAAGTCTTTGTTAACCAAAATAGTTACTTCATGTCAAAGCTGCCAGTCTTGCGAGTCACTACGTCAAAGACAAAATCAGAGTGGGATGACAGCGAATCTTACTACCGTGTTGTGTTTGCGACGTATTGCGCAAGTTTTTGTTGTGGAGTGTCGTTGCAACATTTATCAGTGTCACAAGAAGTTCACCCTGTGGTCACAAGTGTGATGAGATTTCATTTGTACTTCACCATCAGAAGACTTCTGAGAAGAATGGAAGGTGGTGAGACCATGAGATCAATAAGTAGAGAATTCAACGCTTCTGAATTGTATGGCAAGATTTCCAAGATTCCTAGAAGGCACTACTACCAGAATAAAGTCCTTAGCGATGGTACAACAGGCGAATCCAGAGTGTTCACACTCAACGACGTTCAGAACGATTACAAACGATACGTCGCACGACTCTCAGACGGCTTTACCAACATTGGGTTGCAATATCTAAATCAGAGCATAGAAGCCTTTGTGTACTCCACACTTGGTGCGCAAGCGAGAACACGTGTATCAGTCGTTGGTGGTTCTGCAGGAAGTCTAGAGACCCAACAAGAATTCCGCAAGTTGTTTTCTGGCAGTGTTATCAACTACGACGTGTCAACATGGATTCTCAACATGAATAAATCGATTAGAGACACCAACGTTGTTCAAAATCTCGCGGTGTCGCCAAGTACATGGTTGATGCCGAGTAACCTAGTGATTCTCAAGAATAAAATCGCTGGGTACAACAACTTATTAAAGATTGCCACAGAGTCCATGAGATTTGGGGTGAACACCAGCTTGAACGCAACAACACCAACAATCACGGCTAAAAAAGTCCACCAAGAAAACGTGGTGACTCACCCATTAGTGGTGCCAACGACCGTGAAGAAAAAAGCTCACCAAGAAAATGTGACGGCGCTAAGTAATCTCGTGGCTAAAAAAGTTTACCAAGAAAGTGCGGCACCACTTCCCATGAGAGAAGCACTTCCCACAAGCGAGTCAGACACGACAACGTTGGCGATAATCTTAGGGTTCTCAGCGGTGTCTGGCTATCTGCTAACCAAATACACCTTGAAGTAGTAATGAGTCTAAACTATGGGTATGAGTCTGACGACCCTCACGATAAAATACTAAAGAGAACGAAAAGACATCTAGACGAAGATCCTAAATTAAGTGCGACCGGTGGAAGGATGTCTGGAATAATAGACATGTGGCATAGATTTGTGGCAGACGCCACAAACAAAAGAACTCTAGAGCAACTACTATCAAGCTACCTCAAGAGTCAGTCGTATAATGTTGTGCTAGACTTCAACGTTAGCACACACGCCTTGAAAAACGTGGAATTTCACACCAATGGTTCAAACAATGTGAAAGCTATTGGTGAAACAAGTAAATTAGTGCAAAACAACCCAACTTATGGCCCTATTATCGGCATCAGCAGTGTAAGCCAAAGTTTTCTGTCCCCTGTGCTAACACCAACCCCACTTGAGTCAGGCCTTCACTTTAACTGTCCCAGTATGCAATGGTGTGATCTCTCCATTTTTGTTGAGGTGAGGTTACCTACTCGCACCGCTGGATCAAATTGGGAGACAATTATATCGAACGACGACGGTCAGTGGGACAAGTTCATAGGGTACAAGACTGGCGTGACCAACGGACTCGCATAAGTAAAATGCATATGATATCGATACACTGGCAAATGGACAACTCACACGTCAGAGTCAACAACGTTAAGTCAACCGATTCAGACTTCGTAGCGAATATGAAAAAAATAGGCACACCCTATGGAACAATTTTTGGAATACATCGACCAAGAATACCACTCGCACCTTATGCGTACCCATCGTTGATAGAATTCTACGGTGTGAAAATTGTGAGTGGCTACATGACGAACCGAGACATCATAATCATGGGTGGAGAAATGATGAAGGAATATGGTGTAAAGTAAATGGGAGCGTGTTTTTCGAGACCTCATGAAATATATAAAATAAATAAGACGACTGATCACATGTTCAAAGCTGGTGGATCATTTGGTCGCGGTGACGTTACTCTCGAGCTCCACGCTGAGATTGGTATGAGGTCTAAAAAGACTTACGGCAAACCTATTACGCTACCAGAGTCAGACAAAGTAGGAGTGGTAGGAGACGTGACCTAAGTTAAAATGGGTTGGCTTAGAAAACTGGTTCGTAACATTAGAAACTTTTTCAGACGACGTAGAAAACTGAGGGCTAATAAAACGTATTTGCTGCGTTGGTACACAACAAACCAGATCTATAAAAAACCTGACACCTATGTCGAGTAGTTTTTTTTGCAGGGCTATAGTAATGGCAACCAACTCAGTGCAATTATTCGATGGTCACCAAATCACGACGGTTAATCACAACGGTGAAATATGGTTCAAAGCGAAAGAAGTCGCGAGCGCTCTAGGTTATGCTAGACCAAAAGATGCGGTCAACGACCACGTCGAACCTGATTGCAAAATGAAGATGGAACAGGCCTCATTTATCAACGAACTTGGGGTCTACTCACTAACGTTCTCGAGTAAAATGGAGCGTGCGAAACACTTCGGAAGGTGGGTGCACTCGGAAGTCTTACCAAGCGTTAGAAAAAGTTTAGCTAACGTTGGTCTCAAACACAATCAATTCGTAATGATCACCGAGTTCGACCTTCACACGAAAGTTGTTGGTTTTCTTAGGAAATATTATCCAGAAGCTATTTTGATAGCCGCTTGTGGTGAGAATCAAGACACTTCGAGTAAAAGAATAAACTCATGGAAAAAAGGTTACCAACGTGGGACACCTGACTTAATTATTGCCAATGCAAACCGACAGCATAGCGGGCTTGTGATTGAGTTCAAGAACCCAGGTGGTACAGGCAAGACGTCCAAAGAGCAGGAGTCTCTGTTGCTCAGATACAAATCCGCTGGTTATCTAACACTCTTGTGCGACTCGTACGACGACGCTATTACCGCGGTGATAAAATATTTCTTTGACGTTGGGTTTCAGTGCTCTCACTGCCTTCGTAAATTTAAAAATAAATCAGCGTTGAGCAACCATGAGAGACGCTATTGTAAAGAGACTTTTTAGACAGTGACTGACGAGTCGAATTAGCACTCGTTCTCGTTGTTGAGACGACACTCGAGGTGACAACTGCTCTAGCGTTTTTTAAAGACGTTTTTTTTAACTTGATAAAGGTGTCTGCGAAACTTTCTCTATTTACTTCACAAACCTTCTGACCACTGTGTGAAAAAATATTTCTACGGGAGACATTGGACGCTTCATGTGACCAATGTCTAAATTTAAAAAGTGGGGTATCCGAGAACACCCCTAATTTTGTGTGGAAGGATGATGACGTCTGCACACTGCGCGATATTGCTCAGCACCACCAACGAATGATGGTCCTGGGTTGTATCTCCAATTGAATGGCGCTTCAACAGTCGTTCCGTAAGTGTCGCGACAAACGGCGCAATACGCTTTTAGAAATGTGATGTCGTCTGCCATTGGGAACAACGTGTCGAGCTCACCAAGTTTTTTTAAGTGCTCCGTTGTTATGAGACCACAAATAATGACGTGAATGCCAGCTTTGACGTATTCACGGGTAATTGGGAGTAGCCCAGAGTACCAATGGCCTTCATCAATTCCGATGACGTCATAATCAGCTATCTCGGAAGAACTCGGGAGGTTGGTGATTAACTTCGCAGGTAAACTGTCTGATCCGACAACAATGGTCTGACGATGTGTGGAGAACGCGTGGTCAGTTCGTCTGGTGTCGCCTGCGTTGTTCATGTAAAGGACTTTGAGCCCTGATTTACTTAACGTGATTAACCTACGAAGAGTCTCTGTTGTTTTTCCTGCAAACATGGGACCAATCACGATTTCTAGTTTACCGATTTTCTTCATGGTTACTATACCTCCAGAGAAACGCTCTCCCCTCTTGCGGCAACTGTTGCTCGTTGTTAAATATCCGCTGAAGCTCCAAGTTTTTAAGATGAGACCTCGAGCTCTCGTGTCTTGAGCGATGCATTGGGTTGTTGGTAACCACACCACATGGGTAACAATTGTACGACGCGCCGCCGTGCACAAAATCCAGGTGAAAGTCTGAGAGTATGTGACTCATAATATCGCCCGCACTCAGTATTTCGTTACACCCCACCCTACAAACGTTGACGTCACAGTTTGCGGCGAGGTGTAGCCACGCTTTGAGTTTGGTTGAGCATGGTTTCCATAGAAGGGTCGCCAAGAACACTTCGAGGTAGTTACCGAGTAGTGTAGCGGCGGGCTCGCAAGGGTTGCTCAAGTAGTGGCTACTCGCTAACGTAAGACGTTTGAATGGTGGGTAACACCGCACAGGGATTATCTTGGCTAGTTCGTTAACCATCCTGTTGGCTCTAACTTCATCAAGCCCGACCCAAGCCTCATGAGCGAACTTTGTGTAGAGAATCTGAGTACTAAATTGTCTTGACACCTCTTCGTTTCTACGATCAGGGTCGCACAACTTGAAGACTTGCGAGTACCCTTTTAAGACGTTGGGTCCAGAGGCGCCTTGTGGGGTAGACACATCGACAAAGGACATTCTCCGCATTGCGTCGATCTCCTCTTCTTGGCGGGCTTGGTCTTGAGTCATCTCTTCTGCGATGTCTTGGACTTGAGTCATTATGTTATACTCCCAGAAAAAATCCTAATTTTTTAGTGCGTTTGGTCTGGGACTGTGAGGTCAACTGTGAGACACCTGTGAGGTCAACTGTGAGTAAGATAACACGTGATAATGTATTAGATGGTTGAAGACTCACAGACGGCTGTTGAAGCGAAGATTACGGCTGACGTGAAAAGTGTTAAGGTGAAGGACCCAAAACGCGTCGCTGCTGGTAAGAAGTTGGCTGAGATATCGAAAGCCGCGAAAGAAAAAAAAATGCGTGAAATGATAGTCAACGAAGAACAGGGTAGTGAGTGGAGCTATGGTTACATTGTTGGAACACTTGGTGTAATCATTGCTGGTGCTTCGCTATGGTACACAATTAGCAGTGAAAAAGAACCTGTGAGTACTGCATCAGCGCCTGCGTCAGAAAGTCATAGAACTCGTCGTCCAGCGTTAGACACATTTGACTCTTGAACAAAACACACGACAATGTATATGACTGCGATCGATCGAAAAGAACTTATGAACGAATTGTACGACGCGCTACTTGTCACGACTGGTGCTGTGGCAGTGAGTATGATTTCTAAAAAGGCTTTGGGAGAACCATTGGGAACACCAGAGACTGTGAAAGGTACAGTGAAACTTGCTGCAGCTGTTGGTGCAGGAACGCTGTTAGTAAAATGGATGCAATCGAAAAAGTGGATACCGACAGACCCATTCAAATCAACGTAAGTTAATGGTGAGTGTTGTGGCTGGAGGGATTTTTAATGCAGTGGCTTTCGCAGGCGCTGGCTTTATGTTTTCAAAGTTTAACCACTCGGGTTATGAAGCTGAGATGAAAAGACACAACCACGCGTTGGAACAGCTAGCCAGTGCGAAAGAAGTGTGGTATGAAAATGAAATCGCTAAGAAAGATAAGATCCAGCGTTTACGACAACAGCTCTCTGATGCTAATGCTGACATTAATGACACAAGCCGCGCGTTGGAGGAGCTTGGAAGAGTGATGACTATTCAGCACGGCGGACGAGTGTTCACTGAGTCCCCGAAGATTGCGGATTACTACCAACCAAGTGCGGAAATGAAGGAATACCAATTATTGTTTGTTGGCGCGCTAGGTTTGAGTAGTGGAATAGCAGTGTGGGTGCTAGTTCGGTGAAAAAAAATATGTTGGAGTAGTATAAGTGATGGACAAACTTATGAGGCAGATGAGTTACGGCTACACGATTGACGAAATCGTGAGTGAGACGCAAACTGAGTGTGGAGACACCTCCAGGCTTTACTACTGCTCGGATTGTGACGTTGTGAAAAACGTAAGTGACTGCGGTGGGTACGCGTGTCCAAAGTGTGGTGACATCGAATGGGGTTACACTCAGAGTTACAGCGACATGAGACTCACGCGACTAAAAAGCGTCCACAAACGGTCTTGGTGGATGGGAAGGAGACTACGGAACGTTGTGAAGGGTGAGCACCTTGAGTTGGTAAAAGAGGACTTCTTGAAAGTTGTCAATGTGCTGCACTCATGCAATTTGATAAAGGGTAGAAATGTCAGCAGATATGGATACTACATTATTAGGTTGTGTCATAGAAGACAACTCGAGACACTCAAGAAGGTGTCAGACCTCAAAGACGGGAAGGTGAAAGACTTGTTCGACGACAATTTGTTTGGGGTGGTGTACCCAAAGCTGGGATGGTGTGAGAGTGGCGATATTTATTACAATGAGTGGGCTAAGAAAAAAAGTGTAGTGTAAGTATAAGCCAATGAGTCGGACTGTGAAAAATTCAGTGGCGAAAAGACGGGCGCATAAGACGAGCGCAGCCGTTGTCAATTCACTAACAGATGAAGCGACCAACGTTCACGGCTTCTTTAGAGACCAAGAAACACAACCTGCAGTCGAAGACCCCACACCGTCAACGCATCTGTTGGATCGAGCACTGAGAGGGTTCACAAGGTCCTATGGAGTCGAAGTAATTGACGACAGAGACATCAATCAGGTAAATGGTAGTAGAAGTGCTGTCACTAACCTTTTGAGACGTGAATTAGGTGAGACCAATGGAATGAAAGTGGTGGAGACAGTCAAGGTCACTTTTGAGAAAGTTTTAGAACTCGATAAGACCACGTACAAAACTGCCTACTTTAACAGCGAAACGTTCGTCGTCATTAACGAGCATGACATCGAGGGTGTCGCCAATCGTGGGTCGGAGCAGATTTTGACGCGGATAGCTGGGTGGTTATCTGAGGGGTCTGGATGGACTATCGACAAAATAGATGCACACTACGTCAATGTCGCTATTTACAGACCTTTGCATGGGAGTAGCTACATTGCGTTGCCAAAGGAGCTGTGCAACAGTATGAAGGGTCTGATAAACGTAAATAACGATGATGACAACGAGTGCTTTAGATGGTGCCACCTTGCGCATAAGTTTCCTGTTGGAAAAAACTCTGACAGAACGTCAAAATACGTCAGACATGCCAGTAAGCTGAACTATGACGGAATTGACTTCCCAGTCACACTCAAAGACTACAACAAGATCGAAAAGGCTAACGAAATTAGCATCAATGTTTTTGGGTATGAAAGTAAGCAGCCATTCCCTGTGTACGTTTCTAAGGAGACGTATCCTGACCATATGGACCTACTGTTGATAACTAATGACGTGGGCAACAAGCATTATGTGTACATTCGCGATTTCGACAAATTCATGTACCGTCAGACAAAGTATAAGGCGAGAAAGCACTTTTGTAGGTGTTGTTTGCAGTGTTTCACCCGTGCGGACGTGCTTGAAAGTCATATTGAAGTGTGTTTGGTCATTAATGGGGAGCAAGCTATTAAAATGCCACAAAAAGGCGCGAGAGTGAAATATGAGAATTTTAGCAGACAATTAAATGTACCATTTGTGGTGTATGCAGACTTCGAGGCTATCACACAGAAGGTGCACACAACAAAGCTGTCAAGCGAGAGTAGCTACACAAATGCTTACCAGAGACACGTTGACTGCGGTTATGGGTATAAATTAGTTTGTTGCTACGACAACGAGTACAGTAAGCCAGTAAAAGTGTATCGCGGTGAAAACGCAGTCAACAAGTTCATTGGGGAGATGTTAGAAATTGTCGAATATTGTAAAGAGACATCTGAGAGTCACTTTAACAAAGAAATGATACTGACTGATGACGATAAACAAAACTTTGACGAGGCTAAGAGTTGTCATATTTGCAGTGTTGAGTACACTGGTGCTGACGTTAGAGTGAGAGACCACTGTCATGTCTCAGGTAGGTATAGAGGGTCCGCACATCGCGATTGTAATGTGAACTTTAAGTTGACTGACAAAATCCCTGTGATCTTTCATAACTTACGCGGCTACGATAGCCATTTCATCATGCAGGAGATTGGTAAGTTTGGTCAAGACATAAATGTGATACCGAACAACATGGAGAAGTACATGGCGTTCATGCTTGGAAAAAACTTGGTATTCTTGGACAGCTTTCAGTTCATGAGTAGTGGTCTAGACAACTTGGTGAAGAACCTACCAAGGGACGCTTTCAAATACACGTCAGAAGTGTTTCGTGACGACGGGTTGGCACTTATGACAAGAAAGGGGGTCTATCCCTATGATTACATGGACTCCTTTGAAAAATTCGACGAAAGCGAGTTACCCTCCAAAAAGGACTTTTACAGCGTTCTGAATGACGAGCACATTACGGAAGAAATGCACGAGCGCGCTTGCAATGTGTGGGACTACTTCGACGTTGAAAACATGGGTGGGTATCACGACCTGTATTTGAAAAGTGACGTGCTCTTGCTTGCCGACGTTTTTGAGAACTTTAGAAAGACATGCCATCGCGAGTATAAATTAGACCCGTGTCACTATTTCACATCGCCCGGATTGGCTTGGGATGCCATGTTAAAGATGACTGGAGTAGAACTCGAATTATTGTCCGACATTGACATGTTCCAGTTCGTAGAATTAGGTATGCGTGGCGGCGTGAGCTACATATGCAACAGACATGGCGTGGCGAACAATAAATATATGAAGGGGTACGATAAAGCGCAAGAGTCGAAGTATTTGATGTACCTTGACGCCAACAATTTGTACGGATGGGCGATGAGTCGAAGTCTACCTACAGGTGGCTTCAAGTGGTTGACTGAGAAAGAAATAAAAAAGGTTAATCTACACGACTATCACAACAATAGTGAAAAGGGCCTGCTGCTTGAAGTCGACTTGGAGTATCCAGCCCATTTGCATGACCTACATAACGACTACCCGCTGGCTCCTGAGAAGATGGAGATAACTGTTGACATGTTGTCGGAGTACTGCACGAAAATCAAAAATAAATTTAATGTGAGTGTTGGCGGCGTGAAAAAGTTGGTGACTAATTTAATGGACAAAAAAAAGTACGTGTGTCACTATAGAAATCTGCAGTTGTACACGGGTCTTGGACTAAAAATCAAAAAGGTGCATAGGGTCCTACAGTTCGACCAGTCCAAGTGGTTGGGCAAGTACATCGACTTTAACACAGTCAAGAGAACTGCGGCTAAGAACGCTTTCGAGAAGGATTTCTTCAAGTTGATGAACAACAGTGTGTTTGGAAAAAACAATGGAGAATTTGAGGAAGCGTGTGGATGTAAGATTAGTGACCACCGAGAAAAAGTTAGAAAAGCTTGTCTCAAAGCCTACGTTTGTGTCTTGCAAGATATTTAGCGAGAATTTAGTCGCTGTCCACAAAGTCAAAGAGACGCTGACATTAAATAGACCCGCATACGTGGGTATGTGCATACTAGACTTGAGTAAAACGCTGATGTATAATTTCCACTATAATTATATTATGAAAAAGTACTCTAGCGACACCTGTAGACTACACTTCACTGACACTGACAGTCTGTTGTACTCAATCAAAACTGGCGACGTCTACTCTGACTTTATGATGGAGCGCGAAAAGTTTGACAATAGCGATTACCCTGCAGACAACCCGTTCGCTTTCAAAGAGAATAAGAAAGTTATTGGGAAGATGAAGGACGAGTGCGCTGGAACACCAATTATTGAGTTCGTTGGGTTGCGCAGTAAAATGTACAGCTATTTGAAAGAGGGTGGAGGCGGCGGGAAAACCGCTAAAGGTATTAGAAAGAATATAATTAAAAAAGTGATCCGACACGAAGATTACAAAAGTGTGTTACTTGAGCAGAAACAATTGCGACACACAATGAAGACCATTAGAAGTGTCAAACACCAGCTAGGTAGTTACGAAATTAATAAAGTGTCGCTATCCTGTTTTGACGATAAACGATACCTTTTAGAAAATGGTATTGACTCCTACGCATATGGTCACAAAAACATTGTAGTGAGAGACATACCTTAAACACTGCGACGCGATTCCTATAAGGTCACTCTCTCCACGCGTGCGAAATTGTGAACGCTTTTCTCACCGACTTGTTAATCAGCAAATTCGCTAGCTTACTAAACGGGTCGAACGCTATTGAAAATCCTGACGAACTAAACGACGAGTTGCAAAAAGACCCGTCGAAAGCATTGTCGCGATTGTGACACCATACGTGCCTTTCTTGGGCTTGTTGTCGGGAGGAATCACAACGTCTAAATATGTGTACGACCACCATTTCAGAAGTGAGGTGACAAACACTGAAAATAGCGAGCGGGTGGACTAATTTGCATGCTAGCAGGTGGTTTCATAACAACCGCGCGAGCTCACTCACACAACAGTTTTTTATTCACGATATTTATAGTGTACGATTTAACGAGTACGCTCAAAGTTAGACAGTCTTAGCATGGTGGTCCTTCTTCAAACACTGCGATTCTTCTCTCATAGTCAGCGCGACAGCAGGTGGTTGTACGTGGTGTGTTGCTAACAACAACATTCCATTGCGAATAGCAACCACAACTTTTCAAAAAAAATGTTTTCACTTTTAAAAAATATTTTCACTTTGAAAAAATATTTTCGTTTTAAAATATTTTTTTCAAAAAGTCGTAGTTGCTATTCGTAATGGAATGTTGTTGTTAGCAACATCGACAGGTGACCTCGATTCGTATAGCAGGTACAGCACTCGCATATGAAATCTATTTAACACTAGACTCTAGTGGCTCTCTCGCTGAAATTTATTAAACATCGTCACTAGAATCAAAATCTAGTGGCTTTTTTTCGCGCATGAATTGAAACAATGGTAGAGCGCGTCAGTCATAGTTTGTCAAACACAAATGTGAAAATGACGACACAAAACTTTCTCTAAATTTTGACGAAATGTGTCGTATTTTGTTAAAATAGCGATTTGGTGTTGTCTCGCGTGTGTTTGACATCAATTTAGTAGAAAACGTGGGAGGGATGTCTAGATTGACTAACGATCGCTGTAGTAGTATAGTAAGTAGGGCTGCGAGCTTATTCGATGTTAATCGTAAATATAAATACCAAAACATCACCAAATTTGTCGAGTCGCGACTTGGCAAAATTTGGTGATGTTTTGGTATTTATATTCACGGTTGAGGTCGATTGAGCTCGCAGCCCTACTTACTATACTACTAAGTAAGATGTACTATATGGGAAATTGCATGGTGTAACATAGCCTGTAATCAGTAACGCTCCAGCAATATTTTGCAATTAGATATATTTTTAAATATATCGTATATTAGTTATATTGTATTTTGTCAATATATTGTTAATGTCACTAATGACTTTAATACCTCAATGCCTTACATGGTAGAGCGCGTAGGCGTAACTAAAAGTTCAACTTCAGTTATTTTATGTTATCGTCCAGGCAGTGTTCTCCACAGGATTTGGACAAGGCCAGGGGCCCAGGAATGAAGGTGGTCTTATACCCATAGAGATCATAAATAAAACTAGAGGGGGCATCCAATCTTCATTTCAGGAAATCCTGGGTAACCAATTGAACGCCGCCATCTTGGACAAATTGGCGGCAAGATAGCACACCCGGATGTAAAAAATACCTGGTGATTGTCGTGAGGTCAAAGGTCGTTCGCTGTTTTTCATAGTATAGAAAACGAAAACCGTGTTGTTTTTTCGAGGTTTTTTGCAAGTTGTGTTGAAACTGCTCATGTGCTAATACACCTTTTTTCGGAAATCAAACCAGCCATGGTAAATTCATGCTCGTTTGTAGACTGCTCAAACGGCTCACGTCAGCTCACGCCAGATCACGTCAGCCGACTGCTTTTATCTTTTTTCATGCCCCAGAAATCGCCAAAGAGCTAATAAGCTTTTTGAATGGTTTGTTTCCAATTTTTATTATATAAAACAAATTAATTCCATTTTGCCGTTGTCTGTTCAGTTATAGACGTCAGACGTAATGTTAGAAACATTAAAATTATTCTCCTACTTGTGGTCTGGCAGAGGTCTGGGAGCTGGTAATTGTACATCCGGGTGGGCTATTTTGCCGCCAACTGAGCAATGGCGGCGCCCAATTGGCTACCCGATTTTCCTCGAAGTGCCCCCTCTAGTTTTATTTATGATCTCTATGCTTATACCCCCAAACGGATTTGGACCAATATTTGAATTACCCATAAATTAAATGGTTAATCGTGTTAGTACTTACACCCGATGTACTCATAAACAATGTTCGTAATCTACCTTTTTAAATATTTAATGCAACAGAACAATCTCCATTTTCTCAGAACGTTTTAAGCGGATATATAAGTACGCCTCTGGCGGCATCTATACCCATACTATACAAAACTACGAAACTTTGGATTTTTTTGAAAAAATAGATTACCATCGCATGCACGAGTTAGTTGTTTATAATACTATTAGACTCTCTCCCAGCTCCACGGCTTTATCCATCCAGACCTATATTTGCTCTATCAGTTACTTGCCTTGATTGTTTAGGCACACGAAAACTCACGCCATGTGATTTCCATGTCCCGATTCTCTCCACGTGTCCCTAAAACACCCTGTGAGCCCAACAATAGCCCAACTCTAAAAAAGCGCAAGAAGCCTCTGCGGAGGAGAGTGTTTCCATACCGCCAGATTTCGTTGGCGGAAACAAAATCTCGTTTACGCTATGTCATCGCAAGCGTTACCGCAGATAATCACACATACTGCTCGTCCAGCTAATGCTTTGCGCGCTCACAAGCTTGCTCGCGGCCATTTTTTGGGCCACGAAATTGAACAAGTAAACCAATCCTTCAATATCTGAGCAATCCTTGCCGTAAATTACTCAAATTGTGTTTTTCGTAAGAGCAGAGATAATGTAGTAAGTTATTATTGTCATATTTTTTATAGTATTTGATTACAGTCGGTGGGCCGTGGAATTGTGTTTTGAGACAGGTATCCGTCGCTCGTTGTTTGCTGTTTGATGCGTGGATTTCAAAGTTTCTTCAAATATGCGCAGTTTCCTGGCAAAGCCAATAGTATAAGATACTTATATCCCATATATTGTATGAGTAGAGGAACAGATATTACGCTAGAAACGAACGTTCACTGCTGTAAATCATTGCCGTTGTATTGGACAAGGCCGTTGTAATCGAAGCCGTTGAGAATAGAACACGCTGACAGACGACGGCACGAAGAGTGCGGTTCATAATATTCGACAAATATCACTACAATATCACTACAGATATCACTACAAACTGATTTAAACTTTTAACAGCTTATTATGTCGTATGAAAATAACCAAACAACAAGAAAATGTAATAAACCGAGGAAGTTAGAAGCCAGTTTCCCAAATCAAAACAATAACACAAGCGCGCAAAGCATTAGCTGGACACTCACCTTTAAAACACTGGGTGACAACAGTTTTAAAGGTCAAGATTAAGGCATAGGTCTGTTTAATATTATAACATTCGTCAACAACTTGATTGATCGTGAATAATTGTTATGATATATTTTAAATTTCTTGCTTTTAGTAATGTAGTTAAATGAAAGTTAAAGTAAAACTAAAAGCAACAATTGAACTAATTTAATCGTACGATAACCTCAATAACTTACATCGAGTGCTTTATTTATGAATATGATTAATCCTCTCTAACGTGCTCTACTTTAATGCAAAATATTTTTGAAAACACGCAACTGCAAGAGTAGCCATGAAACTTTGAATTAAATTGTAAATATATTGTGTTGAATACTTCTATTTCCAATCTTATTGGTTAATAAGACAACGCACAACCAACGCCCCAACATTTCAAATGCAAAACAGACTTAACGCGACCAGCAAACAATACATAACGTTGGAGCGGGTAGAAAATAAATCAGAATTTTCTGGCGAAATATAAAAATTCCATTGAAATAATTAGAAAAATGTTTGCAGGAAAGATATATCACGAAAAAAGCGTTTGTTTTAATATTTCACATTTTTTGGTTCTTGGGTAACGATATTTCCTTCTGGGGTAACGTCATTACCGTAAAACTATGTTTGCAGTAACGCGCGTTTCGTTACCGCAATTTTGGACAGCCTGTGAATTCAACATATACAACGCCATTTTCTTAATAAAGTTTTGTAGGTCAGTCAGTGCGCATGCTCGAATTTCGCTGTAATGTTTATTCGTGCAAACTTTTCTCCAAATGGTTTTTCTTTTTGGCTTCATCAAATTTTTCAGTCACTGAGTAATTTGATATACATTTATCTAAAGTTAGGTTTGTAAATACACCTCAAAGTTGAGAGGTAGATTTGAATTTGTCCGCCATTATTCGAGTTACTTATGACGTCACAAGTAGAACACATTAAGAGCATTGATCTATTTTCACAGTTCACCATGTTTGGTCCATCGACAACACAACGTTTCCCTTCGTGAGGATCTGCTTCTGTATGGCTCGCTATACTGATTGAAACTCACGAATGATATCTAACATGTCATACTAGATATCTAGCATGATATCTAGCATGGCAACAGCATCCACTCAAAGCTAAAATTCGCATGGAGACCACTCAAATCGTACACTTTGAATAGCTATATAAAATGACTTAAGTTGTCATATTAAAACTCTGTTTTTTCATGATAATCAGTTCACAGTGAAAATATAGATTTCGATTAAAAAAATAATCCCATAATTTCATTGCATAAACACTTTAAGCTCCCTGCAGTCGTATGTGTGAGGAACAATGAATAGTGTTACTAAAGAAATACCTAATGGTTTTCCGTGTTTGGATACTCTGATCCAAACACGCGGGATGTTGCGAGACTTGAGAAAAGCGTAAAAAAACACGAGCCGCTAGGCGAGTGTTTTTAGCTTTTCGAAAGTCGAGCAACATCCCAAGTGTTTGGATCAGAGTATCCAAACACGGAAAACCATTAGGTATTTCTTTTATAAAATAACCACAGAGAAATATCACTAAAAGTTATTAATATAATTAGATCAACATTGCAATTCTCCCAAAAACCGTCAACTACCAATCAGGGGAGGTCTTTCATGTCCTTCTAAGCTAATCGGCCAATCATGGATGGTTTCCTATTATGATTTGTGATGCTGACGACAGCAACAGCCAAAAATAAGTTTGAAGTGGTAAAAACATCCGGAAAACATGCTGAAAAAGATATTTCCAGATGGATTTAATCGCGAAAATATACCGTTTAACTTTATGTTTGATTGCTCGGCAGATGTAAAGTGATGTTGTGAGTTTGCCTAGCCTTTATATCCTACAACACAGAATCTTTTTTGTGGTTTTCTCTCACTGTCGAAGTGTTGTTCGGTGATTTTTTGTTGGCTACAAGAACAAAATGAATGGTTTCTTCGTGAATATCCTGCCCGACGAGAGGTAAAATAACACCTTTTCCATGTTTTCTTGGTGAACTATATCTATAAAAAGTGTTGTGTTTTTGGGTTTTATTGAAACTTTTAATAAGGTAAACGTCGCCCTCACAAATTATACGGGAATTCTCGTTCGCTTTAGCGTTGCTTTGTCCACTTTAAATACTTATAATTTCGGCCTATTTTTGCAAAATCAATTGTGAAAATTAACAGGGAAGATTGCTATATTTTATTTGTGGTTTTCTCTCACTGTCGAAGTGTTGTTCGGTGATTTTTTGTTGGCTACAAGAACAAAATTAATGGTTTCTTCGTGAATATCCTGTCCGACGAGAGGTAAATAAACATAATTTTACACCTTTTCCATCAAAAGTGTTGTGTTTTGGGGTTTTATTGAAACGATCAATAAGGTAAACGTCGTCCTCACAAATTAAATGGAAATTCTCGTTCACTTTTAGCGTTGCTTTGTCCACTTTAAATACTTATAATTTCGGCCTATTTTTGTAAAATCTTGTGAAAATTAACAGGGAAGATTGCTATATTTTATTTATAGTTATTGTGCATATGTATAGAATGTTAATAAATGTTTAAAAACGATGATGGGTCGGCATGATTTACTTTTGTGTGTACAAGATCGACCTCAAAATTCCCGTGTTTGGATACTCTTATCCAAACATGGGTATTGACCAATCAGAGCGCTTGTTGTGTACATGTTATTTTATAAACTCCACTCTCGCTGCAACAGATTCAGCCGTTATGACACGCTAAATTGTTTTAGAGTACAGCGGTTCTAAAGGACTTTATTATTTTACCTTATAATCGTCTTGACAACAATGTCTTTGATGTTCTCCCATATACGTGTTGTGTTCACACCCATCCTTTTTAAGTATCCCCATAGTGCTTTCAAGGACCTGATACAAAAACAAATAAGAACATGGAAGAGATATTCATGATTATAATATATATACACTCACTAGATATGAGCTATTCTGCAATCTGATTCGTTTTTATACTAGCAAGCTATCAGCTCATATCCTATTCCTATTAGTAATGAAAAAACAAAATGGTGGAATGTTTTGCTAAATGTGAATGAAAAAGAAATCAGGTATTTGCTTAATAAAACAACACGAAAAATACTTAAAACTACCACGAGTGTCTATATTATAAAACAATTATATCATTCGCTCTATATTCGTCGTATGGAAGAAGACTGTGGATGAGGACATACGGGTACTGGGGTTAAGGAGAACAGACGCAATAAACAGAAGACGATGGAAGAAGAAGACAAGGGCAAACCCCAGCGTGAGCAGGGAAAACTGCCTTAATTAAACGAAAATGATGATGACGACAACAGCGACGACGAATTGAATTTTCAATAAGCATGACGAATGCACTGCATGAGGAATGGATTCGCTGAAAGCATGACGAATGTGATTTTCAATAGACATGATGAATGCACTGCATGACGAATGGCATTTTCCCTATTTTTGTTTGGGACATGCTAGCACAAGGAAAGGGGTTAAGAGAGTTACAACCGGAATTTTACATGACAACACTCACCATTTGTGCCCCAGGCAAGCGTCTTCATCATTATTCGGAATATACGCATCTTCATTCTTCTTATTAATACTGTAGTTTGTAAGATGCATAAACTTGTTGTTTAAACTTTTACTCGACGACGAGTACCTGCGAAAAATGGAAAAATCTGGGGTTAGTTGCATAAAGTGTGATTAAGTCTAAATATGATTTGCATTTGAGATGCAGCCTTGGTTGCCTCGAGATGATGATGCAGGTAGTTTTGGTGATTTCGTGTGATAATGGTGGTGTTGATTGGTTATGATAATGGTGGTTGTGATAATGGTGATTTGATGATGGTAGTCGGACGATGATGGTGGTTGTGCTGTAGATGGTGGTAATTGTGATGATGAAGGTGGTGGTAATTGTGATTATGAAGGCGGTGTTGTTGTTGATGTTAATGATGGTGGTGTTGATCGTGGTTGTAGTGTTGCTGATGGTCGTGGTTGTGATGATGATGGTAGTTGCGTTGATGGTGGTTGCGTTGATGGTGGTTGCGTTGATGGTGGTTGCGTTGATGGTGGTTATGTTGACGATGGTAATAATTCTTGAAAAAAGAATTGAAAAACGCTTACAGTAATTTAAAAGTTCACAAAAACATCGTTAAAAAAAGTATGTGCACTACCTCAGTCGCAAGTTAGAAGAGAACGCGGATGGAAATTAAATTCACCAAATGTACATAAATTGCCACTGTATGTATCTTTAGGAGAATACGTTTTAGTTACGGTATTTATTCCAATTATATAGACGCCCTGGGCGCTCATTAAAAAGTGAGCTCTAATGGCGGGGGGCGTTTATTACATATAGGCGTTTATTACATATAGGCGTTTCCGCGTTTATTAGAGAGTGGCATTTATTAAAACAATAACCATAAAAACTGAAAATGTTCACGCAATTTCAATTTCATCGTCGTCGTCATCACGATGATCATCATCATCAATAGAAAAGGTTTGTCAACTATATCTTCCACATCAGAATCAGTTTTTTAGAAGTTTATTTGATAACAGCAGTTACACACACTCTCTTTGACTGCAGAGGAAGAAAATGTTCTTTCCAAAGATAAGAAAGTACGTCCGTTTTTCGTCGCATAGTACCCAAGAGTAGAACCAAACACTTTGAATCAAGTTATTTTACTAGGACTTGTAGGTTATGGAACAATCTACCTAATTTTATTAAGTACACTGAATCGTCAGCCATTTTTAAGACTTTGTTGAAAGCCAGATATTTCACTGCCTTGCGACATACTTTCAATGTTGACATTTTTCGCTCATGGCGTTCTATTTGTCTAAAATGTAATCATGTGGGAGATCTGGCAGCAGTAGATTTTAGAATCTGTTGTTAAAATTTTAATGTAAATATTTTTTTTGGTTTAATACTTTTATAATTTTGTCTAAATTGAGGGATGGGAGGGCTCGGGAGGATTTTACCAGCTGTTGCGTCCTCCCTTGTTGTGTTTTTTATTTATTACATTTTATCTTGTAAAATATTTAAATTTGCACAGCTTAAATAAAGTATATATAAAACAAAATATTCCGCATAATTAATTTCTTCTTCTTCCCAGCTCAGTCCTCCCATGACAAGTAAGTACAGCAGAACTCGTGCTTCATTGGCGGCACCATAGCACCATTTGTTATATTGTAAGCTATACAACGATATCTAATAAACTCATGTGACCATGACGCATTAATAAAAGCTTGGCAGGAACCGTCCAAGATTTTGCACTTTCCTCTGTCTTTGCTGTCCGGCAATAATCCTCCTCCTGAAGGACACATCATCCATTTTTCGACAGTGAAATTCTCTTAATTTTCTTTTTTACACTATACCCAGTACTTTTGGCAGCATTCTTATTTATTTTTATTACCACCATAATCCTCCACTGAGTCACTGACAAACATTGGACGTTCATAAAAAAATCACTGTTTAGAGGTAAGTCCGCTGTCTTGTCGTCTAGCTCGACAACAGGACAGTGGACTCACCTCTCACCAATGGACGTTGGGTTACAGGCTTCAAAACACCAGATTGGCAATAAAAGGTACAAACCAAAAGAACCTTTCTGGATCATAACCTAATCCTAACCTTAATCGTGAAATTTCTTCATCACTCTGAAGATGTTACTTGAATAGTAACGAAACGTTAGTAAAATAAAAATATTTTTCCAAATCTTGCCATTGTTATGCGTTTTTTAAAAATTATTTGCTGGGCAATTATCTCCCTGACAAGACTTAGCCTTCATGTTATGCATGCAGTTATCCATATAATCATCTTCGTATCTCTTCCACCTGACTCTTCATATAACCCATCTGATGGTGTCAGATAACAATGAATATAATCAGAGAACTGACATGTCATATACGTATTAGTTCTCTGCTCAACTTCATTGTCATTCATTATGCTGGGTATTTGTCTTGGTTACATAACTCTTTCCATGAACTGCATGATTTTTCTACAGTTGTGAGATGATCGTGATCTTTTCTGATGATGATATACCTCATTGTTTGCTGGACTAACATTACACCACAATCTGTGATACAGACTTCATGGTTAGTTTTCCAACTTCACTCTATCAGGACACCCTGCCGACATTATCGCATATTTTCAACTGTGACACAAGATCCACAATCAAGGTCACAGTCATAATACAAACATAAATGAGCTCTTGGTTCCATAAAACAAGCATGCTCATTGCTCATCAAGGTGGCTGTAAATAGAGGTCAAAGATAAAGGCTACAAGTAAGATATCCCGTGAATTTTTGTGGGTTGAAAGATCAAAAAAACAAAATTAGTAATGTTTACAAGACAAATACAGTAGAATAGCAATTATCCAAAATATATATAATATAAGAGAGAATGCCACGATCTAGGGCTATCATATATTGTTTATTATACCTTTTTATTTTTTTGCGGTCCGGTATCCATCTGATTCGCGCGCTCTGATTGGCTAGCGAGCGGTCCGGTATCCTACGATACGGACCCCGATACCGGACCGCTGCGGATTTAAAAACAAAAACAAAATAGTTTTTTTTAATATTTCGTATACTCGTCGCTTTTTACTACC
This sequence comes from Chrysogorgia sp. JL179-B06, assembly GCA_035772405.1. NCBI lineage: Eukaryota > Metazoa > Cnidaria > Anthozoa > Scleralcyonacea > Chrysogorgiidae > Chrysogorgia > Chrysogorgia sp. JL179-B06. Next base: position 1,259,020 of record JAYKKM010000018.1, on the reverse strand, counting down.
TTTTGAGTCAATAGACTGCCAGTAAAAACAAAATAAGAAGGATAGTGAGAACGAAAGCTATCACAGCGAAAGCGAATTTTATTTTCCCGAAGTTGAAGATTTTATATACGAAAAAGAAAAAGTCCAGCGAAGTGGCAACATTGTGCAAGATAACTTGGACGAAATTCAAAATTTTATTTAAGAACAACGGCCTGAAAATACAGTTAAGTGTACCTACGAGATGAATGTGTGGAACAGCTTCTGTGCTACAGTAAACGAATACGAGAAATGTTCTCTTGTGTCGGTTTACCATAACAGAGAAAGACGGCGGTGTCGGAAAGGCTTGATGCTTTAATACAAAGCAGCTTCAGTTGTCCACCACCTCAAGATTTCAAACGTCCCGAATTGCTTAAAGGGACACTCCGGCCCAAATACAAATGTAGTTCATATGAAAGATCTTACTGACTTTAGATTATGTCCAAAGTTTCAGCATTCCTATCAATTTAGTTAAGAAGATGTGGCTAGTTGAAGTTGGAGAGTTTGTCCAATTTCGACGCCATTTTGTTTCTCAAATATGACGTCACTGAGTGACGTGATCTCGTATTATGCCTAAGAAGCTCCTCTACTTTCCTGCATGATGAACTAAATAGTTTATTTCGACTAATTTTCGTCCAAAGACCATTCACAATAACTATCACTATGTGATCGCCATCCAAACAACTCCACTGACGATAAAGAATCACTCAATGACGTCATATTTTCAAAACCAATATGGCGTCAAAATCCACAAATTTTCAACTTCAACTAGCAATATCTTCTCAACTAAATTGATAGGAATGCTGAAACTTTGGAAATAAACTAAAGTCAGTAAGATCTTTCATATGAACTGCATTTGTATTTGGGCCGGAGTGTCCCTTTAACAGTATCGCAATAACGTCAACAACCACAGCAATTACAGACTTGTTTTCCGGAGCAAAAATTGGCAAGTTTGAAGGATATATACTTTCAATTTCAACTTCGCTTCAACTTTAGTTCTGGCGACACATCGAGTGAGAAGCCGACAAAGAGAAGGCACTTCTCAATCCTTGAAGATTCCGATTGAAGTCATTATTTATCTTCACGAAGATTGTTGTTTTGATATTTGTTAGTTAATAGTCTTGACTTTCATGATTGACTTTCATGATCTTGACTTTCATGATGAGAAAGGCGTTCGATAATTTCAATCTTGTAAGAAACGATAAATATTTTCCATCTTGTTAGTTGTTTACATGTATCATACGAGACAAACAATGTTTTCAATTTTGCTTTTGCACGATCAATGATGAATATTAGTCCTGGTTTGCTCTGTTCAACTGTACCTGTCGAATTTCCAATCTTGTTTATTAAAACTAAAGTTGACTTGAATGAGTTTGTCCTTTGTCAATTGTCAGGTGATTTTCTATATATGGTTCGCCTCTTTCCAGATATGGGCAGCGGAAGTGACCGCTAGCGTTTTAGCTTCCTGTGGTTTTTACACGGTGGCAGATGTTCTTGTCTTACAATTATTTATAACAAAAAAATAAACATGTTATTTACCGTTTTGGTCGGTCCGTATAGAAAAATATTTGCCCGAGGTCTCAAAAATGGCCCGAGGCCGCAGCCTCAGGCCGAGGGTCATTTTTGAGACCGAGGGCAAATATTTTTCTATACGGACCTCCCAGCCGGTAAATAACACATATATCTTTACAATATCTATACTTTTTATCATATATTTTTATTATACCTTTATCCCAAGATTTATTGATATATCATGTTTGTGTCGAAAACGTTTTAGCCCTGAAACCACCTTTTGGTCTCTCCATATACGATTTATCATCTTCAGTTCTTTTATTTATTATTTATTTCATATTGTTGACATAAACATCCCCATTCACCTCTTAATACACTTGCATCGAACAAACACTTATATAATCTTTGATTACTCCTAGTTTTATAATATATATATATATATATATATATATATATATATATATATATATATATATATATATATATATATATATAACACTAACCAATAACCATTCGTTTTTCCCGCACAGGCCTCGCTCCTTCGTCGGTAGGTCTGTCGCAAATACTTACTTCGTCGCTCGCTCGTCGCAAATACTTTTGATTCCACTGGCTATTTTTAATTTAATGTATATATATATATATATATATATATATATATATATATATATATATATATATATATATATATATATATATATATATATATATATATATATATATATATATATATATATATATATATATATATATATATACATTAAATTAAAAATAGCCAGTGGAATCGAAAGTATTTGCGACGAGCGAGTGACGAAGTAAGTATTTGCGACAGACCTACCGACAAAGGAGCGAGGCCTGCATGTGCGGGAAAAACGAATGGTTATTTCATGGTTAGTGTTATAGTTCGGTTTTCCCTTTGTTTTAACACTAGTCTCTGTTTTTGTTTTGTGAAGTGATCGGTTTTTCATGCATCCTGTCTTTGCTTGAAATGTTCAAGAAAACTATTTGCATTCGTTCTAGAGCAATTTATTGTTCTAATTAATCTTTTGTATGTTTTCTAACAGCTCAGAAATATTCCCGCCAATACATGCCAGTTTGTGCGCAAAACGTATAGACCGGCCAATCAGCGTGCGTGATTTTGCGTAAGAACGAAGCTGTTTATCTGCAATGATATACCTGCAAGGGATTTGGATTAGGGTTTGTATTAGGGTCTGGCTACAGTTAAAACTGTTAAATATTGATCAATAACGAGAGGCCTGAGAATGAAGCTTATATAGAAGCTTGTCTCATACCTCTGTTGAAGTCAGACCTTTCAGGTGGATGGGAGGATCAATTGCTGACCCATGCACTCGCAGCGAACTGTTAACAAGTTCTTGCGATAACTCGAAAAGAGGCTTTATACGTTATATGTTCACTCTCTACAGCCGCGGGTTAGGGTTGTGTCCACACACAAAACTGTCAAAGGGGTTACAAAGAACTGTCCAGAACAGGATGCTCCACTTTAAAAAGCGGAGCGACGCAGCCTGAAACCTCACTCCTCCACAGAGGTTGTGCCTAAAATTGTGCCGAAACAGGCGTTTTATGATTGAATATATTTACTATTCAGGTCCAGTGTTCAGGTCTATATGCGGTCTGGTTTTCTAGCTAAAATAAGAGCAATACAGTAAACATCCGCTAACGACAACCTACATTTTACCAAAAAAGCATTCAAAAGGTTCTCATTAATTTGATATCTAAGGAAAAATTAGGGTGTCTTAAAAAGGTTTTTGATAATTTTATTAAGCAAAAATAGCGAAACCTAACCGGCTTACTGTACTGTTAATGATTTATGTGATCTAAATGTAGTGAGCCTGAATTTTATGATCTAAATTTACTGTACATGCAGTATTGTATACCAGATAAACTACAACCAGATTATTGTATTGTCCTTGTTTGGGACTTTACTGCAGTGCAATTAAAAACTGAATTTTTGTAATTAAGAACCTATTTCATGCAAATATCAGGCTTAAAAGGGTTCTTATTGAGAATTCCAAAATTCAGAATTCCAAAATTCAGACGGAGATTCTTATAGGTGGAAGGTTCTTATTAACTGGTGTTTACTGTATTCGATAACTCAAGCAATATTACACTTACTTGCACGTTGCAAATCGAGTGAGACCTTCCTCGAAGACGTATATCCGCAGGGGATCAAACGACGAAACGAAAACATAAATACGTAAGTCAAACTTTTTACCATTGATAAGAAATGGCTTCGATAAGTATCTAAAAAGAAGAACGCTATAGTGAGAAGAACAATTGATGCTCATTTGCACATTATCATATGCACTTTGGGAAGATAAATTCCAGATAAAAAAGAATATACAGATTCCCAATGTTTAATACTACTACGGAAATCACCAAACTGTGGAAAGGCCTTCATACAAACGTTGGCAGTTATCAGAAGGATTTGAAGCCGAACGAGGTAAAGTGGTAAACAAAGTAATAAGGACGTCATTTTCGGACACGCGGACGCCAGTTTCAGGACACTACGTGGTCAAGCAAACTGAAACTGACTGAAAACAAACTGAAAATGACATCCATGTTGTACATACATACATATAAAAATGGCCCTGGGATCTGGTGGTCACACAATGCCCAGATTTTCTGGGAGTCGTAATATGATAATTTACATGCCCTTTCAATGGTTCATGGTTTCGAAATGGTTCATGGTTTCGAAATGGTTCATGGTTTCGCCTGCTCCATCGAGCTATGGATGTACTCAAAAAGTTGGGAGAGCATGAAGAAAGCGTATTATTTATAAAATATTAATTTGATAATTTAATTTGATAATTTGATAATTTAATGATAAAAACCCAACACTTTACAATAAAATTGAATTGCGTGCGGTTGACATATAAAAACTACTAAATAATTACAAAAATTAGATAAATAATACGAATTAAACTAACCACTATTTACAAAAAGAAGGGAATTAAAAAATAAAGAAGGGAATAAAACAATCTATGTACATCTATGAGCTGCTTCAACCGATGAAGGAATAAAAGTATTTTGAAATCTGGCAGTTTTGGCACGCGGCAGCGAGAAATCACGAGGTTTTCTTAAATTGTAACATGAAACTTTCTTTGGTGGAAGATTTATGATCAGGATTACTAATTATCTCACTAAACAACTTCAAACATGCGTTTGTACGCCTATATCACTAAGGGATGCAAGCCCGCTTTGCTTAAGGTTTTCTCCGTAGTTCATATTCGAATAAACGATAGATAAAACTCTCTTCTGAACTCGTTCAATAGCGTTGAATAGGTAATCAGGCAAGGCATAGTGAAAAACCTGGCAACAAAATTCTAAGATTAATCTAACGCATGTGCTGTAAAAGGTAATTATATCTGCCGCAGGAACCTTTGCCCGCCTTAACTGGATATAAAATATTTAAACGTTTATCAGCTTTCTTGATAATGTTCGTAACATGTTCATTCCACTTCAGGTTGTTGCTGATAGTCAAACCCAAGATTTTTGCGTGAGCAACTATGTAAGTCAAATTCTCCACTGTTAATGCGTACATTATAGATACAGTGTCACTAAATCTTCCAAAATAAATAAATAGTTCTTTATATAGATTATCTGTAGACCATGTTTGAACATCATCAACGGCGCTTTGCATGTTACTAGAGGTATTCTGTAGTACGACTTCAGAGATCGTAGTGTCATCGATGTATTTCCAGGTGTTAACGTAAGCAGGTTTGAGGTCGTTGATCATTAGTGTGAACAACCACGGACCTAGTTTCGTACCCTGGGGAACACCAGAAGGAACCGCTCCCAATTCCGACAAATAATCCCTGGACAGCTTCACACGTTGTTCTCCGTGGAACAGGAAATCAATTACCCAGTTTTTAACAAAGAAGGGGATTGACAGTTCCAGAATTTTTCCCGCTAAGACATGGTGGTCAATCAAGTCAAAGACCTTTTGGTAGTCGAACAGCACCACACGGACAGCATTTCCAGTACCATCGGTAGCCTCAGCCCATGTACAGTATGAATCATACTAACAAGGGCTTGTGTGGCAGAGGAGCGTGGGATACCACCAAAATGGGTATATGATCTAAGTTTTTTAAAACTGCTGGAGCGAAGAATTTTTCGACCACAAAATCTTCGGTTAACTTAGACAGAGCAGAAATGAGAGAAATAGGCCTAACGTGTTTGTTGATTTCTCGAACTGGATTTTCTTTTGGAATCGGCGTGATGTTAGCTCGTTTCCAGGCGCATGGTAATTTCTGTTCTCGATAAGATGCGTTAAGCATGCAGGTTAGATATAGGAGATGAAAGGAATTCAGCATAACCTTTCAAAACCCAATTGGTCAGGACCCGAAGCTTTAGATGAATTTAGCATTTTAAGTTTGTTATAAACTGATAATGGAGCATAGTAATGTCAGTATCCCCAACAGAATAATCTGCTGGGGCATGCGCTAGCAGAGTGGAAATAGAATGATGGTGCAGAGGAGTGTATTCATTCATGGGTTCGAGGAAACTGTTATTATCAGCGTTTAACAGCATGCAAACAGTTATTTATCAGATTTGCAATAGTTCAATAGGAGATAAGTGTTCGGTGTTCTCAATATGGTGGTCCGGATGATGACGTCATCCCACAGATGTGCTTCACGTCAGACCACCATCCCTTGGATTTTCCATTTTCATATGGGCACCTTGGAAGCGTACAGTATTTCCTAGCACTGTTGACCTTGTTGTGGTAAAACTTAAAAACGGCAGAGCACTTGAAAGAGCACTTTGTCGTTGTTTTATCAAGTTCTTAAAGTCCTCTGTGATCCATGGTGCGTCATTATAATGATGTTTAACTTTTCTCTCCGGCATAAAAATATCCAATCCAGTGGAGATTATTCTGGTAAGAAATTTGCATTTTTCTTCACACGTTGTAATGGAATCGACAATATGCCAATCAATATAACCTATGAATCTCCCCCAATTCTTTTTTCCTAGAGGGCCTAGTGTCCCTCGCTTGTACACTTGCTCGATGGTTTGGGTAGATAGCAACGGTGTTGTGGTCTGATAGGCCGAACGGGGGAAGGATTTCCCCATGATTGGACGTATAGAAGTCGTGTAGATTAGTTAAGACAAGATCCAAAATATTGGGACCACGTGTTGGTTTGTGTAGATGTTTAGGGTCCAGCTGATTAAAGTCACCGGCTAGGATGATACCGCACCAATGGAAGAGTCCCTCGATATCTATCAAATAATGAGAAAGATATTCCAGCATGTCAACGTCGTTAGAGCTAGGTGGATGATAAACGGTTGCAGTTACTACACACGAGAAGTTTCTCGGCGTGGTCTTGTGTGAACCCATAGTACTTCAAAGTTATGGTCCTTAAGTTCATTAAGGCGTTTGATTTTAATAGATTCCCTTGAATAAAGGCACACACCCCCGTGTATACCAGAAGTGCGGTCGCGTCTGCTGTAGTTCTGCACGGCGACATAGGAATCACAAACGGAATCTCTCAACTACGTTTCGGTAAGGAAAAACAGATGTGGGATACACTGATAAGTTAAAATACGAAGTTCGTCGATCTTAGGTCCAAGAGACATTACATTTTACAAGCAAATACTTGGCACAAATTCAAATTTTTGTTGGTTGACTCATAGACTTGAATATTAATGGTTATAGTTATACCTGTTGCTAAATCTGCGAGTTTCCAAACCTTATTTCGCCAAAGCACGGGTGCCAGTAAACTGAGAAATTTAAGAAACTTCCAAGTTAAACACGTAAGCGGTGAAGTCGTTGAGGCGAGACCTGGTGAATTTGTAGGACCAAAGGTTTTCCAACATTTTCTCAACGAAAGAAGAAAATTTCTCGAATAGAACATAGTAGAAAAGATGTAACTCACTTTTGTGACACGAATAAGTGGAAAAAAGACAAAACCAGATCCAATATTAAGGCGTTAAAATAAGAGTTAAAATAACACAGAACTAAATTTAAAGCAGCCAAGCGGGCGCATATGACAGATGTGTAGTATAGGTAATCGTATATGATAGCAAGTGCAATTAAGGATTTACACTATGAGTGATACTCGCCTAACAGCTCGTGCAATTTTGGCACAATTCTCAAAGACTGCCAAAACCTAGACTCGGTGCTACCACAGTAGCCCAAGTAATAAACCTAAAACAAAGGATTTATACAGCCTGACATTAATCGCAGATAATTTGTTAATCGCTTTATATCGATGATATAAATATGAAATACATACTTGATATATATGAAACAATAAACTGTTGAATAGCATCGACTTTATTGTGTATGACATCGCAAATTATAAACAATATAGGCAATAAAGTTTATCAAAAATATTACAGTTACCTTAGTATGTTGAGTCGCTTCGACTTCGGGTATTAATTATCACAATGATGCAACAACAACATTGTTTACCCCTGTCACTTCAAAGTTCACTTCATCAATGTTCTTCGTTCTTCGATTTACAGCATTTGAGCAACATTTTTCAGTACAATTCAATAACACATTTAAGCATAAGTTTGATCGATTCAATAAAACATGTAAACAAAGATTTGATCAATTTGAGCGAGTACACATCAGCGTACGGTTATCGATCGCGAACCAACCCGTTCCGCAATCGCTCGTCATCTTTTATAGTGTACATGTAGGTCTACCGCGATCAGCAACATTCCTTATGAATCTTTGAGCGAACACTCGAGCAACAGCAAACAGCGACCAAAGAAGATGGTTTGTTTTTTGCCTGGTTTCGCAAAGCCTATTGGGATGATGCAATAATTGCAAGTTGTCGACCCGAAAAATAAAAAATATATATATATATAGATCACCACAGGTGGTAACCCGAGTAAAAAGCGTATTATTTCTTAGAGCGTGAGAAAGCGTATTGTTATTGCTCGAGGCAATAGCCGAATTTTTAGTGCTCTCCCAACTTCCCATGAAGTGCATTCTGGTGGGTTATAATAGTCATTTTGTCTTAGCTTACTTTAAAGTAAATGGTTTGAACCTGCAGAAAGACTAATGTTGATGACTGACGTTTCGACGGCCTCAGCGGCAGTCATCTTCAGAGTCAAGTGACCTGAATAATAAATTCAACGCAGACTTTCTCGTGTAAAGCATCCATTCATTCATTCCACCGTGGAGGCAAAATGCCCTGGTTGGGAAAAGAAATGTGCTGAATGCTGATAGTTCGCTGATGTAGATTGGATAATTGGTTTAATTTATCCGCCAAATTCACTTATCTGACCACTTTTCGAGTGTTCCTTAACCACGGTTCAAGTGAAGACACACAGCATCGCGCGATACAACTCGCTCTTAAAGTACGTACTTACTTTTGCACGACAACTGGCTTCTTTCTTGGAATCTGATTCCACTTGTGCACAACCCTTATACCAATTCCTCTCGCTGAAGCCGGCTAAAATCAACAAAAACGATCATTGTTTTAATGTTTTGGGTTAGCCATGAAGGCAAACTGTATAAATAGAGAAGAAGAGTGCCATTATTAAGAGCTACGAATTCACCCAACCTGAGTTCGCGAAAAATGCAATTGACCTCGGCGGGATTTGAACCCACGGCCTCTGGATAACATGTAGTCAGTGCTCCACCAGCTGAGCTACAAGGCTATTAATTGCTGGGGGCCAGGCCCGCCCAGGGGGCCCGGGGGGGGGGGCAACTGGGGCAATTTGCGGGGCCCCAGCTCGAGAGGGGCCCCCTAATTATATTGCTAGTTTACTTTGTAGAGAATCGGTAGACAGTAGCCAAGAGGCTGTAGTTGAAATTATGAAATTATCAAACAGTATTTTCTGCTTCTCTGCGTTAGTGATTATTTATTTTGTCCTTATTGTTACGTCCTTACGAAAATTTGCATTGTCATTTCACATGTAAAACTGAAATATTTTCGCTTGAAATATTCTTATATCCGATTCATCCGTAAAATGGAATGCAAAATTTTTGCAAGGGGGTCCCTAATTATTAAAGTGGGGGTCCCTAATTATTAAAGTGGGGGCCCACTTTAGTCTCTGTGCGGGCCTGCTTGTAGCTCAGCTGGTAGAGAGCTGAACATGATGGTCAATTGCATTTTTCGAAAACTCGGTTGGGTGAATTCGAGCACATAGTTAATAATGGCACCCCAAAAATTATATCTACATGTTGTCGACTAGTGCAAGTGCGATCCAAGTTATAACTGAAGAAGCTGTATAAATATACATTGCTGTATAGACAGACAATACATGGGACGATCGTCAAGATCAAATCCTCAGAGACCGTACGTCGAACTTTTCAAGCAGTAATCTATATCTAGACGAAACATGGACGATCGTCAAGCTCAAATATATAGAAAAATAGAAAAATTATATACAATAGTTTCTCCAAGCAGTCTATATTCATGATGATGATGGGGGTATACTTTGGCTTTGAGTCTTTGACACCACTTTCGGAACACGTGCGAATAATGGTGGCCTCATTATCTCGCATAAAAACAGCTTGAAATTTCAAATATGTAAAAATGTGGAACACCAACAATTTGATCATATGAGCACTTTAACATGCTCTGCTAGTAAGTCCATACATGGACGATCATGTGACACCGCGCATCACAATATATACCTATATACAATGCGACAGGGTTCAATCCAAACTCGTCCGCTTACCGGTTTCAAGATCCACTTTTGTTTGTTTCCCCCTTCTTCCCAAGCTCGCTTGAAATTTCTAAAATCATGCGGCATCACGAACGTCTGGGGAATAAATCCAAACTCCTGAAAAAAAACATGGATGCTAGTACTACGGTAAATTGATTTGGAGCATGGGAGCTGTCAGCTGCAGAGCTGCAAAAGATCGAAGTTGTATGGCACGAAAGATGGAAGCTGGAGTTGACGCGAAGGAATGCCCCCCACCTCTGCATTGGAGTGAACCGGAGACATGCCGTTTTCAAATGCAATACGACACACGCATACGATCACTGGTAATTGAACATTCATGACACTGAACGAATCCGATACTGTACCGATTGGTTTCCGATTGCTAACACCACAGCGAGTGAATGAGTGACACAATCACCTCACTCCAATAACTCGTTCCTATGCTTCGCATATATCCACACGAGTTAAACATCAAGTTTCTGAAACCAGAAAATATAGCCCCAGCCTATGTTATGAGCAGGATTTTATCCCGAATCCGTGTGGCGGTTTGAGATGGTTAGTGCGCATGCTCGAAAAGGTGGTTGCAATCTCTGAACGCGCGAGAACGGACTGATATTGTCACTGTGCTAAGATTGTATCTCGAATTGTGCAAATGTAATCGAATATTAACGACCAGTCCAAGCAAACCTTTTGCTTCAAAACAATCGATTCATGACATTTTCATATAATTTATAAATCTAAAAAATTGGTGAATCTGAAAACCTGCGATGATGAAACATTGGCTTAACCAAAGTTGTCTCAAATATTCTGCCAATTTCCAATTGCATCTTATCCAAATAAACGAGCACAATTGAACATCCTGCCGAAAATTCCTTCGTCACGTACGAAATCTGGCATTGATTGAAATAAAAATAGCTGATACATCATCATCATCATTATTACGCGGACTCCCAACCGGAGTAATATGATATTATCGCATTGGTAACAAAGTTCATTTTACAAACACTGCACAAATATAAAATTGGTTGAGAAAATTATGAACACGGGAGGTGAGGACTTGTGGAGTTAACAAACAATAAACAAGGTTATCCGATAAACAGGATTATCCGAGAACGTTTTTCTGAATAATTCTACCAGCATTATACCTTGTACGTTATTTCCAAACGAGTAATCTCAACACGATCAGCCGTTGCTCACGTTGTGAGCAACACATTATTGGCGTTGTAGTAACCCCAAAAACAACAAAGATCCTAACCCTAACTCTTCGCCTAACGAGTTTTCTAACCTTAACCCCCCGGCCGAACAACAGTAAATTGTAGTATTCTAGAACTCAACACAACATCAGTGTGTTGATAACCCTAGCCCCCGCCTACAACTTCATTGTGACCCTAACCCCCCAACAGTGCGTAAACTTATAATAGATCAACGTGAGACGTAATGCTTGTGGGATTCTTAAATGACCATTATTGGTAATCTAAGAGTGAGAATATGTTGCGGTACAATCTCAGGCCTCCACACTGGTTGTGAGCATGCGTTCCCGAGATTACGAACTTGTTAATTATTTTCAATCAACGAAATAAAGCTTGTTTTTCTTATTACTTTGGCTCTTTTTCTATGCAATAAAAGAAATGGTTCATGGGATGGCGTGCTCGGTGTTCCATCGAGTTACGGGTGCACTTGGGTAGTTGGGAGCCCACTAAAAATCGGCTGTAGCCCAGTTTCAGTTTTCTGGACCGCGTAGGGGCCTGAAACTGACGTCTAATCTCCGCCATTTTTTGGTTTCACTTTTAGTCAGCGTTCCAGTTATATATAGACTAGAGTTCAGTGTTTCAACCTCGTCCCTAGGTTCTTTTCTCCGTTGCGCCACACCGTTTTACCTTTTTGCCGTGGCGTGCCTGGAGTTTCGAAAGATTTTTCCACAGCCTGTCTTTCCGTCCAATTTGAAACGTTCCCGGAAAATGGTTTACCTGTAGAAAAGATGGGGGAAAGTAAAACGGAGTAAAAAGACGGAAAGTCACACGTATAAATGCGAGCCTGTTAGCTTCCAATCCAGCGGAAAACTTGCGTGTCATTACGTAAAGGGGAAGTAAGATCCATTTACTCATTTTCGATTTTTTTCTACTAAATCGTTAGTTTAAGGTGGCTCCACATCCTTTTTCGTTAGAGGGACTGGGAACCAAACACGATAGCACTCGTGAGAATCTCGTGTGCGTGCGAAGAGGTCCGAGCAAATAAACAAAAATGATTAAGGTTCCTAGCTTTTTACCGCGTTTTACTACGACCTTTTGTACTTCGTAACAGCAATAGGGACACTGCAAGTGAACTAACCAGTACAGCACCAATACAATTTCAGAAACGCTCGAAAAATTCCACTGTTTAAATCCCGCACAAAGTGTTTTACTGATAGCTGTTTACCGTATTGTGTACGGAAGTGGGACGCCTTTTAGGGCGAGTTCTTAAAGTGGCACTACGATGAAAATTCAATCCCATTTTTTAGCATAGAATAGTTTTTCAGTGTCGAAAATGATCATCGATGTAAAAAATACTAAAAAATGGTTTTTTGAAGTAAGTATTTTAAGCTCTGAGATCACTACTATAAATAGTAGGTTAAAGGCCACCATTACTAAGAACGTGTTGCAAGCGAGCCCGCAATTTTAAAAGGTAATAATGTTTGTGAAGTCAATGCTACGCCTGATCTTGTTTTCTTCGAGAAGTAGATGAAATGTCCAGCCTTTCAGACGAAGAATTTGAAAAAAGGACCTTGATCACTAATGGGATTTACTAAGAATTAGTCATGTGGAGTCTTCATCCTTACGCTGGTCAGGAACATGATCGATTAATGGCGGACATAACAACTCCAGATTCGGAATAATACTTGCCTTTGTCGAATTATAAAACGGTTTCGACCGAGTAATATTTAGCCTCTCTGCTTTATAAATACGTAGTACCACTTTAAAGTTTTGAATTTTTCGAACTTTTTTAATCGCATAGACGTTTTTGATACTTTTCCTTATTGTAACCTGAGTTTTTCAGTTTTAACTTTTGTAAAATTGTATTTTAATAAAATCTAATCTAAAAAATCTTTCTTTAAAGTAAATATGAAATGGAATGAACTAAAGTAAGGGACAATGTCGTTTAACACACTTCTATATCTCACTCCGTTCTGGAGATATTCAGATTTGAATTATTACCACAAATACACAGTTCCCATGATTATACAGCAGTTTCCAAACTCTTTTCTTCATAAAATGACATTATACTATTTTTGTCATGTTACAAAATTTTAAATTTTCAACAATATTCTATGCTAAACTTATGGATGATATAAGCAATTATAGGAAAGCCATGAATATGCACACAAAATAAATTCTGTTTTTACGTTTGAGAGGGTCTGGAAACTTAAATAAAAATCTTATCAGACTAGCAATGATTATGAAGATAAACTGGATTACACAGTAAATCAAAATGTCGTGTCAAGGTTTTTACGTCATTGGTCATCTCATTTGTATATATCTCCAAAACAGATTGAGATATAGAAGTGTGTTAAACGACATTGTTCCTTACTTTAACTCTTTCCCTACGGGCGCAGTTAAAATGGGTCGTTGAAGACCCGCAAAGTCGTCAATCGAAAAACACGGCACACGGTAACGCAAGATTAAAAATTGAAATTCGACAAGCGCCAGGAACATGAAATCCACGTACACGCCAAGTTTGATTTGATTTCATAAACAACTCTGCGATTGGTGGCATTTTGAGTTTTCAAGATGCTACGCGGGCGTGCAAGATGGCCTTTTCTGGAAAAATGTAAATTTTTCAACCTGATTTATGATAATTAATGCTAATTTATTTTGTTCCGGAAATTTAAAAGAACAAGTAAAAGCCGGTTTATTGGGCTTCCAGAAAATGTATAGCTTTCGCAACAGTTATGGTTATTTCAAGAGATATCAATAGAACAACGTGGTCGTTCAATTTTTGATGTTTTTCAGCCGTAGGGAAAGAGTTAAAGAGTCCATTCCAATAAGACAAACTATGCAATGAAATTTTGAGTATGCATTTTCTCTTCTTATCTCCAAATTTAGTCTTCCCTGATCATTTTGGTATAGGTCCGACTAAATTCTACGAACTAAACGTTGTTCAAATTACAGATTTAATGAGGCCACTATTTGGGAAATTTTAGTCTCTGCGCGTTACGTCATCAGTATGATGACTCACAAGAATATGACAACTACAAACACAATTTTAATGTTTTTGATCATTTTCATTTTTTATACTATTTGGTCCACCAGCAACACAGTATTTGCCACCACACTTAACTTTCACCTTGCTAGACGCCATGCTGGTTTTCCCTGTTGGTCATACTTATGACGTCGCGACGCTGAGAGAATGATCACAGAAACCAAAACTTTCAGAATCACAAATAAACTCAAAATTTCATTGCATATAGGCACTTTATTAGTTAAACCATTATTTCACCAAAATAATACTTTGCATAAAGAGGTACACTAAAGATATGAAGCCTGTGAGAAGGGTCAGTAACGAATATGTCCAATGTATGAAATGGACTTTCAGCACAAAAAAGACATCTAAGTCTAATCGGCCTCGGATTTTTACCTATTTATGTGGCAGGTCTAGCTTCAGGTGAACTTACAGTATAGGTATAGATGAATCGATGAACGGATCAAGTCACTAGGGATGTTACAATAATGGCGAGAAACACAAAGAAAAGAGATACCAATGGAAAATATGTCACGTTCACTGGCACGACTACATACAGTAGCCCAGAAACCGTATGGAGCCACCTTAACTGACCTTAACTGACAAAAGGAACTGAGATGAGTAGCTTGTGATATCATCTACTCTACACAGGAATTTCGCTTTCGCCATTACTCGTATATCATAACTCAACGATTCAGAGTTTGAAGACATATTTACGAATGAAACTAGGCGCCGAAAAACAGTTCTAAACTGTGAGCGAAGGTAAATTCAATAGCTTTGTGTTTGTATTGAGCCTTAAAAAGCGTTTTAATCAACATATATAGCGTGTAACGTCAGCGTGTTTCTATCGAGTTATCATCGAGGAACGCGCATCTAGCCAATCAGCTGTTGAAACCAGGGCACTTATATATATAACCACACCCTCCGCGTGTGCGTTGAAGATGTTATGATGCATTTTGTTAAAGTCTGCGTACTATAGCCTCATGTTTTGTAATAACAGCGTACATGTACCTATAACTGATATGGTAACGAATCTGGGAGTTAAAATTTCTCCAAGCAGATAAATGGAATTAACATGTTCTAACAAAGCTATGGCAGCCATCAAGTTTATTGATCAAATTCGTAAATACTGGACTATTAAGAGCCTAAAGCGATTTACAGGTATAATGCACTTTGTATATGTATATGTATATGTCTATATGGGTATATGGGTATATATGGGTATATATGTATATGTGTGTATGTATGTGTATGTATAGGCAGTGATAACTTTATCACATAGTATGGTGTACTATACCTTCTGAAACTCGCGGATTGACTTGAATGCTACAGCTTTCATATGTTTCCCCCAATATCCCAGCCAGTCATTTTCTAAGAACGAGAATTTGGTAAAAATCCATTCTTCAATGTAGCGACAACTGATGAGAAAGACAGGAACAATGATGGGGGAAATAATAAAAGCCCAGCAAAGTATACACAATAGAGATGTAGCTAAACGTTCGAACATAGTTGTGCAACATCGGCCACCATTGTTCATGGATAGCAATGTTGGTATTATATGGCTACACGTGTACAAACATTATTGAGAAGTATCTCTAATTTGGGTGTTCTCTTTGACGTCATTCAGTGCAAGGAACAAAAGACAAGCACTCAATTCCTCAATGACGTAAAATTGAAAGGGAAATCACCGCTGTACATCAACTTCGAGCAAACTCTACAAGAACAGATACCGTAAAACTATTAACATTTCTAAACATTATACTTAAATGAAAATTATTTTTTGGGTACAGTTCCCTTTAAATGCTAAAATTTGTGTTTCTATTGACATGACGATTACCATGAGGCATCGAAAATTAGCTTGAGAATGTCGAGCAATAAAAAACGAGCGTGAATGTATTTGTAGTTGTTGTTGACTTGAGCCAAGTGGATGGAAGGCCAAATATATAGATTAGGAGCTGAGGGATAAAGGTACTCAACTCATGTCTTACCCCAACCCTAACTATTACAGTTGCGCGCTAGATAGTAGTCGCCAAAACCATGTCGAACTATAACCAGCGTAGAATAGCCCGTCGCAAAGTCGTCGTACGTTATACACGATCAACCAAAACAGACCAAGATTAGTATCAGAATTTGACCGAATATTACTCGTATTCAATGGGACGAAGAATATTAGAAAATACAGTTATTCAGAGTAAATTGCATGGTCTTTACGTCATTGTTTACTTGTAAACGAAAACGTTTTGATGGGATTGTCTATGATTTTCCCTCAATCATATGAATTTTTCTTTCTTCCTATAAGAATAGAAGAGTTTGATGAACAAATATCAAACTCATTAATAATTCATGAGCCGAAAACAAAGGAAATCAGCACCGAGACGGTGGTTTGGATATCGGAGGAAGAAATTACATAAATTAAGCCAACTTTCACCTCGATTATCTCTTAAAATACTGAATTGTTTGATATGTAATATGAAACACTCGGTAGTGTGTTTCATCAAGATATCCAAACACCTCGAAGTTTGTTAAAAAATCTCGGCTTCGCCTCGGTTTTCAACAAACTTCTCGGTGTTTGGATATCATATATTACTTGAAATATCGTGCTGTTCATTTTCAATTGAAAGCCAAATCCTATAGTTGCTATAAAGTTGCGAACAACATTAACTTAATTTAATGTTTCGAAGAGTAATCGCTGTCGCTCATAAAATCCACTATTTTTCGTTCCGGATTACATGGTTATCGTTCTATTCCATTCTCGTTCTTCATCACCATCTAAATTATAAGTTTTTCATCATGGAAGGTTCTAGTTCACTGACATAATTACCAAATGCCGACGAACTATTTACGACTCCGTTTTTTGCCGCTGTCTAGAACTTCTTGCAACCTCAACATGGTTTTGACGACTATACTATCTAGCACGCACCCTTACACGAAACTGTTATCTATATCTAACAAATACGGAAATACCCACGGCTGGAATCTGAGCCACCTAGCTAACCGTAGTGCGAAAGTATGAGACAAACCATATTTGCAATCCAAATCAAAGACACATGTATTACAATTTTAGTATATATAATTATATGAGTCATGCGTTTGCATGACTCGACATGGAAGTGTAGTAGATGGGAGAGGAAAATTTGGAGTGAAAGTATATATTCTTGAGACCCAAGTCACCCAACCCGAACCTTCTGGCTGGGAATTGAAGTATTGAGCCCGCGACCTCTGGATCCTCACTGCTCAGTTGTCTAAGGGACTGTTTACACGAATCCGGATTGAGTTTCATTCCTGATTGAACTCATACCGGTTCTGTTAAAATCCCTTTTAGGTGTTTACATGAATCCTGAATGAGATGCAGCTCAATCCGGATTGAGTTCATTCCTGTTCTCATTCCGGATTGAGTTTCATTGAAATTTCATTCCGGTGTCATGTAAAGGCGACGCGAGATTTCATTCCGAAATGAAAAATACGACCTAGAAGACTGAAACGAACAACACATACGTGCTTTTAACATTTATAGACGACAATTTTCAGCTACAGACAGGAATTGCGCCGACGTCATATTGTTCAATATAAATAGCTCTTTGTCGACGACGTTATAAATTAAAGGTGAATGAAATGCTTGTTTACCTGCGACCGCATCAATTATCGTTGCTAGTAATGCTTTTCCCGTTTATTCTTCGCCAAATTATCAGTTTAAGGCACATGTTGAAATATACAAGCGCAGAAATCGTTGAAAGAAACATACCCGCTATAATGTTATTGATCGCCATCTTGAAATTTCAGATTTCGCGCAATTTTCGATCCTGGGTAAACGCGGTTTGAATTCACGTTCAATCCGGATTGAAACTTAATCCGGATTCATATAAACAGCCCCTAGAGCGCTAATCTAGTCCATAGTTGCATTTCCGCAATTGGTCCCGCTCTGAAGAATATACTTTCTGCACCACTCAAAATATTTCCCTCTACGATCTCCTACGCTATTATAATTTGAATTGTGTTTCTTACTTTTAGTAGGTCGAAATCCAGAACGCGCTATGCACAATTTAACAACGTTAGGAGTGATAGTACTCATTTTCCATTTTAACATTTTCTTGATTTTGGACGGAAAAGAATGAACTGCAATAAAAAAAAGCAAAAGTAAACTACAAGTATATCAGAAATAGTGTGATGCTTCTATGCCTTCAAAATTATTACTGTCATGCAAAATAACGTTTCAATAGAATCTCACTGCGCGCTCTTTTTTGCCTTCGATAATTTGACATTTGTTTTGTTTAGTTACATTTGGCTTGTAAAAGCCTTATCGATAATAAATTAGTTTTCTTAAGGCCCGTTTACACATGCGATTTTTGCTGAGATTTTCTGACCCTGACGTATGCGATATAGTGGAAGACTCACTAAAGTATCGAACGTCATAGATCTGCACAAATGGTACAACACATTCGTAAGACAATCCATTCGATCACATGTGTTAAAAAGAGAAAAATCGCAGCAAAAATCACCTGTGAAAACGGGTCTTTATGTTTGGCAGTTTTAAATGCAATTTACAGCCATTTCAGGAGAGGAAATTTCAAAATTTTGCCCGGACTCCCCTAACAGGTTTGAGCCATCGGCGTTCGCTTTAGTCGCCAATCTAAACTACGCTAAACGGGTTCTGGTGTTGATAATCATGTTTATATTACTGCTCGGAATATTAAACAATTATTAATGAGTGTGAGCATATTTAACAATTATAACATGAGCTCGAGTCGTATATGAGTTCATAGCCAACGAGGCACGAAGCGGCGAGTTGGCTATTAGTTCATATACGACGAGAGCGAATGGTATAATTGTTTTATTATATAGCCAAACACTAAGTCAGTTTGGGGTTTCTTTATAAAACCCGATCGATTTCAGCTTTTTTCGACCTAAAAAAACAAGCCGCCATCTTGTTATTTTCTCCACTGCTAGGATACGAGGTGATAGCCTAGTAGCAGAGGAGCTAATCAAATTGCGAGATAGATAATATCCTACTAGTAGCTATATAATAACAAGAGTTATCCACACAACTATAATCCTAACCAAAATGTTGTGACTGTCGGTACACAAAACTCGGCATACATGAAGTAGTCCCCTGGATAACTCTTGATATCACGCGTAAGCCAAATCCAATAATTGTTTTATTTTATATCCAAAATATATCCAAGCGAAGTCTGCAGTTATTATAACTGCTGAAAAGGGTTTTCTCGTTTTTTGTGTCTGCTGACGTAGTCAGCAACACTTAGTTATCGACATGTTGTTTGGTTGTGGCACTTACGTCACAACCGAACACGTTCCGGAAGACAGCAAAAGTTCGCCGAGATCGTTTGTTGCTTCACCGAGTAGGTTTCTTCCTTCGCTTATTTGGTCCACGATAGGTATTGAACTACTTTTGTTGTTTATCAGAGCCATTGCGTTTACACTTACCAACATTTTGGTTAGGTTCTTGTGTGTAAATTTCACGTAATATACGAATTTGGACGAAGACAATGTCAGTGTGTTTCCTAGTACGGGTATTAATGTATACCGTCGCACACATTTGTCATATTATATCGCGTCTGAATTTACTCAAACGTGATCTACACCTTCGCTATTAAACCTTTCGTAGATATAAACAGTAAAATAAATAAAAATTTAGACATTGCCAGCCTATAGTACAACCTATACGATTTGAATAAACCTACAACGCATGGTTCAATTCTTATACTGTGACCATCCCCCCGGGAATTTGCATATGTTTTACTACTAAAGGCGCTGTTACACTGTGCAATTATTCATGCTACTTGTCTCGCAACACTGATCTAGAGGCATGTCAAGTAAGAAAAAGGTCAGCAGAGTGCAACGTACGTGGGCCCATGCTTGCATTTACACTTTTTATTTAGCATACCTCTAGATTAGTGTTGCGAGACAAGTTGCATGACAAATTGCATAGTGTAACAGCGCCTTAAACAGCGTGATCGCCAGCCCATATTTTAAGTTGCATAGTCCAATGAACTTACTTATTTCACACTTCTCTGTAACTCAAATATCAGCAGGCACATGTACGCGTTGCGTACCTATTTTTTGGTCTTGACATAGAAAATCTTCTGTGGTGTTTTGTGGATTCGTTAGTTGCTTCTGCCGGAGAATCGGAGATACTACTCAACGAGGTTTTGGCACACTTTGGTTGCACTTTTTAGTACTTTTACTGTCTTTGTTTACTTAATTTCGAAATATCTTCTTCGTCTAGAGAGGAAAATCTATCGCAAGCCAATTTGTAATTATCGCGGCTTCGGGAATGACATCACATATGTCGAACATTGAAAACTAAATGAAGAATGTTGACCAATGAAAAACGATCGTGAAGTTTGAATATAAAATAATATAGCTTGCAGCTTAATGGCGGCACTGAAAAGTTCTGAAAAGAACTGTTTAAAACTTAACTATGACAGACACCTCATCGGGAGCAACAATTACGAACTGAAACAGAGAAATCGTGATCTATTTACACTAAAATAAAAACTTCTTCATAATTCATAAAGAAAGGAAATTAATCTTCCAACGGTGGGAGAGTGTTACACACCGACAGACACACAAACAAGTGTATATACATCAATATTTGTGAATCGGTAAGAGAATCGTCCTGATTTACATCAACTTTTCGGTTGATTTTCTCAGCTAAAACAGGTTATATCCTTGAGACACTAAATAGACATACACAATTATAAGTAATATTTGGCATTTCACTCGACCAAGTTTACTAAGGATTTATGGTGAAGGAAAATTTCGAGTGTTAGAATATATACATTTTAAGACCAAACCGGGACCAGTTGCGAAAAAGCAACATCAAGGCTTTCCGGCTGGAATTGAACCCCCACTGAGCTACGGAGGCCGTTGCCGAGAGCCTAGTACTGTATATTTATAATAACCGTAGCTCAGTGTAATACCGGGAGAAGAATTGGATATATTTAAAGTAATATTTTACATTTCACTCGATTAAATTGCATGTTCTCAGGACTGCACTAGCATCGCAGAGTCGCGGATTCAGCCGGAAGACCTTGATGTTGCATTTTTAGCAACTGCAGGTCCCGGTTATTTGGGGATTTTACATATTCGTAATATTTGGGTCTTCCTGAGCAAAATCATAATATATATTTACAAGCACTTTAAAATGTATATATTTCAACACTCGAAATTTTCCTTCTCCATTCGTTTCATACGTAATATAAAACATTCGCATCATATCTTTATCTGATATACCAATGCTCACATTCAGCTCAGAATTTGTATCAGATAAAGATCTGCTCCTCATATTTACATTATCTACATTACTACACTAGACGATGAGGTGGGAAATTTGTCACCATGACAAAACAGTTGTTCTGTTTATATTTGTTCTGTTTACTCATTTTATTTACACGAAGACTTCCTCTTTCACATGCGCTGATAATCAACGCATTTGGCATTTTAATAACGAGTTTCTTACCTGTAATGTATTTCTATCATATTTATATAAAATTGTATTACATTACCTCTTTCACCTTCCACTGTGAAGTGAATAGTGGAAGCAACATTTGGAAACAAACTTGCAGTCAACGCAGGCCTGATATCTTCTATGTCTTTTGGCAGTCCATCTGCTGTCCAACACCCTCTTCGAGAAACATCACGCGATGTCTTTGATGGCCCAAATTTGGAAGGGCTTTTACCAGCACTGGCATGCCTCTTTGCACTCAATGTTTTCGTTTGTTTTTCACGATGTAGACATCCACTTACGTGAGCTGAACTTGCCCTTGAATTGTTGGCGGTAGACGGCGGTGATTCACTAGAGTTGCTTGGGTGAGTTTCTATATTTCAAAATGAGATGAAAAGCAAGTGTTACAGTGGGGGTGATGCCACTTTGATCGATGGGGTGTCCAGTTAAATTCGCCCGAATATTCTTTTTATTATTATAAAATAACAAACTAAAAACGCACGCGCTGATTGGCTGAAAGCCGTGTTTCTATAACTCGATGGAAAACATGAATTTTTCCCGCCATTTTTATAAAATGGACTGTAAGACGAACCTTTGTTCACAAACAGCTAAAATGTCGATAAATATGTTCTGTGACAGCCAACAAGAATAAAAACGAGAAGATTGGATGCTTTTCTTCACAGTTAAGAGCGTTTATGTTCATTTGAGCAGCCGACGACGCTGTCTAGCGTGAGTAAGGAGAATGTGTATTTTCATCATTTTAATAAAAAAGTCTTATTACTTATTTCCTCAGTGTTATTTTATAAAAGAAATAGAATATATATTTTTAAAAACCACATAATTTGGGCCAAAATGGACAGAGTTAATTCGGGCAAAATCTGGTCTAGGAATTAGTAGGAATAAAATAAAAGTATCAAAGTTATTATGTGTCTTAAAAGGCAATTTGGCATTTGGTTGCTGAAAGATAGAACTGACACACTTTGTAGTGAATATAATAATAATAATAATAAAGACGTATTAGGAGCATTATACAATAGTCTCAATGCTCTTACAACAATATATAATGCAATTGACAGGTGAGGTAAATTTCAAAATTTGCCCGGACTTCCCCAACAGGTTTGAGACATCGGCGTTCGCTTTAGCCCCCCAATCTAAACAACGCTAAATGGGGTTCTGCTGTTGATAATCATGTTTATATTATTGCTCGGAAAAATCGATGTACAATGAGAAAAACGATGTACAATGTTCGTTTTTTAAATATGATGTTAAGTTTCATTAAGTACAGGGCCATAGCAGATGCTGCAGCCCCCCCCCCCCCCCCCATAATTATTGAAATAAGAATTGAAAAACGCTTATACAATAATTTAAATTTTAAAGTGCTATATGCAATGAAAAATTCAGTTGTAAAATAGATCTTTTGTTTGAAAGAACTCTTGAAACTATAAAGACTAACCATTTACAACTCTTTTTCATATCTCAATTCACTCTTGCGATATTAAGATTTGTTTGATATGTAAATGATCATTTAATGATCCAATGCGTTATGCGCAATTATTACGAGAACGAAGAAATGACAGACGCATAATGTTTTGTGGGAGAAGGGTTCGGGGAGAAGTACTCCGAGTGGTAAAAACTGTGGTCAGACCTCATCCCAACAACTCAACGTGACAACGTTACAGTCTTAGTTGTCCTAGGGGTAATAATCCCCAAGTAGGACTCTAGTCATAGGGGTAATAATCCCCAAGTATGACTTTGCCCAAGGGGTAATGTTCCCCAAGGGCATCCTAAAATGTCCAAGGGGTAATAATCCCCGAGTTGGACATTTCCTACTTTCGACTAATTATATTTCCATCAATTCGTATGAGTCTATGGGGTTGAGGGTGACCTTTGGGAGCACTTCATCCCCAAACCAGATCTTTATTAAAACAGTAATAAAGTAAAGTGCTATATATACAAGAAATTGATTATTATAATTAAGATAATTATATTATATTTAAGTGTCAGCCATGAGTCATTTGACACGGTTCGTATAACAGACACTAGCGCAGTAATGTTTATGCAGGTATTGTATCAATTGTCACACAGATTTTGCTAAGTATTTAACTAACATTATTCATACATTATTATATATATAATAATTAAGCTGTGCAAAAAACATGAAATGGGTGGGATGGGTGGTGATTTCACTTTACTGAGCTTAACGTAGCTTATTGTGTAAGGCTCAGCCTCTTGATCACAATGATTCCTATGGTGCGTGTTGAAGTCTTATCAAGACGAATATGTGTATTGTAATTGGTAGATTTTCCCGCGAAAGAGACAAATAGTATCTTCATTGGTAGGTTATTCGTTACCTTGTGTTTGACACGTGCGGAGTCATGTTGATCGCAAGGACTGACCTTTATACCCGTCTGGGGTTTCTTGGAGTTGTTGACAGCTGAAAAACAGACCATTTCCGGACCCCTGCCAATTCACGAGGCATTTGCACAGCTTACCTTTTGCTTAAACGTTTTGTCTCATTAACTTAAATTTATCTATGCTAGGCTTATATATAAATTGGCTACTTATGACATCACACTGCATAATAACTTATTGAAAACGCTTAAATATCCTTGAGATTATGTAATGAAATCACTTGAAATGTAAGTGCATGTAAGTGCATGCATGTGCATGGATGTATCCAATGATAACAAATATGCAAATCATCAAACGATTCCGTGTGGTAAAGATATGCAGAATTTTTCAATAAGTCATTATGCATTGTGATGTCATAAGTATGATCATTTACATATCAAACAAATCTTTATATCAAATATATAAAAGAGTGAAGTGAGATATGAAAAGTTGTAAATGGTTAGACTTTATAGTTTCAAGAGTTCTTTCAAACAAGAGTTATTTTACAACTGAATTTTTCATTGCATAGGCACTTTAAAATTCACAGAAACATCGTTAAAAAAATTGTGCGCAGCTCTACTTACAAAAAAACTTAATTTATTTAACGTCTACACCCACAGGAAATGGTTGCCCAATTGTCCGAGCCAAGGGACTCATGTTAGAAACGTTCGACAGTTAACTCGCTGCCTAAGATATATTAACAGGGTTCGTATAGGTTAGGAAGGGAGAAATTCAAAGACTTTTCAAGAACATATATCAGGAAATTCAAAGACCAAAGGGCTGAAAAGAAGGCTTTGGAAAGCAGTGGAGAACTGTTACTTATACTTGCCTCTTCAATGAATACACGGATCGCGAATCTCAAAAAATGTACCCGCGCTTTGTATTGTGGGATACTAGAGGTGATTTGCTTAATCACGGACGTTCAGAAAATGGTTATTTTTCGTTGTTTTCTGCGATTTATTAATAAAGCGCTTTGATTCTTATTACATGCGTAGAAACATTGTAGTTAAAGTTGAACAAGATAAACACTTGAATATTGTTACTTAGCCAACCGGAAGTAGAATGTTAATGGCGATTCTGTTGTTTTTTCGGCCAACTGACTTCATTGAGTTCGGCAATAACATTTAGAAGTACTTAATTTTTAAGTGTTATGCGTTTTTACGGTCATTCCTTTTTTGACCATCGTGGTACATAGGAGCGCTAGCTCAGAATTTTACTCACCTAAAATATCCCATAATGCACCAAATACGCACATTTTTTTGAGATTCGCGAACTACCTGAGAGATCAACGTAGATGCTGACAAAATTCTCTCTTTCAGAAAATGTCAAAAATTAAATTACGAAGGATTCAAGGACTTTTCAAGCATTTCTTCATAAATTCAAGGACTTTCAAGTCCTTGAATATTTTTTATTTAAAATTCAAATACTTTCAAGGACATTCAAGTTCTGTACGAACCCTGTATTAAGCTAACGTTAATGTTACGGATGGAGGAAAACCTTCGAAACACAGGAGAGAACCAACAACTCTACTCATGCACATGAGTTCCAAGCTCGGATAGGGGCTGTCACCCATCCAAATAGCTAACCCCATCTAACCAGGCTTAACTTACAGTCCTAACAACACACGCCACCTGTGCTTCCTGTTTGAAGTAATATATAATATAGAATGCAGATGGCAATTCACCAAAAACCAAACGTCAGTCTGCATAAATTGCCATCGTGCCGAGCTACACAGTACATGTACCCGGACAACCCAGAGCCAGAATGGAGAACAATTTAGTAGAGTAAAACATCATCGTATATAGTACACTATTGCGTGGGAACCTCGCCCATAAAAGGAACTACAGTTGACTCTCTTTGAAAGACCCCTCTCGTAAGCGACCATCTCCCTTAAGCGACCGCATTTACGAATTCCCATTTTATTTCTTAATCAAACAAGTTGTATTTAGCATCTCTCGTAAGCGACCGCTCTCGTAAGCGACCGCAACCGCTTTTTGGGAATCCCTTTTTGGTTTTCTAATTGTGTTTCTACTCTCGTAAGCGACCACCCCGGAGATGACAGACCAGACGAAAACAATTTTGACTTTAATTAGTTTGTATTTTATTTTAATATTTGATATAATTTTGCAATTTCCGCTATAGTTGCTATAATTTCTGCTACATCACATATGCTTGTTCACAAAGCAATCCTCCTTTTTGAACTAGTGTATAAACTATGATTCTGTGAAGACATCATAACCAAGTTTCCCAATTTTTTATTGTAGCCAGGAACTGGGTATAGATGTTTTACTGTCCCACAATAAATATATTTACATGGGATCTCAAAATATATTTACAAATGATCGTTCTGCAGAACACGATGTAGCAGGTATCACTGCAAGGATATGCATCACATTGGAGAACTCTGGCAACATATCAAGTAGATCGTTCTCATGCATTGTCTGCAGTATTTCTGGAACAGTTGAAACTTTCATGGAGTCGAATCCGTGCTCACTACGAAAACTCGCGTACATTTTCTGCTCAGCTTCCATTCTTGCCGTCGATTCTGTAAAATTTAACGACACGGGAGAAGCTTTCTTCATCAGGTGTTTCACTGTGACAGAACAGAGTATTTCCTGGTCATTTCCGCTGAACCTGAGCTCAAGCTCGGACGACAGCACCTTGTCCATGGACGCGTAGTAAGTGTTAATACGGTGGTGCGATTCCGATGTCGGCTGCGTTTGTCTTTGGGCGTGTTCACCTACAAGGGCCTGAAGGCGACGTGATGCCCTGTGTCTGGGTGCCCTGGCCTCTCGTACTTCAAACTGGGAATTAGTCAGCCACTTCTTCATTTTCAGACCCATTGCTGATGCTATTTGCCATACACTGTTGAAACTTTCTTCGCTTCGACACTTGCGTAGGGTCTTAATGGTCATGTAGGCGTTTCTACGGGCGGAGATGACGTCGACCGTCTTCCCCTGAAGATATAGGCTCAGACCACTAGTGTTTCTTAGGATTATTTTCAGCACACACAGTCCAAAGAGAAATTCCAAGTCACAAATGGCAGTCAATAAAGACCTGCTGTCAGAGTAGGTTTTTGGATCTTTGTCTGAAGACAGCGTGAGCAGAGCTTTTACAATGCGTTCCATGTGTTCGTCTTCACTGCTTCCCACCGGTATGACCATCGCGTCACACTCAGCTCCGGCAGTGACTTCAGCATCAGTCACTGAGTTTTTTATCTATAATTTTTAGACAGTTGCCTTGCAAAAGCAATATTTCCTGAGGTGAGGCAGCTCTTTGACCATCTTCGTTATGTCACACTTACAACTAGTAGTGACATCGCACCGACGCTTCAGAATTAAGTTTCGAACTATCAAAGCACGCTTCACTCTTCAGTAAGGACATGAATTAAATTTGAAAAATATTTTACTACAAGACTACAACCGTACAAAATTTTATAAATAGTCGGAATTGAGAATGAAAAATTTCAAAATTCTGACAAAAATAAAGCTATTGATCAGTGACTAACCGACAGTAAGCCAATTTATCCACTTTAGACATAAACAAAGTGGTGTTATGAAAATGCCGACTCGCACTTTGAGGCTAACCTTATTGATTATAAAAAATATCCATGAATTTATCTGTCGAAATAAACATTTAAAAATGGCGACTTTAGAAAAACCAGTGTAGGTAGATGATTTTCCTTCGAAAGATTTAACCGATCTTCAGTTCGTTGCTGGTCGTAGCTTTAAATTAAAACAGGAACAAAAAGTTGCAATGAATAAGCTGCTGGCAGGAAAAGATGGTTTGAAGGAATTACCAACGGGATTTGGCAAGAGTTTGATTATGGATTTAGTAGATTTACCAGACAGGGGAAGCAGCTATTATTGTGATTTCTACCTTGTCCTTGTCTTCAGGTGTTTCAACAGTGCTCTCTGGGCCTTCAGATAATTCCTTCGACGATTCAGAATAAAGAGACTTACGGCTAGACGTATATAATGGATGGTGTCTATGTTGTCTTGCCTATGAAATTTTTCGGCCAAATCCCATTCTGGAGTTACGGTGTTCGGTAGTCAGATGTCGCTTCATTCTATCAGGGCTATTAATGTTATCGGTTGGTACAAACCCGCTCGGAGAAAGTTTCACTGCGTAGTAATGCAAAGCCGATTGATTCACAAGCCTCAGCCAGAATCAACTCTGTGCTTCCACGCTTACACGATTGCTTGAATAAATTTTCAAAGTAAATCTTGTTTCCACCAGATGTACAGTAGTCAAGCATTTTTCGGAGTTTCAGACATAGATATTTCACGATTCGGCCCGAAGTGAAATGTTTTAATCGTTGAGGAAAACCCGCTAGTCGCTTATTGGTTGTTTTTGACAGTTCTTCATGTGGGCGGAAAACCAAAAACATGGGTCTTTCGTGCAGGCGTTCCCTCCCCTCCCCTCCCCCTCCGCTTTTCTGTTGTAGGATTCGGGCGCGAGGCCGCAATGACTGCTGGGACCACGAGACAGAGAAGAGAGACTTGAAGTTACTGCCAGGTATTAACATTATTAAAGTTTGCCTGATTTTTGCCACCATTGGCAGTGTTCTCTTTTCACCTGCCCTTCCTAACGTGATTGCAGATAGCTGTACAATCCAGTCCTTTGGTAACCAGTGTTGGATTGAAGCTAGTCCACTCTTCACAACTGCACACATTCATGCCATTCCTGGACCAATCAACCTGGATCAAATACAGCAAGAGACCAACACAATGACCCCTAGCTCTTCCAATGTGAAATGCAATAGCAGCACACTCTCTGATGAATCTAACCTCAGTGACATTGAATCTGACCAGAAGTTTTACACCAACCTTGCTGTGTTTAACCAAAGCAAATTATCACAAGAACTACCCTCTGGTGTCA
Source organism: Chrysogorgia sp. JL179-B06 (assembly GCA_035772405.1). Classification (NCBI taxonomy): domain Eukaryota; kingdom Metazoa; phylum Cnidaria; class Anthozoa; order Scleralcyonacea; family Chrysogorgiidae; genus Chrysogorgia; species Chrysogorgia sp. JL179-B06. Next base: position 1,229,898 of record JAYKKM010000018.1, on the reverse strand, counting down.
TTGCAGACATCACTCCTATGACTGACCAGAATCATGATAGCTTTACCACAGCAGCATCAAATACAGCTTTTGATGGTGAAGGCTAAAAGGGATGACTCAAAAGGACCTTCACATTTTTTAGAACTACTAATCCTAACCCTAATCTCAATCCTAATCCTAACCCTACCTAACCTTGATCCTAACCATAACCGTAGCTATCCGTAACCTAAATAAAAATAAAAAACAGAAAAAACAGAAAGGTCCTTTTGAGTCATCCCTTTTAGCCTTCCCCGCTTTTGATATGGCCACAGAAGCCTGTGAACAATTAGAAAATGTACAATTGCAACAAAACCTTTACCGAAACGTTGCTAAGAAACTGCCAAAAGATCATCGCCATGGTCTTCCAAGGAACTTTCGAAGCTTTGATCCATCACATGCTAGTAAAAGAGATGGACCATGCCTTTTACAATAGCAAACAAGCAGCTTCCCACCAATTCCTAGATTTCTATTATGCTAATCATTCAATCTTAAGTGATGAGGATCGTGATCTTCCTCCTTTGAGCAACTGTACCCTAGATCCATATTCTGAAAAATACCAAGATATGGTCATAGATGCCATCCACTTGAATGACAATACTCATCTATCATCCATACAGAGAGCAGAACTTGAAACCCTTATCCGTCAGCATGCACACGTATTTATGTTACTTGGAGCACCATTTCGTGGAGTAAATCATGTTGAACACCGTATTGATACTGGTGATGCTACGCCACAGTATTCAACCCCATACTCTCAATCTCCAGCTCAGTTACAGCTTATGAAACAAGAGATTCAGAAGATGATTGAACAAAACATATTGGAACCTTCTACAGTACCTCTCCTTGGAGAGCACCTTGTCTTCTTGTGAAAAAGAAAACAGAACATGGCCTGCAAGTTACCCCTCGTCTTGTTTGGGACTATCGTAAATTGAACAAAGTTACGAAGCCAGATGTTTATCCATTGCCTCACGTAGCTATGATTTTGGACCAACTTGATGGGAAAAAGTGGTTTAGCAAGCTCGACCTATTTAGTGTTTTTTTTGCACTTTCCAGTGGCACCGAAAGACAGAGAAAAAACTGCAATGATTACTCACGTTGGACTCTACCAATTCAGAAAGCTACCATTTGGCCTCCGTAATGCAGCTTCCAGCGTTTAATGAATTCTACATATGCAGACATGCTTTTTCATCCTGACGAAGCACCGTACCTGCCAACATACGTAGACGATATACTGTGTCACAGCAAGACATGGAATGCTCATCTTATGCATTTGGAACATGTTTTGAAAAGATGCGATAAAGTTGGTCTTTCCCTTAAGCCAAGCAAATGTACTCTCGCCAGTCACACACAAGAATTTCTTGGCTATGTAATTTCTGAAAAAGGATGCACATCAGATCATGCCAAGATAACAGCCGTTGCCTCCTTTCCTCAACTGACTTGTATCACTGATGTTCAAAAGTTTCTTGGACTAACAGGATACTACCGTGAGCACATACCAAACTTCGCAGCATCTACTTATAACCTCCGTAGGTTACTCAAGAAAAACAGTGTTTTTATTTGGGGAAACCATGAACAAAAGGAATTCGATACTCTGAAAACCTCTTTGTGCTCAGATACTGTACTTCTTCATCATCCCAACTGGTAGAGCGATTTTATCGTCCAAAGCGACGCGTCAGCTAAAGGCCTTGGAGCTGTTCTTTCGCAAATTGGACCCGACAATAAAGAACACCCTGTACGTTATGCCAGTCGTGCACTTCAAGCCCCAGAATCCAAATGGACAACGCGAGAACAGGAATTGTTAGCTGTGATATGGGCTTGTGGAACATTCCACCGATATCTTTGGGGAAGAAAATTTGTAATTCAAACTGACCATGCAAATCTTCAGTGGCTACAAGCCGTTAGTCCAAAGAAGAGTCGCCTAGCTCGTTGGACAACACCGTCCTGGCAAGGAGAATTCCAATGCTGATGCCCTGTCTAGATGCCCACAGACGTCAAGTACACCTCATGAAGAATCAGTCAGCTTAAATGATGTGGAATCTCTCATGGACATCAAGACCCTAATCGTACTCAAATCTACATGCACCATCAGTCTAGATGCTGAATCACCTTCCCTCAACACGACTCAAAACTCTGAAAATCCTAAAGAACATGAGTTTAACGTGGATCACCTCATTACTCTAAAACCATCACTATTAGAATTTCGTACTGAAAAACGTACTTGTCCGGAGTTACGACCTATCATTGAACACTTTTCTGGTACAACATTGGAACAGATTAAGGATGAACATTCCAAATTCAAAGGATATGAACTTAACCCCAATGATGGTTGTCTCTATTATCATGACTATACTGACATCAATGACAGTCCACTACTGGTTGTACCTACGACATTGCGACGTCAGTTTCTGCATGCACATCATAATGCCCCTCTATCTGGTGGACACAGAGGACGAGACGCTACTTTCTTCACCCTTCGTAAAAAGTACTATTGGCCTGGAATGGTTCGTGACATCCGTAAATGGATCAAGAAGTGCATTGCTTGTGTTAAACGAAAATCATGTCAAGTCAAACAAGGACTTATGCAAATCCGATCGTATCAGGAGCCCTGGGACACCGTTGGAATCGACTTAATTGGTCCTTTTCCCGAAACCAAAACAGGTTACAAGTACGTACTGACTGTAACAGATTTTTTCAGTCATTATACTGTTGTCGTTCCGATCACAGACAAATCTCTTCAACCATGTTATTTGTGTGCATGCCTGTCCAAAAAAAATCATGAGCGACAGAGGATCTGAATTCCTTAATTCCATCCTCAACGAACTCTGCCAACTCCTTTCCATAAAGAAAGTATACACGAGTGCCTATCGACCACAAGCAAATGGCGGTACTGAACGAGTCCAACGCTTCATTAATGACAGTGTTTTTATGTATATCACCAAGTTTGCAAGAGAATGGGACATTTGGATACATGCCAGTGCATTCGTACACAATACATCTGTCATTACTGGTACAGACGGACTGACTCCCTTCTATCTACTCTTTGGTAGAGATCCCGTCATGCCTATTGATGCAATGCTCTCTCCCGTCATCTCCGTTCCTTAAGACCAAAAAACATATGCTCAAGATCTACTCACACGCCTCTCCAAAGCTCGCAAATACATGTCCGTCATAACTCAAGAACTTCGCCCAAAACAGAAAGAGCACTATGACCTTGGCAGAAAAACTGTTCAATTTCAAGTTGGAGATCTTGTTGTGGTTCGTCGCCCACAGCGTAGCGGTAAAACTGGAATTGCAGCCAAATGGTTACCTCGCTGGCACGGCCCTTATCGCATCACAGAAAGAATGCCAAACTGCGATAATTACCGACTGGAACATGTTGAAACTGGAAAGTTACTTGCCACAACTAATATTGACAATCTGATCAAAGTTGAACCTTGGTCTTTCAATAAATCGAATTCAGAAGTTGAAGAAACCAACCATGAACAGCAAATCCAAACAAAGAGGAGGATATTCAATATGAGGAGGAGGATACTCCATTTGACATCACCACAAGATTCGAAAATGGAACATTTATCGTTTACGAAAAGCTTGGTGACGTTCTCGATGATGACATCAGATCCAGGATTGAAGAATTGTATAACTGGATGAAGTCGCAGAAGAACCACAAAGCATCAACAGGAGAAGGATGTAAATATCTCTATGGTAAAAATGCCGAGTATATAAAGATTCTCAAGAGCATTGGTGGAATTCGACAATTATTACACCACACACCATCAATACAGTTTGAGATGCAAGATGTAGCTGGTGGAAATAACACCTTGCAGTTAATAGATGCAAGTCATCCAGTGAAAAAGAAAACGAAGTGGAACAAACCCCTGAGACCGCTAACTATCGAAAACAAACCGGTTATTGAACTTGTTCAGTCGAAGCGAATTCTTTGTCCTATTGAACTAGACGATAAGTATAAAATAGGGCAGATTGCCCATAGTCAATTAGAAGATTTACAGTTACTTTATGTTTGTTATAAAGCAAATGTTTACCTCGTTAATTAAGTCTTTACTGTTTTGTTATCAGTCGAACATATTACATACTGAGTATATGTTCTCTTTTTTGAAAAGAATGGAATGTAGTAGGATTCGGGCGTGCGGCCGCAATGACTGCTGGGACCACGAGACAGAGAAGAGAGACTTGAAGTTATATTTATGGTTTACTGTTTGTATATAGTATGTATATTAAATAATAAAAGATAATCCGGATGTTTCACGATTCGGCCCGAAGTGAAATGTTTTAATCATTGAGGAAAACCCGCTAGTCGCTTATTGGTTGTTTTTGACAGTTCTTCATGTGGGCGGAAATCCAAAAACTATGGGTCTTTCGTGCAGGCGTTCCCTCCCCTCTCCCCACTTCGCTTTTCCACTTCCCCCTCCCCTATAAACGCCGCCACGCAGGCTAGAATCTATGCACGCTACACTATCAAACTGAATTAAAATTTAAAAATGAAGCTAAAAATAATAATACGTATACATCATACACTATACTGCATATAAGTCTTGTTGGTACAAATATTTTCTAATTAAATTTATGTTAACTCGCATGGTTAACTTACTACGCGTCCCTGCCTCCAATGATTACCATAACTTATATCATCACTTAACTCACAACCTGACACCTCTTATGTGTTGTGCTCAACTAAATATATTCTCTTATATACTCTCTATAACTCTCTAACAGTTACTTCGCGTTGGTCTGCCATAGAACCAGGGTTCGAATTAGTTGAGTAAAAACGATGTGCATTTCCCGGAAAACACGACTTCCAGGGGGGCCCTCTCAATATAAGCAAAATAATGGTGTGCAAGAAATTGAGTGCCCTTTAGGCATTCTAGGCTAGGCTAGGCGTGCGATACTTTCGATTGCCGTTGCCCCTGTTGGTTTAAGAGATTGGAAAGTTTATAAAATCACTAAAACGCGCGACAGAGATCAAATTTCGGCCGCCATTTTGTGCGGGCAGCTCCTGGAAATTGCGCGGGCCTGTGGGAGAAAGTGATTCGTTCCCAGGGCAATTTATAGAGCACGTCAATCGGTTTGCGTACTGCGGGAAATACACACATTTTTTTCACCTTTGGGAAATAAGTAACTTATAATTTGTCAGAACTATTTGTTTGTGTTCAATACTAAGACAGACGTAAGATTATTTTTTCTGCACATCTGATCATTTGCCAAAACGATCATGTGCAAATTGCACATTGCACACTGTTAATTCGACTCACTCTTAGTTTTCTACCAACATAACTATATCAGTTTTTCCACACAATCACATCTTACTTATTTTTTTACGTTTTCTATGCACCATAATACTAACAACATAAAGGATACCTAAAGCTTCCAGACTTTTAAATTTCAATTAAAAATAATAAAAGTACATGATATCTTGCTGGATAAAGTCTCAAATGTTCAGGCAACTTTAAATGTGTTTACAGAGTTTATAAAATGCTTGGGAGGACCAATTATAGACAAAAAACGCCACACATCTACGACTTATAAAAGGATGGTACAAGTTACAACATATCACAACACTGGTTAAATAATTCACGGCTGGATGATGGTTGATCTGCAAATTCTTCTCAAACAAAAAACAAAACAACATCTGGGATATGATGACAGTTCCATAATCTTTCAATTCTCTTTGCAATTAATTTGTTCTTTCCACTCAATCTCAGCTCGTTTTTTCTATTTTCTTCTATTCTTTTATTGTTGATTTATATTGTTTGTGGATTGTTTTAGTCTGGATCACAGGCTTCCCAAGCTTGCGACACATTTATTATTATTGACTCTTTATTTACGATCTATTTTAATAGACTTGCAACGGGAATTCATTCGATTTCGTTAAATCTCTGTAATTTAGTGTGAAATTTAGCGCAGTTGAGGCATTTATGGCGAGCGGTTGCAGCACTTTTATTATTATGATATTTGAGTACTTTATGTACGATCTATTTTAATGGACTTGCAACGGGAATCATTCGATTTCGTTAAAATGCTAGAATATTGCCATAAATTAAGAAATAAAGTTCATTTTATTTCTTATGGAGTCGTAGTTGTCGTTTCTGTGTAATTTGGTGTGAAATCTGGCGCAATTGAGGCATTGACAGCGAGTTCGGTATCTGGCCATGTTGAACAAATTACACAGAAACGACAACTACGACTCCATAAGAAATAAAGTGAACTTTATTTCTTAATTTATGGCAATATTCTAGCATTTTAACGAAATCGAATGATTCCCGTTGCAAGTCCATTAAAATAGATCGTACATAAAGTACTCAAATATCATAATAATAAAAGTGCCGCAACCGCTCGCCGTAAATGCCTCAACTGCGCTAGATTTCACACTAAATTACAGAGATTTAACGAAATCGAATGAATTCCCGTTGCAAGTCCATTAAAATAGATCGTAAATAAAGAGTCAATAATAATAAATGTGTCGCAAGCTTGGGAAGCCTGTGTCTGGATAAGCCTCGACCATGTCAGCAATCTGATTTCTCATTCAACCCCGGGTCTTTCTCTATAGCCATCCATCTACACCCATGCTTTGGAACATCTCACCAGATTTGTTATTTGGTGTCCTCACTCTCGACTTGCATTTTCCATCTTTAACCACTCAGCCACCAGATTTGTTGTGCTGAGCTAGGCTTTAGACTTACAGTAGCGAACTTGACTTGATGCTACTGCCCGGAATAGAAAACTAGACATGGACAAAACCCAGAGCCAGAATGGAGAACGTATGATACAAAACTTGGTCTTATATCTTACATATATTACATGCAAACATCACCTACTAAAGAAACAATGTCATTTACATTCTGCATCATAACAATGCCTAAGGTTTCAACACCTAATCTGATAATTACCGCTTTTCTAAATTCAGTATGCAATCTATGAATGCTTACACCTAACAATATCGTCACTTTTACCGAAGGCATGGAAATTCCTAGATCCCAAGGTCGGATTCAGGGTGCAATTTCCATGCAACAATTCAGCTTTTCATGCCTGAAAAAAAGTGTGTGCAGGTGAAGACCTGCCCTGCACCAAGCAAACATGACTATTCTGGGTCAACTGGGTGGACTTGTCTATTATACAGTATATATACTGTATATACTAAAGTTGGGGGTTCAGGGTCCATGGTGCATTACACTAGAGAAAAGTTTCTGGATTCATAAATGTTTCCGGATTCACCACAAGTTTCTTGGTTTGTAAACAGCTACCTACAAATTTAAATGCTTATTCAGATTCATCTAGGCTATTCACTGCAGGAGTATTTGGATTTGTATCATTTACATACACTGATAAATCTGGAGACATTTGGGTTAGCACAAACTTCTATCATCAAACTTCTATGATCTCGGGTGGATTCATTGGACACACAATTGGAACCAGAAAGTTTTTATTCCACATTCATCCTCTTGTATGTAAATGGTAATATGAATCTGGTATCAAAACAATCCAGATTTGTGACTACAGTAATCCTTCCTGTGGTGTAAATGTGACTACTATCTCCTGTGGTATACATTGTACAATATCCAATATGTCTAGTGTATCCTACTACAGTATATGTACTGTATCCTACTATACATATAGAGTGTAGCCTACTACTTTATATGTGTACTATAGTGTAGCCTACTAGAGTGTATCCTACTATTGTATATGCCTGAAATGCACTATACCTACTGTAATGAAAAAAGGGTGGTATATATTTAACCATATCTAAACTCAACAACATTATACAGTACCTTCCCCACAAGTTTCCTCATTTATGTCACTCTGAAGAACATCTTCTTCTTCAAAATCTTCCTCAACATATCCATCTGATAGGTTGCTAGGCTCATAATCACCTGCTGATTCTGAGAAACAACCATCACCAGGCAGTCGTTCAATGGAACAGTAATCAATTGAATCGTCCTCGATAACCTCCTCACAGTCAAAGGCTTCTCCATCCCCTCCGAGCCTGCCATCCTTATCCAACAAATGGTAAGACCTCTGATAAAACGAAGGTGACTTCGGCTCCACGGGCGGTTTGGGAGTCTTGCTGCTGGCTGTTATAGTGAGTCCCTTCGAGCCGAACCTCAATGTTCTGTGATTGGCAACAAGACTGTTCTTTTTAATCGACCGCTCGCCATCACTGTTCGTACCTATCTTTTCCTGGGAGATTTTGAGTTTTTGAAGCTTCGAGAGAGGCGGAGTGGGGATTTTCTTTGACTGCTGCTTTGAAATTTGATTCATGATCAACCAACGTTTCCATAACAACTTGTTGTAACTTCGCCTGTTCACTTCACACTCGCACAAACACAAACCGGCAAAGTCAGCATACTTCTAAACTTAAGCCAAGACATAATGAAAGCCTGTGCCATCATTCACAAAGTCGATGCAAGTCTTATACCGGGCACTGGTGCGCTTTGTGTTGTCATGTTGTGTTTGCAGCGACAGTTTGTTTAGCTTAATCTGAAAACCGGAAGAGACGCAACGTCACCTCGACTATTTATTAACCAATCAAAGCATAGGTATCTGAAGGTCAAAAACTGAAAAAAGTCAAGTGATCAATGTTGGGAACTCATGAAGACTATTAAATATTATTATACATTTATACTGTCATGGGAAGGACTTAAAATTATATCAAACTATACGGTGTTAAGTGCTATAATTCATCCTCCTATTAAAGTAAACAATTAAAACGGAGAAATCTCAAATATTTTGTATTTCCTGTCCACTCATATTCCACTCTGCCCTTTCTCGTTTGTGCTCGTTCCCTATTGGTTCTCCGATAACATCATAACATGATCGAATGTCTACAATTTCGACACAACACACCAGCATCAAGGTGAAATATTTTATTCTTAATCTTATTTAATCGAACTAAAATCCCATGGAAAACAGAACAGTCAACAGTGATTCTGACGAAGAAGATGAGGTTCTTGATCCGAGAATACAGGTAACCACTGATATTAAGATCGTCTCGGAATTAGCTAGGTCTCCAAAATTGGTCTCCACGGGATTGTTTGTAGCCAAAGTGACGCTAGATTTCTGTGTTGTTCTTTACTCTTTGTTTAACTGTAATTCTTTACCGTACTTACACACGCCAATTGTTTAATCGTTAAACGATCTAACTATCAAGCGTAGCCAGCTTATTGACATTTGTCGAGAATTTCAACCGCGCAGGTCGTTCAGTCGGTTCAGATTCTCATTCAGTTACTGTAGATATAGATATCTTTAGCTTTAAAACCACGTTACCCAACCACGTTACTACGTTGGTTCGTGAAAGCAAATTGATCGGTTTTGCTTATCGTTTGATTTGTAGGGACAACTTGACAGGCTGAACGGGTTCTGCACAGCTGTAAATCATTTGGAAATCGAACTGAACGTGAGTCGATCGCATCACAAAATGTGGTCCTGATCTTGTGTGATTGGGAACATTTTTATTTCTTAATAGTTTAGAATTACGTGTGCTTGTAGTCTGTAGATATTAGACTTTGCCCCAGGTAATAATATAATTATAATTTGGTTACCATCAGAGGGTCCGGTCCACATGAATAATTGCTATTTTGTATATAATAAATTGCTACAGTATTTTGTGAATAATTGCTATTTTACCTGCTTGATACCGCCAATCTGCTCATGCTCCAGTTCAGAATATTAAACGTCAACCACTGCAGTTATTTTTTCAGGCAAATTGACTTCGTATGCAAACAGCGTTTAACTATTTTAGCTATTTTATATTAACTAAGATGTTTTAATTGTGAGCCGTTTGGGGCGTCTTGACCGTTTTAACCCACGTCGATTCGAGGGTCTTGTATTCCGTTTCCTGCAATTACCAGTACCTTATTGCGTGAGTTTCCGTAATATTAAAGGCTCCCTATTCAAACGATTAACTACAATACAAGTGCAATATTATTTGCACTTGCATTATGAATTACGTTTAAATTTAGCTTTAATTCGCAATATATATTCAGGTACAGAATGTCAGAATTGTCGAAGGAAATTGTATTAACTCAATGCAACTAAAACTTATTTTGATTTTCATATTCTCGACTCATGCAGACTTTTAATAATACACTTTCTTCTGAATTATGCACTATATTCCTACCAACCTCAACTGGATCTACACAACACTACTCATTGACCAGCAAAATTATCCAGTTTATCTGGCAAATATTGTCATTTGTCACTATAATACTGGTCACCATGTAAATTTTTTTCTCACAAAAGTGAAATTGAGTTTTGCAGCGGATGTCTCCAATTTGATTTTGTTCATATGTCCCTTAGTTTTTGGACTAAAATACTTTGACCCCCCAAACACAATGCCTACAGTATGCTATGCCTACAGTGTGAAACCCAGAAGCATTACTCATGGTATACTCACATGGTATACTCATACACAATACCTTGTGGCACATAGCGAAATATCGTAAATGAAAGGTATTTTCTTATTATTCCTTGGTCGTCTTTTTCTTGCAAAAGAAATAACATATTTTCTTGATAATGGTCATGTGTTGTTCGTATATGTACAATGCTACACAAGTGCATGTTTTACTTAAACGTTATAATAACTAGGCAACAAATGGAAAAACAAATTTGACTGGTAAAAATCATCTGTGATTGACAAATTTCATTCTTTACTGGTCACGATGATTGGTAGATTTTCAAGATTTACAAGATTTATTTTGAGGCTTGTCATCTACCAAATTGAAGGCATTATTACCAGGCTAAATTTGAAGGGGTATTTGTGTAAGATCTTTGGCACAGAGCACTGACCTCTGATTGATTTGGAGCAAGCTTTTGGTGCAGATCACTGTCCTCCAATATTTTTGATGCAAGCTTTTGGTGCAGATCACTGTCTTCTATTGAGATTGACCCATCCGACTCCAATCCAATCTCGTACCCATCTGAGCCTGCTTTTGGCCTGACTGGAACATCTGTCTTTGGCTGTTTGGCAACTGAGTGGCAATGTTCACGAAAAATTCAAAAATCAAAACTAAGGCCACAACCATGCAAATTTTCGCCAAAATTTGCCATAGACTTGTAGGAGTGGCCACGGTAAATTGCCTACTGGCGCAAGCAAGATTTTCAATTTTAAGATGCTTTTGGCGCACAAATAAATCTGGTTTAAGAATCTTTGGTGCAGATATCTCGTGAAATTCACCTATTAATGTAGGCTATTAATGTAGGCTATTAATGTAGGGCTATTAATGTAGGCTTGTAGCAATAGGATTATCCAGTATTGCCTCATAAGAAAGCTTGCATTGCACCCCTGTGATTACCACATGTATCATATATCGATAAAATTTAAAGCTGGTTGATCATAGAATATGGTTATGAAATCTAATTTTGCAAAAAAATAATTTGGTCAACTGTTTTATTATTTTACTAAAAGAAAAAGTAACTTTGTTGGCTTGCAGAGTTTAAAGTCCTTTGTAATTCAGCTTGGGATTTTTAAGTTGATCAGTAGTATCAACTCAAGTATTCCCCAACCAATTATCTACAAAAAATGTGTTGATGATTTTTGGCATGTTGCATATTTCCGATTTTATCATGTTTTGAATTACATGTAGGAAGATGTGAAATTTGTCACAACTTGATGCAAATCATTTAATAAAAATATATATGTTATGTGTTGATATTCATTAAGATTGATCTTATATCTACTGCTCAGTTACCAGTAGTATTTTATATGGCATGCATGTCGTTTACTCTTGTGATGTTATAATATTGTATTAAGGTTAAGGTGTAATTAGTTTTGGGGTTGTTTAGAGTTTTTAAAGTCGCCCAATATAAACATCATGTCTGGACATGCTGTTGATGCATTATTATTCTTAAAGGCCTTACCAGTATTGAGAGAATATTCATTTTGTTAACATACAGTTGACTCTCCAGTAAGCGGACACCCTCGGGAATCTGAAAAAGTGTCCGTAAGTGGAGTTGTCCGCTTATGGGAATAGTTCTCGTAAACGGACACTTGTCAAAATATATGAGTTCTGTCCGCCTACAGGAGCTTCTACTGGTGACTTCAATGGTACTCACACAAAACGAAATTTAGAATGTCTTAAAATGATTGCTTGTTTTATTTAGTTAACTCAAGGCTTAAATAGCCAAAAACGATTTAATCTAAAAAAACTTTAACAGAACTAAACATCTTTACAATAAAGTACAGCACACCAATGTCGATTGATTTGATATCAATTAATGTATACAATTAAGTCATACATTACACAAAATATTTATGAATGGACGACTGCTTCATTGACTTCAGGTGCATGTCCAATAAGATGTCATTGGCATGTCATCATGTGCAATGGCTTGAGACATAATCTCGTCTTTCTTCGAAAGAATCGTAGCTATTTACGATTTACCGCATCCTAATATCTTTGGTGTCCGCTTACGGGAGTGTAAAAACAAAAGAAAAATCCAAATTATAATCACCAAAAGTGTCCGCGTCCGCTTATGGGAGTGTCCGGCTACGGGAACGTATAAATACAGAGTTTTACTGAGAGTTCAAACGGAGTTTTGGAAAGGTGTCCGTATCTGGAGCTGTCCGCTTACGAGAGTGTCCGCACAGAGAGAGTCAACTGTAATTGTAAACTGAAATGATCCTGAACATGTACAACTACATCTATGAGAGTTTTCTTGTGAGTTCCAGACTGGAGATTGAGACTCAACATTATAAAATATTTTGATAACTGCTTGGGCCAAGTGGGCAGCTGTCCCGGCCCACCCCCTTTTTGCCAATTGCTAATGTTACAGTTTTACATGCCAATACAGTTTATTTTTTAGCATAACAATAGCATAAGATGTCGACATTCAAGGGCGGCGAAATAGTGGCTAAGCCCCTCAATAGTTTTAGGATTTTAGAGCTAAAACACTGTTTGTTCGCTTGTTTAACTCATGTTGGTTTAATTAACTAAATCGAGCTTGCAACGCCAACAGATATTTAGCGAAAGATAAACTAAGTTATTCAAAGGTCCGGTTCGTTTTCCCCATGAACTCTGGTGCCATGTCAGTTATTACAGACTTTCTCACCTCCCAAACGTGCTCATTTTGGGCACAACCAACGAACCTGACGGCTGACAAGTCTGTCTCTCAGACGGCGAACTGCTGGCAGGAATTGACAGATATTTCCGTGCCAACTGACTGAGCACAAAGGATCATCATCGCCATCGATTATTTCTGTTTTCACGTATTTCTTCATCTCCTTTTCTAATCGATCCCGCGGCGATTGCGCTGGCGATGACATTTGAGACGACTTCCGCATGCTAGTGAGGTAGTCTTCAGGTGCGTTGTTTGTGACGAACACAGCTTCCAATAAAAGAGCGTTTTTGACAGCAGCAAGCTCGCAATTTTCAATCTACCGTTGTTGCGAAACGACAACTAATTACACCTTGCAACGCCAACGTAAACAAACACGTTTTAACGTGATACCGATATCGAATAATCGGTATTTATAAAAAAACGATAATTTTCGGTATATCGATATACCGCAACAGCCCCGAGGTTGCAGTTAGCCCCCTCCCCAAAAAAAACAAAAAAAACATATTGCGCCGCCAATTACCCCACACACTAGCCTCATCCGCAGGCAACTCTGTGGCTTCTTTTTCCCGAGTCAAATAGCAATTCCAAGGCTCCCTATACTTCCCTGCAATCCCAGCCAAAACATTGCTCGCACAGCCTTGGAAGTACCCTGGGTGCCAGAGGAAAAAGCGATTTGACTCTGAAAAAAGAAGCCACAGAGTTGCCTGCGGAGGAGGCTACCCACACACAACCCAGCCTCGTACCCAGGCGCTTGTTTTGCTTTGCGCGACTTGCGGGAGCGCGCGGGGCTTTGTCTCGTCGCGTCCTCCCCAAAAGCCCCCGCGCGCTCAGCCCCCGCAAGTCGCGCAAAGCAAAACAAGCGCCTGGGTACGAGGCTGCACACAACCCCCCACAGTTTACTACTTTGTCTTGAGTGTGCGCACTAGATAGTTGTCGCCAGAACCATGTTGAGCCCGGCCAACACCACTAACCCAGCGGTGACATGTTCGTCGTAAAACAGTCGCAAAACGCTCGTAAATCTACCATGTAAATATTTAGTATCTAATCTTTATACGCGCACGTGGAGAAGAGCGTTCATGCAGAAGAATACATGACAAACTCTCAATCCTAGACCAGTAAATTTGATTTTATCATCGATATAGTCAAAACGGATATGTAGATACTGTCCAAAAGGCAAACGATGTTATTCGGGATTTCGAAATATCAATCGCAACGTGTGCTGCGAGGTTTCAAAATATATTTGTGGACTGACAAAATATATTTGCCGACTTGAATACAATCCGTCTTCTCGAAACAAACTCGTCTTTGAAACCAAACCACTCGCGAAACAAACCCGTCTTTGAACAAACCCAAAACAAAGAGCAGACTTGAAGCAAGTCTGACTATTTCACTATTTCGGCAGTACACCAATATCGCTTTCCGAGTTCCGAGCGTTTGGCGAAATGGTTCTACGAATCAATCGCTAATCCTGTTAACGAACAATAGCTAACCCTAATGTTACCGCTGGGTTAATGGTGTTGGCGGGCTCAATATGGTTCTGGCGACTACAATCTTCACACGGAAAAACGCATGTTCTGTTACAGCATTCAACAGCAGTGCACTGATATCAGGTCTGTTCAGGATAATGTAGCGACCCCTGTAACAGCTATGATGGTCACAGTCAGTATCAGCACTGATGCCTTATCATCTGTATTCATCATCATCATCTGTAATCATCTGTATTCATAAACTGCAACAGTCTGTTCCCAACATACCGGCGCTTTCTCGATATATGAACAAACCGAAATTCAAACAATCGCTAACCCTAATCGCTAACCCTAACCCAAATCCTAACCCTAAAACTGAGTTGGGTTGATGTTATAATAATTTTAAATTTCGGTTGCTCATATATCGAGAAAGGGCCAACATACCTGTATCATTCTGTTATCATCAGACTGATACAGTCCTGACAACCCAACATACTGTTCCAATCTGATACCGTCAGTTCTGAACAGTCTGATGTAGCTATGATATAATACCTCAGGCCTGAAGGTTCAACAGGCTGCAACAGTTCTGTGGCGCTTTCGCGTGTGTAGTGCGCACCTTCTTCGCTCGTTGGGGGGCCTACTTTTACCGCCTCGCATCCTCGCGTGCCCCCGTTATCCCCCAACGAGCGAAGAAGAACCACTGGCACCCAGGGTACATGTAAACCAGATGCAACCAACAATCGGTCATCCACGTGTCAGTGGTACATTAAATGTCCGGTCGTTTTCAACGTGGGTCTTCTGTTGATCTGTTCGTGTTTAGATGACATGTTTAAGACAATTTGTTTCTTTCTTTTTCGTAACCAAAATTTGACCTTCCCGTTTAAAGAGTGAGTGTCAACCGTCGTGCATTGCGCGTTTGTGTTTATCTTTCCGTACGATAACGAAGTGTTTTGAAGTGCTTCGTTGCCAACTTGACGTGGTAAATACTTCGGAAATTTGACGAGTCTTCTCAGAAAACCCTATAGAGGCTTTCTTATTCATCCACAATCCAAATACGTACACTCAGAGCCTAATTTTTTTTGTTTGAACCTCGTCACTTGGTCTGGCACGCTTCGCGTCAGTCAAGGCTAACAGCCTAACATAATTCGAAATGAAAGTCAAGAAAACGTCGAGTTTTGTGAAAAATATAGAAATAATTACTTTCTAAGGTATGTCTTCTTTCAATTAAAAGACAAAATGAATTATTTATATCAAGGATTGACAAGATACGAGCGTGCAATGCGTCACGGTTGACACTCACTCTTTAAACATGTTTAATGACATTTTTTACGAAGAATAGCCCATTTCAAGAGCTTTATTTTTCTTACAATAAACTTTTATTTTAATTTTTATTTGTCAATATTTAACCAATTTCAATTCTGAAAACAGAGTTGCTGAGTCTATTAAAGTCGATAATAATCACAGTAAGTGCTAAGAAATTGTTCCAACGGCAATGTACTGCCTTTTAAAGTCCCTGCTATATATCACATGAAAGCATGAGTTGAATAACAGATTCTTATGACCGTCCTCAGAACCGGTATGAGCTCAGTCCGGAATGAAACTCAATCCGGATTCATGTAATACTAAACGCTCCTTAAAATCCTTTAGGTGTTTACATGAATCCGGAATGAGATGCAGCTCAATCCAGGTTGAGTTCATTCCGCGGTTCTCATTCCGGATTGAGTTTCATTGCGGATTGAGTTTCATTGGAATTTCGTTCCGGTGTCATGTTATGGCTGGTTTCCACTCAAGAAAATTCCTGTCCTGAGGAAAATTTTCCTGAGTGCGAGATTTCATTCCAGAATGAAAAATACGACCTACTGACCTAGAAGACTGAAACGAACAACACATGCGTGCTTTTAACATTTATAGACGACAACTTGCAGCTAGAGACAGGAATTGCGGGGAACCTGTCCTTAAGATCAATACGACGGCAACCCATTCAAAATCCGCACGCCAACACAGTTATTTTTTTGGGTAAATCAAATAGTTAGACAAAATGTTTTTCATGAAGTTAGATTTCATAACCATGTTCTATGATAAATTAGGTTTAAATTATATAATATGATATGTGGAGATCGCATTAATGCTCAATGCGAGCTTTTTTACGAGACGAAACCGGATATATTTTTGCTGCGATTTTATTGCAATTTATCGCGCTTGCGCTGCGATTTAAAACGCACGTTTATTTTTTTCTCTTTCCCTTTTCTAACTCTTGGAGTGCCTTTGCCAGATTCTGCGGCCGCCATGTTTGTGCGCGAAATCATCCTCTGTGTGTGAGGGATCTGCTGTAGCGTATTTTCGTGCTTTTCCACATAAGATCGCAGCGAAATTCGAGCAAGCTCGAAAGCACGGCGATTTGCTGCGATTTCCAAATAACAAATCGCAGCTATCGCCGACTGCTCACACGCGCGGTTTGAAATCGCAGTGCGAACGCGATAAAAGTCGCAGCTAAAATCGCAATCAATTCGCAGCAAAAATCGCCCGTGTGAACGGGCCTTAAGGCATATGAAAGCATCCGGTGGCTTTCTGTTCATAAAAGTAAAGCCATATTTCTAATTTTCAACAAGACAAGCCAAGGAGTTGGCGTATACGTGAGCGATGGGCGCTTGCGTGAGCACAGCATTCTTTTTGCAAAACAAATCAAACTGAGACATACAGGTATAAAGTATTGGCAATAAAAGAGTTTTAATTTACAAGAAAACACATTGTCGTAAACAGTGTTCCACCCACACACTTGTTAACGATCATTGCCGCACTTCATTTCTCTGGTGCCATTCGACAACATTTACTGTGACCTTCTCATCGACTGTGTATTGCGTTAAGTGGCATAACTGTTTTTTCAAACTTAGGTATTTGTAAAAACAGTTTAACAATTATTCATGCATGATTTATACGAGCACTGGACATTTATACCACCGCGGTATGCTTGTCCAGATCAAAATTTGCTAATTTTGATTGGTTGAAAGCGAGGCGGACCTCTGTGAAGACACCACACAAATCTTGAGCGAACAAGAAATTCCTTTTTTGGAAACAGGGGAGTGGGTCCTTGACCCAAAATGGGCGATTAACCAGGCACATACAGCAATAGCACTACTGTTTGTGGTTCATATACACCTTACGTTATGGCCAAAACAACCTCTGAATTATTGGGGTGGGGGGTACAGTGACCAAACGTTATGAACTTTTATAACAAGAAAATATGGAGAGATTACATGGAAAAGCTGTTGAAAAAAGTTGTGGCGTGGTGGAAATAGATGTGGTGGAAGGAGGCATTTCCGTAGTTGATGTCTGGAACGGCAAAGTGGCCAACTGGAATAGCAAGGGGAACGATGACCAATGGTGACCGGTGCAGGAAAGACCAATGTGTGAAATGGCTAACGGAATTGTGTAGAAAGCTGGATGATGGTGTGATACCAGATGACTGGAAAGGAAGCATCCTGGTATACCTATACTTTTAAGGGGAAGGATAGTCCTTGCAATGTGTGGATCATATTGAGGAATAAAATTGTTAGAATATGCATGGTTGAAAATGTTAGGAAGGGTTTTGGAATTATGTTACACACGCTGTGGGATACACCAGTAAAATATACGACTTAAGACCTTAAAGATTTTGCTAAAATTCGCTCTCAAAATGCAGGAAATACATGTAGGATTTCAGAGATTTAAGAATTCAAACATTTTTGAACGACAACCTCCTAAAAAATCGTCATCTCACTGGAAACATCTCATTTCAAAGTTCACACGTTACAAAGTTGAGAGGCTTGGAAATTTAACATGTGTATTTTAATAGCAAGTGCATTTCAGGTTTCAATGTCATATACATAAATATATGATCTACACACTCTACAGTAACAATGTTTTGTCTTTGATCCTTGATTAGGAGGCCAATATGATGTACAGACAAGTGCTTTCTTCGGCTAGTGAGCAGTTGAAAATCAAACATAAAAAGCTTGGGAAATGTGTTGACAAAGCGAGACCATTCTATCTTGCCAATAGGGATGCTAGACAGGTTAGTATACGGCGTTCACCGCTGGCAATGCCAAATCCTGGATGTTCAGGGAATAGTCCTTAGAAATGCTG
Organism: Chrysogorgia sp. JL179-B06; assembly: GCA_035772405.1. Lineage (NCBI taxonomy): Eukaryota > Metazoa > Cnidaria > Anthozoa > Scleralcyonacea > Chrysogorgiidae > Chrysogorgia > Chrysogorgia sp. JL179-B06. Next base: position 1,211,224 of record JAYKKM010000018.1, on the reverse strand, counting down.
TTTTCTTGAGGTCAGAGTTGATCTCAGAAATGCCCCTCGAGTTAAGCCCTTCGAATTAAGCCTCCGACACGCCCATTTCCTCCGAGGGCTTAACTCGATGAATCATGCAAGGTTGTTTTCGCCGTTAGAGTTAAGCCCCCAAGGAAAGAAGGGGCTTAGACGCCTGAGTTAAGCCCCGACATTTGAAGGATGTAAACAAGTGACACATTCGCAAATCAAAAACTATAAAAGGTTGGTATCCTGCGAAATATTGTGTAGTCAGAGAAGTTAAAAGTAAAGTGAACGTTTACGTTTCACTTTTTATATGAAGGGGCCTTTGCTCAAAACGTTGGACCTTCTATATACATAGGTCTGGAGCAGAGGAGCCAATCCGTCGCCTCAAAAAATGATTTTTAAGTTTTAGCGGGCAATTGTGGATAATTATTTGTTAGCATTATCGCCGTGAAATGGTTAAGCAAAATTCACATGTTGAACTATTTTTACCATAATTTGCAGTTTTGCAATTCCTGCGACATCAATCGTGCTCTGCGCGTAGAGCGTTCATTCAGTATCTTAAAGGCCCGTTCACACGGGCGATTTTTGCGGCGATTTGATTGCGATTTTAGCTGCGACTTTCATCGCTTTCGCACTGCGATTTCAAACCGCGCGTGTGAACAACCGGCGATTTCGCTGCGATTTGTTATTTTGAAATCGCAGCAAATCGCCGTGGTTTTGAGTTTGCTCGAATTTCGCTGCGATTTCGCTGCGATCTTATGTGAAAAGCACCAAAATACGCTAGAGCAGATCCCCTCACACACACAGAAGCTGATTTCACGCGTAAAAATGGCGACCGCAGAATCTGGTAAAGGCAACTCCAAGAGTACGAAAGGAGAAATAATATTTTTTTTCAAACGCGGGGTTTGAAATCGCAGTGCGAGCGCGATAAAAGTCGCAACTAAAATCGCAATAAAGTCGCAGCAAAAATCGCCCGTGTGAACGGGCCTTTAAGATCTACGACGCGGCAACCTCGACAACGCGGCCTTGTTTATCTTGAATTTAAGCATTTGAAAGAAGCCATCGTAAATTGACTACCGTATATGAGGTTTGAAGCTTGTTTTATGACCTCTAAAACGCTCCAATTCTGATAAAACGATTGTAGTGTTTGAGCTGAAATCAACATTAAGGAACAGCTCTCACCTCTCAGCGAGTTCACGTCGTCCTGAAGACGTGAAAATGCTCAGAGGTGCGTTGTAAACAGAACGAGGACGATGTTGATAATACTCTTGGGAACACAAATTATTCATTCTCTTTGTTTCGCATGAAGAATTATTTTGTTTTGAAGGCGGCGTCGTTGAGGTTGCTGCGTCGTAGATTTTAAAGTCCCTTTATCGGCGAACGGCGAACGGGCATAGCGCGAAAGGAGAGAATCGTTCTTGTTCTAAAACTGGTTGCAACTAAACTGCAGTCGTTCATATGATCAATTTTATCTTCGTGTTGTTTTTATGTTTAATTCTGCCATGTCTGTTTAGAAGTAGAGAGTAGTGACTGTTTCTGTTTATTTCTTCAAAGCCATTCATATAATATTCTTGCAATCTGTAATCGTTGAGAATATTTCGTGCATTGATTATGACTTAAAGAGTGAGTGTCAACCGTGACGCATTGCGCGCTCGGTCGGCCATTTATTGAAGCACGAAATCCCAGTAAATATCTTGTCAATCCTTGATATAAATTATTCATTTTGCCTTTTAATTGAAAGAAGATATACGTTAGAAAGTAATTATTTCTGTATTTTTCGCAAAACTCAACGTTTTCTTGACTTTCGTTTCGAATTATATCATCCTTGACTGACGCAAAGCGTCGAAGACCAAGTGACGAGGTTCAAACAAAAAAATCAGGTTGCGTGTCGATGTATTTGGATTGTGGATGAGTAAGAAAGCCTCTATAGGGTTTTCTGAAAAGACTCGGCGAATTTCTGAAGTATTTATACCACATCAAGTTGGCAAACACTTCGTTATCGTATGGAAAGATAAACACAAGCGCGCAATGCACGACGGTTGACACTCACTCTTTAAAAATCAATATTCGGCTCTTAATGATTAATTAATGCCAAAGTTGCCCCCCAAAGCAGAATTAGGCTATATACACACTATTTCGGCAGTATACCAATGATTTATATACTGTACATAATACATAGATGTATACTTTAAATTATCTCTTATTTTTTAAAGGCTTACAAACAACTCCAGGCAGCTGCAAGTGATTTTGATCGAGCCAACGGACAGTACAATTCTGCAAAACAAAAAGTGGCTGATTTTGAGGGAAGAATCATGGCAGTTGAAGGTCGTATTTTCGACGGAGCTTTACAGGAATTGCTGAACCATGCTACCATTGAGGTATGCAGGGGGCGGGACTTGTTTCTAAGAAATTTTTGCAGTGTGTTTAATATATATATACTAGAAATACGAATCCCGCAATAATCCCCGCGCTCGCCTTTTCGTTTCCCTTCAGGTCATTTTCTATATAATTTTTCCATCGATAACTCGAACCACGTTTGTCAAGACGTGGCAAGTCAAAAAATACAGTACTGTAGTCCAAAAAATTGAATTTATTTTGAAGCAGCCGTGTATGTCTTTTTTTTGCATTACAAAAAATGTGTTAGCCCAAGTTCAGATTAATTCGAGTTAAGCTTTGCCGCTTAACTCCTTAAAATGACACTGTATTAATAATGACACTGTATGAATAGAAATATTAAAATTAAAATAAATTAAAATGACACTGTATGAATAGAAATATACAGTAAACACCGTTTTTCCTTATTTCCGGTCATTTGGTCTCAATTCCCGGTAATTCGAACTCCCGATAACTCGAACCTTTATATATATATATATATATATATATATATATATATATATATATGATTATTCAGCGGCAGAAAAGCTATTAACATAGCTATATAGCTTCAAAACCAAATGTCGTACGAAGATAAAAATAAAGCATTACAATAAGATCGATGAGCAAAATTTTATGAGAAAATGTAAAGAATTAACGGAGAAAATAGGAAAAGTTTGTCCATGGTAGCTAAGAGTACTGTTTACGACGCTCGTTACTAGAGAGAGTTCGGAAAATAAATCAACGTAATAAATTCAACAGTTCGAGAACCATAAATTGGATAACGAAAATGTGGTATTTGAATTAGATAGAACCAGGCATAGTTTCAAGGGAATTACAAAAATTGAATATTTATAATAAAAATTTTTGGCAGTTTTCCCGCCAAAACGGTTTCTTTACGGTATTTCTCAAGAAAATTAGTTTTAAGTCTCAGTACTTCTGTGTGAAGTATGTCATTTGTATTATAACACTCACTCGCTCGTTCTCCTTACAAGGCCCAGGTCAAACGTCGAACTTTTCATGAGTCGAACTCAATGCAAATGAACTTAAACAAAAGAGTTTCCTAATTTACATTGAGTTCGACTCATGAAAAGTTCGACGTTTGACCCGGGCCTAAACATCACAACTCGTGAATAAAAACCGTACGCCCGCATTTACCGTGAAGTAATCCATTTACTTATTACATATAGTATTACCATCCATCGAGCGAGGTGTTGTTGCGTACTCGCATTTCTAGCCACATATTGACTTTCTCATTTTCCGAATCCCAGGTTATGGAAGCTGCAAAGCTGAAGAAAGAAAGCATCAATACTCATCAACATGCATCATTAAATTTTCAAGCCTTGCAAAGAAACGTGAAGCAACTGAACAAATCTTTAAAAGGTGCCATTTTAAAGTCAAGGTGAGAAATCAAACCTGTTGCATGACAGATTGTCCGCTGCTAAATGTTGATACTGCAGAGTGCGTTTGTGTGTGTGTGCGCAAAGAGATGCCGGTATGATTCTCAGCAGCGTGTTCCGGGGTGTATCCACGTATTATTTCCTCTGAATTTTCAGTTGTTTAGTACGCTCACCGTTTTCGTGAGTGAAAGAGATATCGTGGAAATGATATCCGTAACACTTTGTTTTTCTTGTTTTTTAGAGGGTATTTCGAGCTTACTGCAGCGTTGAATAGACAGTTAGACGTAAGTTCTACCATTAGTTTCTGTACGCAAATTTGACTCACAAATTATTGCAAATGAGCTATTTTCTTTTGTTATGGCCGCAAGAATTATGGGTAAATGCGGACAAACATGGGTACTGACGTCATCTCGACAAAGTGCTATTATGAATCGACAATGTATACCGCTCGTTTCCTTTCAACGGCTTCAATTTTGATAAAAATTATTTAAGTCAACAAGTAACCACGAACTTATACTCATTAAAGAAATATAAAATAGTTTTCCATGTTTATATATTGTGATATATACACACGCGGAATGTTGTGAGACTTGAGAAAAGCGTACGTATTCAAAGTATGGAAGGAGACAGTTTACCTCGGGTTTGACTAAATCATGGGCGTTCGTTGCGTGTGACATCGCTATGTTTGGTCAGCCGGGTCAACTTCGTTTTCCTCCGTAATCAGTTCGTTCGTCTTCGTTCGTAGTGGATTGCTTTAAATACGACACGTATTAAAATATTTGTAAATAAAATTTAGAAGTGGATTGAAAAACAGGCGGGGATTAGGGTTGGATTGGTGTTGTGTTGGGGTTGGGTCCTATTAGGGTTATTGGATTCATGATAATGATAAATCCTCATGCCATTTAAGATTTCATGATTACAATGAATCTCCTTGAGAGAATGTGCTGGCTACGAATCGGCTACGAACTGATTTCCAAGAAACGAAGTTGTCCGCTGACCAAATATATCAATGTCACCCGCAACGAACGTCCGTAGTGATGTAGTAAAACACATTTACCTCCAGCTGTCACGTGTTTCATTGTTGTAAACTCGAATCTGGGGCCTGAATAACTCGAACGCAAACTAAAGACCGTTTCCGCTTGATTTCCTGTTTACTGTTTAAAGAGCAACAGAAAATAATTACATTTTATATCTAGTCAGAATATAGTAGTTTGGCGCTTTGAAAATGCTCGTAACACGTTTTAAAAGTTGAATAAACCATCCGTAAAACAGGCTCTTCGGCCGCCATTTTGAGTATGACCGTGACGTCATGTGCTGGGCCGCCGAGAGGGGGGAGGGGGGCAGGGGGGGCAGGGGGTAAGTTGCCCCGGGCCCCCAATTTGAGAGGGGCCCCTAAAATTTTTGAAGTTTTGGACATGATGGAGATTAAAGACAGCATCGCAATACTGTGGGCCCCCGACACAAGGGCCCCCGACCTCAAAACTGACAACACTTCTTGAAACCTATTTTTGAAATATATCATACTGTATATGTATGGGGGCGGGGGGCCCCGAACGCAAATTATCTAAGTGTCTCAGTAGCTCCAACAGCATATCGTCCTACTTTTTGATGTTCTTTCAAATGAAGCAATAAAAAATTTCACGTCATATACACTTTAAAGGTCTTTAGATTTTGCTCAAAAATGCCCTCAAAGTGCAGGAAATGCCATTTCAGAGACCCTAAATTCAAAAACTTTCCGGGGGAGCAGGTCCCCGGACCCCTAGAAATGCGGTCACTAAATATTATGTGCGTCCCTCCTTTCAAGAAACCTGGACATTATGACGTCATCAGGGCCCCAAACGATATTTTGCCCGGGCCCCAAAGAACCTCTCGGCGGCCCTGGTTGTATTTCGTGCTGTTGTTATACCTATCGTGGAGCTATGTATTGTGAGATGATAGTTGTCGTAGTGCTTTATGTGTTGTCTTGCTTTTGTAGCAATACAAGCAAAGAATCCATTCCGTTGAAGAAGGTCGTCGCATGGCGAAGAACGAGTATGCGGTCGCTCTTCGGGCCCTTGAACAAATAAGTGACGACATACATAGACAGAGGAAGAGAAACCAACTCAATGAAGCGTTGGCCCTAATGCCGCGCGAGGAAGGCGTTGGGGCGGAATCTGACGAAGAGCTAAAGAGAGCCATGGCAGAAGATCGCTATCACGGGGACCTTTGTCTGGGGGAGACCGTGAATGGACTGGACAAGGCTTCGTCCATGATATCCAATCTGATAATTAGCGACTGCGAGGAAAACCCGGATTCTACATGCTGTGACGACGGCATCGCTCGCGGTAACGGAATGGGCGAGAGACCATCTGTGTCGGGAAGTGAGGATAACAACGGAGATGACGGTGCGGCTTTTTCCGACATTGATCTGTCCTAAGCCAGTGTTTATTAATGGTTATTTCATGATTGAGTCGGGTTTTTTTTTGTTCATTTTCGGGATGCATCTATGATAAACACTCTCATTAGAAATTCAAGGGGCATTTATATGGTGGCTTGGAGGGAATGGTATGTATAAATCCCTCGTTACTATTAATGAGGTATTTATATAGATAAACCCTCTATATCAATCCAAATAACTTGAACTGAATATCACTTGAACTTCTAATGAGCAACTCACTTTAATTCATCCACTCCCATTACTGAATAGCAAATCCTTCCAAAGGATCCCTTGAAAGTGACGGTTTTGAAATGCGTCCATTCAAAAATTGAAAATTCAAATTCTCATCGTCAACATGTAGGAACGTTCGTTGCAGTCGCTTACCTTCATGCATGAGAGCTTTTTTACAACTAAATTCATTTTACATGAGCTCAGAGAGAGTGAGTAGAACTAACATTTCAATATCAAATCAGTCACATAAAAAAAAACTCGAAAACAAAAGGCCTTTTGTTGAAAACCTTCAGTCAATCATGAAATTAGTCAGATAAATACCTCGAACGTCGATATTGAGGCATATAAATTTATATGCCTAAATACGTTCGTTCTCGGTATTTATATCTTACTTATTGTATATAGATCGTAAAATGTTAGGATTTTTACGTAAATTATTGCAAATGATTTAAAAACAAATTAAGACTTGGAACACAATTCGAATACTCTAAAAGGCTGGTGTACTGCCGAAATAGTGCATGTTTATAGGAAGTCAAAAGTTTCGAGTGAATACCCTTCGTCATTTTACGTTTCACTCTCTGACGAAGGGTCTTCGCTCGAAACGTTAGACCTCCAGTACACACTATTTCAACACTACTCCAACCTTTTAGCGCGATATAAAAGTGTTCTGCTGTGTAGGAAGTGTAGAAATACAAATCGAATACTCTACAAGATTGGTGTACTGCCGAAATAATGTGTAGTATGTCTAATATTTCTAGCGAAGGCCCTTCGTTACTTTATATGTTACACACTATTTCGGAACAGTGGAACAGTGTTTTGTTCTGCGCAATGCCATTAAAAAAACGTCAAAATTTGTTCCATGTAACACCACCTTTATAACAGTGATAATAAAGAAATATGAAATAGTTTTCCATGTTTGTATACTGGGCCTAAATACGCCACTACTGTTTGCACCGATTACTGTGAGCCAACATCAAATGAGTTGACCAAATCGGCATTTTCACCCGATATAGCGTTTGCCGTACACACTGAGGTTTTCAATTTATCCCTTGTTCATCACACAGTTTAATACAAGATCGCATTTGCCGTATGCACCTGGCTTGCCTTATCTAATCTTAATACTGATATAGATTCTACATGAAGTAAATAGTTGAATGACAAAATATTTTATAATTTGAGCTTGATTGACGCTATATAAATGTTTGTTTTTTCCGAAATATTAATAACTGTGACGTCAAACCAGTCATGCACAATATTCTGTTCTTAGAGAAATTTGACCTAATTCAAACGTTGATGATAAAGTAGCACGCTATACTAGAGATTTTATCACTGATAAACTTTTTCACTCAAATCTTCAACCAGTTTATCACACCATAGTCAATCGAGATATGGTCTGGAAACTCGGCAAACTTCAATGCGACTATAATGAGCTACGTTTTGATGTTGAACCGTACCTTACACCGTGCACATCCTTTGTTTTAATATTAATAAAATATTTAAACAACACGGTTGAGCGATTAAACCCAAACATGATTGCTCATTATACAAAAAAACAATAGGTTCAGTGACCGTGCACAAAATTGCATAAAGACGAACAAAAAGATAGAACAAAGACTTTAGCTGAGTTTCCAGACCATATCTCGATTGACTTTGATCACACGGAAAGCAGGAACGAAAGACCAATTCCTGGGATGACGTCACATCGTTAGATCAAATCAAAGAATTATTTCACTGTTCAATTATTTACCTTATTTAGAATGTTTATAAATAATATACAATTTGATGTTAAAGGCATTTTAATTGTCAATGTTTTTACACGCAATTCATCTTTTTTAGTATTATTTTCCATTTATTGACAAAACGACGCCTATTTTAAATAGGTTGATGGTTTTAAAGTTTAAAGGGGATCTGCAGTCAGAATATAAATTACTTTTAAATAATAGGCCATTTAATATGTTTAGAACTGTTAATAGTTCTACGATGTCTGCTCTTCTACTCGCGAAATATCGTTTTCATTCTCGTATTTTATGCTTCTGGATGCCGCCATTTTGCAGTTTGCTCGACGGCTCAATGTTGATGTATATTGTACAGCCGCGGTTTTGAGACGTCAGAGTGCTTAACTACTTTTACTTGCCATACTCTGAAATGGCTGCGTCCAGAATCATAAAATACGAGAATGAAAACGTTATTTTTCGAGCACAAGAACAATAGCGAAGCGCACAGATGACGTAAGTTGTTGATGTTTGTCCGCATTTACCATATTAAATCAAAGTCCTAAACAATAGGAAATGAATTATTTGGGAATTCTTTAGACTCAATTTTAGTTTGTTTGTCCGCATTTCGGGTTTTAAAATAGAATCTGTGCGCTACGCTATTCTCGTCAAATTATTAACATTTCTAAACATAACACTTGAAAGTCTTTGATTTAAATAATATTTTGTTTTTTACTATAGTCCCCAAGCACCGTATTTTACCGCTTGGGGGTTTTCTCGACAGAGACGTATATCGTTGCATTATGTATTATCTTAATATAATTTTATAACATTTATTTTTATATAACTTAGCTAGCTTTAAAATTAGTCACATTTCTCAATTTTATTCGTGTATTCAAATATAATAGTCATATTGATCTCTAATAGAAGAAATACTGTATATATTTAAATTAAATTATTATACATGATTATGTACAACTATTAAATGTTAAATATTCGAGTTGATTGATGATGTTCAGGGACGGCTGACTGAGGCTGGGGAGTTTCAGCCCCCGCGAATGAATCACTAGGACGACGCCCGAACATGCAGGAGATATGCCGCATAACCCATGTTGTTCCGTTTTTTCCTTGCTGTATATAATAATCGTTGGTTGCTCAGTCCCGATTTCAGCAATTATGAGAAATTGCCCTCGGAATGTTCTGTTGCTATTCTGTTAATTTTCATCAGATATCTTGAGAAGTATTTCCTGTGCGACTCGTTCACGTAGTAGATGACTTCGCCACACGAAACGAGAACCATAAACGAAATTTTAAAACATTTACCGACGCAGATCTCTGTTACACGCACATTGTTTTTTGCCTTCAACTGTATTTAGAAGAACATTTTTAAATAATGTATTTTAGAAATATAGTTCTAAATACAGCAGATATATGCAAAATAGTAATAAAACGTGTTGTGCTGCGCAGGCAGTGTAGAAATACAAATCAAATACTTCTAACTAAGTTGGTGTACTGCCGAAATAGACCTTCGCTCGAAACGTTATACTATACGACACGCTATTTCGGCAGTAAACCAACCTTTTTAGATAATAGATAAGTGCTAAACTGCAGCTTTCTTTCGGTGATTTCAACATCACCCTTCTGGTAGTAATAGAAGCATATCGGTAATATCGTTTAGGATTCCGAAGGCACAGTCGTGATGAATGATCAATTGCTAGTGATGGTTTTGTGTTCAGTTAAATTGTACCGAACTCGTGGGGTACATCAATCTCACAGTCACAATTTGATTATAAATGAATAGTCTTTATTAAAACATGGTTCACAATCTCACGTTCACTTCGATTTCGGTCTCACTATATTCCCATAGATCGCCGCAAACCTCGTCCCCATGCACATTATATCAGTTTTAAAATTAACTGGCGTGGCGTTTCGAAGTTCCGGTCACAACTCCCCTAAAAATTAAATGTTTCTAATTTTTACTAAATGTACTTAATACAACAATCCTTCAGCTAAGTCTCAACTGTTTTTAGCTAACACTTGGAGTCTGATCCTTTCTTCTGCAACTTTTGCTGCATTGCGTTTTTCTTTTGCTGGTTTCTTCTCTTGGGTCTTTTCTTGTGGTTGTAAACTCTTTATCTCCAGTGGGCATATCAGCTGTATCGGTCGTTCGATTTGGTTTCCGTGATGCAATAGTTTAATAACCCCTCTTATATCTCCGTCCTTGCCTCTGATATGTTTCAGCACCTTTGCTTTTCTCCATTCTCGATTCTTTCCGTCGCCTATAACGAGGACTATTTCTCCAATCTCTGGTGGTAACTGAGGATTTACTTTGTTGACACGATGGACTTCCAGAAGACTGTGTATATATATTCATGTTGCCAACGAGACCAAACATGTTCTCTGGCGGTTTTCAGTCTTCGTTGTAGTTTAATCGGCTTGTCGTCTTCTGTCTCGGTGTCTTCAATGGTGTAGGCGTCTTGACCCCACATAATTACATTGGGTGTGAGGACTTGTTGTTCTCCATCTTCTTCAACATAGGTTAGGGGCCGATTATTTAGTACCTCTCTATATCCATAATAACTATTGTTAGTTGTTCAAAGTTGAGTTCTTCCGAGAGTTTTGTAGAGTGTCTTCTTTATATCTTTTATCAACCTTTCATAAGGTAATCTTGCAGCTTCTCGCTTCTCTTGATTTTCTTGATCCAGGTGACAGTTGCTTGGAAGACTCCGGCGTTGTCAGAAATGAGTCGTCTTGGAGTGATGAAAGCATTCAATTTTCCTTGGAACTCTTCAGCCGTTTGTGTCTTAGTTACCTCGAGATGAACTGCTCGGGCGCAGGTGAATACGAGGATGTATGCTTTTCCTCTCTCTTGTTTATTCACATCATATAACAGGGGTCCAGCGAAGTCCACTCCTGTATCTTGAAATGGTCGACTCGCCTCCACACGGAATTTCGGTAGTTGTGCTGTCGCTGGGGCTGTATATGGCCTTGATGCAAATACTTTGCATGTGTTACATCGATTTATTTCCTTCTTGACGAGCGATCTGAGTCGGGGAATCCACCATTTCTCCCTCACCGCTGACATTGTGTTGGCTACACCGAGATGTTTTATCTGTGTGTCTGAGTGTGTCTGAGTGCGTCTTATCAGTTTCCGAGCGAATAGTCCATTTTCTAAGAATGTTGGGTTGTAACCAGGAATTCTTCCTATGCATTTCAGGATCCCAGTGGCTTTATCTTTGTCGAGGCGGCCTGGTCTCTCGAGGGTTTCAGGAACCATTTTCTGCTCTCTTTTCACCCAATATTGCCTGGCCTGCAATATTTCTTCAGTGGAAAGTGGACCGGTTTTCTTCTTTCGATTTCGTGACTTGCTCAAAGAATTGTTCTCAAATCGTATACACCAGGCGGTGGTCCTGAGAGTACTCCAGTAAGATTTCCTTTCTAATAAACTATCCCATTCGTCAATTTTCTCCTCTTCTTGATAAAAGGATAGTTCCTTCTCTTGTTTCTCTTATTTGATTTGAAGTTAGGTTGTTCGGGCCATTCACTTTGGTCAAGTAGCCGCCAGTACTCCGGTCCTGAGAACCAATTTTCTTTTTCCAGTTTGGCAATTGAAGCGCCTCTCCTGCCGAGGTCAGCCAGGTTCCTTTCTGTTGGATAATATTTCCACTCGATCTTCATATTTGCTGTGCTCTGGGCAATCTTTCTCACTCTGTTCGCAACAAACACCTTCCAAGCTTTTCCGGGGTTAGTGATCCAATAAAGGGCCACCATGCTATCCATCCAGATTGTGCGAGATGCAATTGGCCATCGCTTTATGGCATGACTTGCATTCGTTGCCATCTTTGCAGCCATCTGACCACCGATCAGCTCCAATCTGGCAATTGACGTGTTGCGCCCTTCAAGCCCTTCAAGACATAAATATGGCGTAGAACCAACAGATGCTTGTTTTTCAGTCAAACTGTGATGTATTTTTTCAATTTTCTCACTGAAAAAGTCAGCAAAATTGTTAGCCAATACACCATTGTTAGAAGCAGACGGAAAGCGTTGCACCACCTTCTTTTGGAGAAGTTTATTGACAGTTCTAAAAAGAGTTTTCTGATCATCAGAGTGTTGATAGATGATCGAAGAGTAATAGGATGACTTTAAGGAATCAATGAGGTTATTAACAACACCGCACTGGTCAACATAATTGTCGCGGTCTAACTGCAGTCCTGTACTCAGCCATTTCCTCTCACGGCGTCGTCTCTCCCGTTTCTTTTCTGCCACTTCCTGTGTATACCACAAAGCCGATGGACGGATTGTAACAAGCTTACTTCTCGAAGGGGCATGTTTATCCAACAATTCCCGAAGAACATTATCATAACATGTTACCAAGATGTTCAAGTCCGAGGAAGGCTTTTTGAATAAATTTGAATCTAAGATGTCTGCAGAGAAACGTTCCATATCAATACACCGAAGTTTCCGAAAATCAACTATTTTCCTTGCATACTTGGGTTTCTGCAGGTGTAGATCACAGTGGATGGCATGATGGTCAGATATCACAGGATCTCGAACACAGAGCTTTTTGATAATTAAGTCCTCAGATCTTGTAATAGCAAGGTCCAAGGTATGGCCATTCTTGTGGGTTTTACCCCTCACATGCTGCTTTAGATCAAAGGCCGCGAGAATATTAGTGAACCTTTTTGCATAACTATCACTGAGATCGTCAACATGAAAATTAAAGTCACCAATTAATAAAATATGACCCGGATACTCAGCTAGAACCCGCTCCAGTAGTCGCGAAAATTCCTCATAAAAAAGGGCGTAGGTGGATTCAGGTGGCCGATAGATTACAAGGACCCTTAAATGTACACGATTTCTAATCCTTACATCCATGAGTTCAAATGTCTCAAAAGTTTCACAGATAATACTATTCACCTCAAGACTGTCTTTGAACAATACACCAACACCCCCACCCCTCCCATGCACTCGTGGATTGTGAAGAAATCTATATCCAGTAGCACACATGGTACCCATTTCCACAACATCATAATCACCGTCATGGAACCATGTTTCAGATAATGCCAAAACGTCAATATCATTGTCAACAGTAAAGTCCTTAATCACCATCGCTTTCTTGCGTGCTGATCTAAGATTGAGATGAGAGAGACGCAAACAAACCACGTTCTGTCCTCTAAAGGCATTATTATTGACTCTGCAAACTGGAACAAGGTTGTCCTGCACGCATGACCGATTGTTATTTGTTATGTCTGATCTATTGCATAATCGCACTGGGATAGAATGGCAGGAATTCCTCAATTGTTGATATTTCATACAATTAGAATTAACGATTATGCAATTGGTCGGGTTATGCCCACGAAGAGATGTTTTCCGAACATGACGATGAGTTGTAGATCTTACAGTAATTCTTTCATAATTAACGGACTCTGGGCCAGGTAGCGGGTGAACATCACCACTCAGCTGGATGGAAAGAGCCAAGTAGTTGAACGTAGCATCCGAATTTGAATAATACGAAATGCGGCTTTTCAGCCATTTCTTCTTAAATAATAGCTTTGGCACTTCTTTCTTGATGACACAGAGAAGTCGAACACCACAGTTGACACTGGCCACTGTGTAGAAGCCATCTCCAAGGATAACCTCATTAATAGACAATCTCAAAAAGTAAATTCCAGGGTTTTCATATACCCTTGCGTTATCCGGAGAAAGTGTCAAAAACTCACAAAATTCTGGTTCGGGTGAATAAATCGCTTGGTTGATTTCTGATATCCTTCTTTTGTCTTTTGATGGCGAAGTGGCAATAACCTTTTGTATGGTCATGTAAATTAGTTCAAGTCTGTCCAAATATAAAATTGGGCAAAATGGAAGGCGAAAATTCGTCTCCCAAGACCTTCTCTTGGACGGAAAATCAACAGAAATGTTATCATCTGCGTCCCTGATCATATACCCAACATTGTGTGATCCATTTCGATCCGATAGCGCTGTATTAAACGGCGAATCAAGTATAGCCTTTCGTGTGTTCATACAAATCGGGCCAAGTCCGTTCAAGTGCGAGGTCAGGCAGAAGGGAAGACGAAAATTAGTCTCCCAAGGCTCTTTCTTGCACAGCAAATTCACGAAAACATTACTATCCACAATTCTGAACGTGTAGTTAACATTGTGCGCCCCACTTCGATTCAAAAGCGCGTGTTTACAATTAAAATAGTGAAAACGGTACAGAACCAGAAATCATGACTGCACGCCATGATTAATGCTTTCGCATTGATACCAACATGACTACTTCTTAACCATTATAGCATACTAGATTTTTAATCATTTATAATGTCTTTATATTTTTATATTATTCCGATAGTTTATTGTGTATTGTTTATATGTATTAATTATCCTATTGCTATTGAGGGCCACAAGTTTATCATCTCTTGATGTAATGTGTTACCCTCCTTAAATAAAGTATTTATCTTATCTTATCCTTTCACTATATGGGTAGATTAATAATGTCATCTATGTGGGAATTCACCACAGCCTTTGTTTGCCCATACTCCTTCTTTAATCTCTCCTACGCAGTTTTATATCCAATCGAGCCCGGTTTGATTTTTCCTCGTCTGAAATCGGCTTTCTATCGACTTGGGTGGCAAACATATTTTCAAATCTCACCCAATCAGTGTGAGTACCCTTGAATGGCGTAACTTTTAACTAGTGGGAAGTTTAGCGGACGTTTCTCTACCAGTATTCTCCATTTCCAACTTCTTCTGTGTCAATCTCAGCTCTGCCGCCATCTTTTCTTCCCACATCTCTCTTTCTTTGTGTATTTCTTGTCGAAGAAATCTGACTTTCTCGCAAATTCCGTCTTTCTGTCTCGTCGCTTACCTCTTGTCGTTTCGCCTTTATTTCTTTGCATAGTTTATCCATTTCGCTTAACAAGTGAGCGTGCTTCGAGTTTACGTCCTTTTTCCATTGCCTTACAGTTCTGGGTGTATTTCCTTGATCAATCTTTAACTCTTCCATACGTGAAATTAGATCCTTTAAATTTTCGTTGATCTTAGCGACTAGCTTTTCGATAGCTTCCATTTCTTCATAGTCTCGGGATTCGATAAGTTCATCAGTTTCCTCTAGGTAGTATTTGAGTTTTGTGATTTCCTTGTCAATATCATTTTCCAAACGACGCTCGGCCTCTGTTGTTGTTGTTGTTGTCTCGTCTAGTTCTCCGCTTTCTGTCATCTTCGCTCGCAATAACAGTGAAAACGTTCACTGGTTGATCCTTGGTCACGGCACCACTAATGTACCGAACTCGTGGGGTACATCAACCTCACAGCCACAATGTGATTATAAATGAATAGTCTTTATTAAAACACGGTTCACAATCTCACGTTCACTTCGATTTCGTTCCGTTATTCCCACCATAGTCGCCCAAGACCTCCTATCATGTTACATTATATCAGTTTTAAGATTAACTGAAGGGCGTGGCGTTACAAAGTTCCACTCAAAATCATGGTTAAATGTTTGAAGTCTATCGAAACTACCGACGAAATATTATATAGCATAACAGTGAACGAAGCAGAATGTTTCACCAAACTGGCCAGTGCTTGATGAAAATATGCGAACGCAGTTTTTGTAGTTTATATCGTACAAACGGACATAGTTAGAGGCTGTTATATTTTGATCAGCGCCTCAGCGGGACATGTGAAGTCTGGAAGCGAACGGCTCGCGAAACTTGAACGCATGTTTGGTAGAATTATATATGGGTGATGCCACAGGGTCGTGGCTAAAGGGTATGGACGGGAGGATCCTGCTCACGAATTGTAATTAAGCTGGTTTCGTAATACTAAACCTAATACTAACCCTAATCATAATCCTAACCCTTATCCTAACATAAATCTTAATATTGGCCGCGATCTTGAAAACTACCTGCCACAGTACCCAAAAAATAAATTATTTTAAATAAATAATAAAGTACAATGTTTATATAGAAATGTTAATAGTTTTAAAGGGATATGGCAATATAAATTAACTTTGTCTCATTTGAAAGAACTCGTGAAATGGTATAACAAGACCTTTTACAATTTTCCCTTATCTTTTTTGGTTTTCGAAATAAGTTGACGAAAGACAGCGTTGTGACAGCGTGCTGTTCGCCATCTTGGAATTATTTACGATATGCATGTGACGTCATAAGTAGGGTAAAGTGAAATTTTTATCTTGCCAACCTTACGACATTATGAGCCAGAAACTCGATTATGTTGCACTATTTCCATTTTCAATTTGGCCCACAACATTTTAAAAAGCCTTTCGCGGAAATTCAGTCACCTATGGAGTAGTTTCATCAGGTTTACCCTGATTTTGTCATAATTATCTGAAATATTTCAAAAACCAAGAAACATACAGAAAAATTGTAAAAGGTCGTCTTATACCATTTTACGAGTTCTTTCAAATGAGACAAATAAGTTAATTTATTTTGCCATATCCCTTTAAGGTATCTTATGCTCTTGTACTTGAGAAATAACGTTTTCATGACGTCAAAATTGAAAAGAAAACCATAGCTGTACATCAACATTGAGCCGTCGAGCAAACCCTAAAATGTCAGCGTCCAGAAGTGTAAAATACAGAATGAAAACGTTATTTCTCTAGTACAATAGATGCAGATACCGTAAAATTTTAACATTTCTTTGAAAACTCATATTATAAGAGAAACGAAATCACTGCCGTGTCGGTAGCTTTAAATGTGATAAAAAATCATCCTGATTTACATAAACTTTATCTTTGATTTTCTCGGCTTAGACAACATTGATTTTCAAATTAAAATTACTACGCCAATGAACTTATCAAATTCGTCGTTTTTGCAGCCGTTTAATAAACTCGCTTTATCAGGATAACACTCGGGCTACGCCCTAGTGTTTTAAATCTGATAAAACACTGCTGCTCGTTTATTAAACAGTACCTAAACATTATACTTAAAGGCCTTTTATTTAAAAGTAAATTATTTTTTGGATGCAGTTACCGTGCATGAAACGAACGTGAGTATTTTGTTTGTGACACAAAGCAACACAAAGCAAAATAAACTTTATTGTGACGTTCTCTTGGACAATCCCTCGTGCTTGCGTAAGAATTTTTAAAATTAATAAAGCGATTGATATGGGGTATAAAATAATTTATGAAATATGTCATTTTCACGTCAAGAGAAACATTTTACTAATTATGTAGATCAATTTTTAAAAATAAATCAGTAATCCTCGGGATTACCCCACACTGTTTTAATTTAGATGGTAGTAAAAATGAGTATAAAATTAGTCAATATTGTAAAGCATATATAGAAAATGAGGGTATTAATTTAGATAAAAAAAGTAAGTTAGAGAAACATTTAGGATTAAGAATGAAAACACTATAGTACTGTTAAATTCATTATGGGGGAAATTTCTTAAAATGAAAATAATACACAATTAAGTTGCTTTTTTAGATGACTACGAAGAATTATTAAATTTAGCAAATGATAAAAGTAAAAAATTAACATCTATGGATTTTATAAATGAAACTTTATTACGATGTACATATGAAATTGGGTGAACAAGTTTTATATTTTGATACTGATTCTGTTATTTATATCTGTAATGAAAAAATTTATTTTATATAATTATTTAATATTTATATTTTTTAAATTTATATTTATATCTGTTATTCTTATATTACTAATTTAAATAATGAATGTATTCATGTCAAACGACTTCTTTAAAATAATGAAGATACCAATCAAATAATAGAAATTACATATAAAAATAAAATATCTAAAGATAAATTAAATCACATTTTTATCGATGATGAAATTAAAAAAATTTCATTTACATTTAATAAGCGTATAGTAAATTTTTTTTACTACATTTCGCTATGATTTTTTTAAACGTATGAAATGAATCACGTCATGTCACTAGCCTTTCAGCACCCGTTTAGTTAACAATATGCGGTCCCGGTCAAAGCGGTGGAAAAACGTATTGGATTTTACAAGTAATAAAATTATAGATAAGATGATTACTCCCCTACCCAATAAAATTGTTCATTTATATTCAATTTATCAACCCCTTTATGATGAAATGGAAAAAGTAATTCAGGAAAGAAAATAAATAATATTCAATTTATTGATTCTCAAAAATGTATTCCAACTATTTCAGATATTCAACCAAATACACTGCACGAAAAAACGTATTTACTCAAATTTACAATATGCGCAAATATGGAGCAAAATTTATTGAAATATTACATTTACCAGAATTTGTTGAAATATTACATTTACCATGCCGAATGTACTCAATTTTGAGTAAATATGAAGTAAATGCGGCAATAACCATGTTTATTCCTATAGTAAATGCAACATTTGAATAAATTTGCTCCATATTTGCGTACAATCATGGAAAAAATATCGTAGACTTTTTGAATTTTTATACTATTTCTCCCTCCCCCCTACACAATGTTGGTATATTTAGACGATGTGACTTGCAAATCGACTTTAGCTTAACCAACATTGTGTAGGGGGGAGGGGGGAGGCAATTTTAGGGCAATAAGCGGATGAGTTTGGGAAGTACACGCATATTTTCATAACATATTCTTAAATTTGGATATAGTTTTACAAAGTCTACAGGTATTTTTTCCAAGATTGTCTCTAAATCAAAAAAAATTGACTATGGGAGACTAAATGTTTGGACGAAAGAAATTTTTCAATTTTATGATATTGCTAGACTGAGAACAGAGGGACTAGAAAAAAACAATCTATATACGTTTTCGCGGGCTCAGCTGCCAGCTTTGATTATGTTACATGTTACAGCATGTTACATCATGTTACACTACATGTTACACTGCATGTTACTGTTCAATTGTTAGATTATATTATCAATCTTTACATGTTACAACATGTTACACCTACTTTTTTAAAGTAAATATAGTTTATTTTAAAAAGTATAGGTGTAAACTGTTGTAACATGTAAATAATTATAGTAGGACATAACAATTTTGGTGTAACATGTAGTGTAACATGTAGTGTAACATGGTGTAACATGTGGTAATTTTAGTCAGACTGTTTATTACTGATAAAATAAAAATACCTTCATTGGGGAAAACACCCATTTTGTGGCAAATGCGTGTACATGTACATTGAAACCATATTCAATAATGTCAAATGTGTACCACGCTGACTGATAATATTCTATAGGTAAGCCTTTTGCAGCACTGTTAGCTGTCTCTCCATTCAAAATATGTCAAAAATCTAACCCTCTTCATTCAAGTGATTACGAATAGTTCGACTGGTTACATGCTTTACGCCACTTTCCAGCTGAATTCGCTTTGACGTAAAGGAACTTGCCTTCTCTCGGAGACTTGTTACCGAGCGCACTATACTTCTCTTGTCTTGAACGGATAATTTGTGGGTCTGCGTTTATTTTGCTTTCTCTGATCAAAAACAGGCTCACTATTTAGTGGCTTCTTGGCGTGCTTATAAATTACAGCTTGCCTTTAGAGTACTGGGGAAACATTTTTAAAAGCGTCTTCCCTCGAATTTTTGACAGTGGGTATGCAGCTCTTATTTGAGCAGAATGTTCCACAGATACTTTTTGGCAAGTTTTTTAGCCATCTAAAATGAAAAAATGCTACCATCCAAATACTGCTCAGTGGTATCCACGTCAACGTTTCAAGATTGAACAGGTAAAGTAAATTACGTGAACCCAATTGAATAAAATACGTTACACCTGAAAACAGATAATCTACAGAAAACATCCAAAACTGTCCATCCCCCCCGTCATCAAAAAAAATTAATGAAGCCCTGAACTACATTCCTTATATATGGTCCTATATATTTTTCAACTTTGTATATTGAAAATTCACGTTCAATTAATCTCAGAAAATGATTACGTGTCCTCTTTTTTCAGACAATCATGGAAAAAATATCGTAGACTTTTTGAATTTTTATACTATTTCTCCCTCCCCCCTACACAATGTTGGTATATTTAGACGATGTGACTTGCAAATCGACTTTAGCTTAACCAAAATTGTGTAGGGGGGAGGGGGGAGGCAATTTTAGGGCAATAAGCGGATGAGTTTGGGAAGTACACGCATATTTTCATAACATATTCTTAAATTTGGATATAGTTTTACAAAGTCTACAGGTATTTTTTCCAAGATTGTAGTTGTAAATTTGAGTAAATCCATTTTTCGTGCAGTGCAAGTGATAACACTGCAGTAATATTAGATGATCTCATGTTAGTTGCAACGTTATCTAAAGAAAATATTGATAAAATAGATAATATTGCAACTCAAGATGTACATCATCGTAACTTTAGTATTTTTTACTTGTCATAATCAACATATTACATATAGGTTGTAATTTTATTTTCTTCTCCCAAATTAATGGCAATTAATTCTATATTTTCCACAACAAAAATTAGTTTAAATCCTCTAATATTACAAACTCGAATGGATTTACAAACTAATCGTAATTCTAATTGAGCATAATTATAATTATATTATTATATAATAATATCTTCATATAGATCTAAATTATTTTGTTTAGTTCCCATCTCAATCTTTGACTTTAATATTTAATAATAATATGATTATAATATTTAATAATAATTTAATAGTAATATTTTAGTAATTGGATTAAAATGAACAAGTTTCCGAATTAAATGTTCTGCATTCTCCCTAACACTGGTCTTTATAGGTTTTCCACTTGCTAAATGATGATTAAATCTTAATTTTTTCCACTTTAAATGTTAGTTTATAAATATCCTCATATATAAGTTGACATTCTAATAAATGTAATTTTAATTTTGGAAAATATGTTATAATCGTATCTAGATAGAAATATTTCTGATGTTTTTTCAACCATGTTTTAGACGTTGCAATAATGGCCATCAAAAAATAAAAATCTCTCAATCTTTGACTTCTTGTAATTTTTGGTATTTGGATTAAATGGACGGTTTTCCCAATTAAAGGTTTAACTTGCACGCTATTTCGGCAGTACACCAACCTTTTTAGATATTTGATTTGTATTTCTACACTGCCTACGTAGCACAACACGTTTTATTACTCTTTGTAAAAACATATCTGCAGATAAAAATATGTTTGATTTAAAACACCACGGTCGGTCTATTAAATTGGTTTCTGAAGGGGTAGTAGTCCAATAACCATATGTTGAAGTAGTAAGAGTAATCCCCACCACAAAGCAAGGTTTTCAATTATTTCAATAACCAATGTCTCGCAAATAAATACATCCACCAAAAAACAATCACATTCCGCATCAATTATCCAAAAACACACCAAAAATTTTTTATTTGAACAAAATTTATTTTTTATTAACATAAGTAAAATTCCCACCTCCTTTTAAAACCAAAATAGCTAGGGATCAAATTTCATTTTCATTTTTTCTCTAAAAAACCACATTTTTCCCGATTTCCTTTAAAAAATTCGTTTTAATTTTTTAACGTTTTTTTCCTATCCCCTTTTTTACTATTCTATGTGTTCAATTCCTCCTCGAGACGTGTATATACAAAAAGATTATTTTTGTAAATAAAATATGACTGGAAATAAAAAATGTAGCAAAAAATTTGGGAATTTTGGAAGTGGTAAAAAAATGTAAAAAATAACAAAAAAATATTAAAAACAAAATAGAATATTTTAATATTTTTAGAATATTAAAATTTTTTCCGTTTTTTTATTGTTCTAAAAAATATATTACATTATGTACTACTTATTTTTTGGTTACTGATTTTAAAAAAATAGTCAAACATGGATCACATTCATCACTTTCACACAAATTAAAACAACAATCAAAGCAAACTCTTTTAAAGTTCCCCTAACCTCAACATTTTTTATTGTCTTATTTGGAAGAACTTTTAAAATGATAAAGTAACTTCTTTTGAAGATTCTCGTTTGTTCGCTTTCTTTTTTAGATATATCAGTTTGTTTGATATGCAAATGTACGGAATTTACGTCACACATGCACATGAGTCGTTATCAGAGAATGTTATATATCTTTGCGTTCATCAAATAAAACCACTAAAGTGTAAATAACACGTGTGCACGTTTCTCCCACAACACCAAACCTCTCGATTTTAAAGGATTTCGTTCGAGAATGAAGAGATACACACATTTCTCCAATAAGTCATTATGCATGTGTGACGTAAATTCCGGACATTTGCATATCAAACAAACTGATATATCTCCAAAAGAAAGCGAAGAAACGAAATTCTTCAAAAGAAGTTACTTTATCATTTTAAAAGTTCTTCCAAATAAAACAATAAAATATTTTGAGGTTAGGGGCACTTTAACCATCAAAGGGTTAGGATCTTTCTCAGTCGATACCGCGATAAATCCATTTGTTGCTCCATATCTTTAATAAGTATCTTTAATCTTAATGACTATTGGGTGTTGAAGTTATAAGTATACTTAATAAGTATCTTTAATTAATATCTTTTATCCCTCATATCTTTAATAAGCTTCTTTATTTTCCTCATTTAAAAATATCATAAATAATCGTTCACCATTATTCGATAAATAAGGTTCACATTTCACTAATCTTAATTTTGAATCTCTATATTAATTACAATAAACAAATGAAAATGAAAATTTTTTTACGCTTTTCATTGTAGGAATTGTTTTTGATTCTTCTAAACGTAGATTTATAAATACTACATGTTTCCAAAAAGCTTATTATGATACCATATTATCGTAAAATTCGTCAATAAGTACTCTAATAAATGTTTGCGCAATATTTTAAAATTATGGCTGCTTCTTCATGTTGCTCTTCTAAAAATGTTGTATAATAATGATCACTATCATTATCATGGTTGCATTCACCAGCTTTCTAATCCAATAACTTTAAATTTAATTTAAGAAATGAATTGCCTGTATGATAGAGATCCGGGCAAAGAACTGATGAATTCTCTTTCATACTAATACACGCAATGTATTTTTTACTAAAATACGTTTTTCACAGTCTTTTAAAAACCCAAACTGAGCAGAGGGTTTTTATAAGCCTCAAAATTTCACTTTTTCATTTCTTTAAACAAATATGAAAATCCTTTTCCCACGAAATTCCTTTAAAAATCGTTATTTTTTAATAATTTATGCGCAAGATATTCCCCATGCTCATTCCTCCTCGAGACGTCATCTTTTAAAATGAAGAACACACAAATGGAAGGAACCGAACCAAACCAAACAACAACAACGAAGAAAAAGAAGATCGAAGGATGAAGAAGACAATGATGTTTTCCCGCAATTTCTTTTAAAAAGTCACCTTGAATGACCTTGCTTTTCAAAGATAGCCTATATTTTATTCCAACATAAAATATATTGTCTATATCCACAAAAAACATTGCTATATTAAATCACATCTTTCTCTCCCTGATAACGGATACATTGACACACCTTATAATAGGACACCCCGAAAATAAAATCTGGATCTTGCTCTGATTGGCTAATCAAATCTCAACTGGCAATTTGATTGGTTTAGAGCTCGATACAGTCCCAAACACATGAATAATAATAATAAACATATAATTACTAGCATATACCAAACATATCGCGAACTCTACGTGATAGCCATAGTATATACAAAACTGCAGAAACGTTAGAATTTTTGTGAGAAAAAAACTATTATCATCGCATATACGAGTTAGCCAGAGCTGCCTTTGATTATACTCTCGGAGAAGCAGTATTTACATATAGCGAAGCGAACGAGTGAGAAATATCATCACGAGAAGATAAAATTCGTATCTCCAAGCGCCCATGCATGTAATGTTCTGTTTATTATATTAAAATCGATGAAATAGCCATGAAGAATTAGATAAGGTGACATGTAAATATATCATTTTTTTCTGAATAGGAGAAATAGATATATTACGTGACCATGCGGAGATACGAAGTTTATCTTAGAGTGTTGGTAATATTTCTCAGAAGATAAAATTCGCATTTCCAAGCCGCATGTAATGTTCTGTTTATTATATTGAAATCGATGAACAACTTTCAGAACTCCGGTTAGACTAAAATTCTAACCACTGAGCTGCCAGAACTCAGATGGCTGAGCGAACGTTACGTTGTGTGTAGTTCGTACGTATGATATACTGCTAAATCAACGGTCTTTCTCAAATTCATTAACAATTCATGAGGAAAACACAAATGAAAATCATAACCGAGACGTTGTTTGTAAATGTGCTATAAACGTCCATATAAATTAAGCCAACTTTCCCACAAAATTTCTTTTAAAATACTGGTTATCGGCTATCGCCTCATTTTTCAACACACTTCTCGGTGTTTCAAATAAGAATAGATAATAAACGCCTTCTCGTTGTATGATATATTACGTAAATAACCAGGTAGTATCTGACTAGCTACAAATCACATTTAATATATATATATATATATATATATCTGATAAACGATTTACAAACATATCGAGACTGCTGGTTTAGCAGTGAATATGTCACACGTAGTATATAGATCAGTGAGTACAACTAGCCTTCGCTCTGTCGTCTGAGTTCTGGTATTGCTCAATAGTATGATCGTCTAACCGGACATGTGAAGGTTGCGGCTTCGATTCCCGTCTGGGGCTCAGAAACATTTCTCTGAATTTTCGTTAAAACTTGAGTAGCAAACAATTTACTATATTGAAATAAGCAAGCTGCAAGTCAAATCGAATACTCTAAAAGGTTGGTGTACTGACTAAATTGTGTGTTAAGTCTAACGATTCGAGTGAAGGCCGTTCGTCAGACTTGAAACGTATAACCTCTTCTCAAACTCATTAATAATTCATGATGAAAATTCAAAAGAAATCAATATTTAATGAGTATTTAGAAATAAGAGGAAGATTACGGCCAAATTTTGCTAACTTGAACCTCGATTTTCTCACAAAATATGGATTCATTTGAGAAGCAAGTTCTAACACTCGTAATTGTTCATCCTCTGATGTCTAAATACGGACAAACCGGTTAAAAAAACTCGGCTGCGCCTCGTATTTTCAACCGGCTTGTCCGTATTTAGAAATCAGAGGAAGAACGCTTACTCGTGTTAGAACTATTACTTCAAGTACACAACACTTAGTTTATATACTCACTGTTTCTTTCTCAAGCTTTGTATTAAGCAAATCAAGAAATATAATTCACAGACTGTTCGCCCAACGCCAGATCACAGTTCAATAGCCATTTCACAAAAGCGCTTACTCTAAAGAAACGATGCATGCATGCATGCATGTGCTTTAATTAATAATTATTTCTTTCTGTCAAAAATCATAATGCGAAAAGACAAAAAGTCCTATTCCCTCGACAAATGCCTTCATAAATAATTAATAAGTTTGATGAAGCCTTTTCTTTTCTTTCTACTTTTTATATCTTAGTATATGAATTAGCTAGTTGAAATATAGCAGTTTGGCGCTATGAGATTGCTCGTAACACATTTTAAAAGTTGAGTAAACCATCTTAAAACAGTGATCTTGTGCTGCCATTTTGAATACGACCAGACGTTATGAGCTGCCATCGCTCATATATTTCCTAATGTTGTGCTACCTATCGTGGAGCCACATATTCACCAGTTTATGGTTGTGATAGACACTTCTCGAATTTGTTTTAATGGGCACGAACAACGACTAGGATCGAGGCTGGATATGAAAGATAATTCATTAGATGCATTAGGATCTCATTACCAACCTCGACTTGAAGCCGCCATTGTTTCGTTGGCATGTAAAGCAAATTCGAGAAGTGTATATAGCGAATCAATTTCCAAAATAACGTTGAGGAGAAGACTAATTTTTCTTGTGCTGCTAATATTAGTCCTTCTGTTTCCTTCAAGTATCCACTTTTCAACCACAACCAGCTTCCGTTTTCATCTCTCACATCTTTTGTCTCTTTAAAGAACACAGAGTGGAGCTTCTTACAGTTGAAGTAATTAATTTTCTTGGATGGATGCTTCGGTATATCGTTAACAGTTTCCTAGTTTTTTCGATCTATATCCTGTAGTTCTAACTAATTAGTTCATTCTATAATTCCAGCCCCATAGCGTATGAGAGATACAGCCTTTGATTTGATAGCTTCGATTATGTTACCTGCATTTAAACTCTATTTCAAAATCTTCCGTGTTCTGCAAAATTACTCGTTTCTCATGATGGATTTCATTTCTTTGCTTTTCACCTTGTCACTTTCTAACGCACCCAAATATTTATATCCTTCATCCTTTTCCAGTGACTTAATTTTCTCTCCAGTTGGCAGCATTTTCCCCTCTTCGTCTGAATCATTGCACGTCAAATTCCATTCCAATACTGTCACTATAAATATCCTTACTGTTTGCACTAATGAATCAAGTTGTCCCATATTCTTTCCATATAACTTCAAGTCAGTCATAAATAATAAGTGGTTGATCTTTCCTCTATTCTTTTCTAGTACATAGCCATCTTTCATGATTATTATTATTATTATTATTATTATTATTATTATTATACTTAAATTCTTCCCTGATCTGAGGTCCAGTATTGGCAAAAGCAATATGCAACGGACAGGAAGTGAAGGGATTTGCGCACGCAGAGCATGTGCGCAGACGCGGTGCGTTGTTTTGACGTCTGCGCGTAAATGCACGTGCCGACTAGACAGTTCTACGGCGCATGCGTACAAAAGAGGACATAACTTCAAATTTGCCTATGTACTATATGACACGGTAACGGTTACAGTATGAAACGATGAAGCTACTGTAGACACGATTAGATCACTACTGTATGACATGATTAGTCTACTAGATGTGCACTGATTGTTCAGAAAATGAAGCCGAAAGTAGCTTGTGGCCGCCATGCCATCTTATGGCGACTACATTATATAGTTTTACTATGGGCGACAGAGACTATCTGTGTCTGATATTTTAAGATGCTAAAATCAATCAGTTGCTGAAGGTTTTCCCATACCTATGAAGCTGGAATTAGCGCGTGGCGGCCATATTGGAGTGACGGTGGTCACTCCAATATGGCCGCTACTTACTAATCCCGGATCCATAGTCACTGAAATAGAGCCGTATAGTTTGTGTTCTAAATTACGGGAAAACCGTATACTGTATTATGTATATAATGTGGTCGCAATAAGATGGCGTGGCGGCCATAAGCTACTTCCGGCTTCATTTTCTGAAATAGTTGCTCGATCCAGTCTTTATTTAGAGATCAGTGGTTACTGTGTGACATCACATGACTAGGCCACTGTATTACATGTTAGGCTACTGTATGACATGATTAGACCATTGTACGTATTTCATGATTAGATTACTGTTACACCATTAGGCTAAATATGTATTACATCATGATTGGGCTACTGTTTGATATGATTATGCTACTGTAAATTACATGATTAGGCTACTATATGACATGATTAAGCTACTGTATTACGTGATAAGGCTACTGTATGACACAATTAGGCTACTGTATGATGCATGTTCCTTTCCTGTTATGCTTTCTTTGACTTTTTGGGGAGTCACTATCAGTCCTGACGACCGCGAGATCTTTCGGGATTGGCTTGTGAGAAAACACATCGTGATTATGTCCAGGTAAATCGGTCTGCGAAAGAGACCTCGCTTGTTTGACGTTTTTCTTCAGATCTTCGTGATAGTTACCGGGGGGAAAGTATCGCGCGATCACGATGCACCTTCCGTCGTGAGTGTTGATCTTTGCAGCCCCCACGAAACGTGACGAGGCCCACACGACTTGCGTAAAGTGTCCCGTCTTATTCGTGAGCTGAGGCTCCCTGAAGTTATAGTTGCTTATTTCGTCGTACCATAGGTCTGTCGCTACTCCGCCAGAAATATTTTGTTCTTCTACGACAATAATATTCTCGCCGTACTCTGTGCTCCCAAATGAACGCACTTCCTTGCGACGGCCAACCTCTTCGGCCCAAAGCTTGGCTCCCTCGGTGAGTTGATCCGACCATTGCAGTAACGGCACTCCATGTTTTTTTCGATATCGATTGTGTGCTTTAAGAAGTTCCTTTTTAAGATCTTCCTTAACTAAAAAGTATGCAACAACAAGCATTATTATCAGTATAGGAGTGTGGATATTTACCATATCCATGACCATTATAATTCGCTTATTTGTTTATTATTTGTTCATTATAATTTATTTTATAAAAACTTTAAAAAACTTTATTTAGTCAACGTTAAATTAGTTCAATATATTTAAAAATATATATTTAATTATATATAAAAATTTATAAAATATATATCATAAATTTAAATATATATATAAAAATTTATATATTTAAAAATTTATATATACATATATTAAAAATTTAAATTTAATATTAAAATATACATACAGTATATCAGAGTCAACTGTATATATAAATTTTTATATTAAAATTTTAAAGAAATATGCCTGACTGCTATATATAAATATATATAAATATTTATATAAATATATATAAATATAAATATAAATATAAATATAAATATAAATATAAATATATATATATATATATATATATATATATATATATATATATATATATAAATATATATAAATATATATATATATAAATAAATATAATATATATATATATATTAATTGGATATGAGAGAGGATTTAAATATAGTCAAATACGTATATGGAAAAAGTGACTGCCCCAACCGGGAATCGAACCCTGGTCTCCGAATCAACGTTTCGGCGCTCTGACCTTTGAGCTAATGAGACACGGTCAGAACAGTCAGTGATTTCTCCATATATACGTATTAATTCGCCGCTTTCACTTAAACACCAACAGGCAGACATCGCATCTAACCATATAGCGTGATGCAAGGCCTCTCGAGCGCACTTCCCAAAGTAGCGAAGCGATACACGACTTCTTGTATACAGAGGGCTTTAAGAATAATAATTGTATATGAGAGAGG
This sequence comes from Chrysogorgia sp. JL179-B06, assembly GCA_035772405.1. Taxonomy (NCBI): domain Eukaryota; kingdom Metazoa; phylum Cnidaria; class Anthozoa; order Scleralcyonacea; family Chrysogorgiidae; genus Chrysogorgia; species Chrysogorgia sp. JL179-B06. The sequence goes on along the minus strand of JAYKKM010000018.1, from coordinate 1,182,224 downwards.
ATTTAAATATAGTCAAATACGTATATGGAAAAAGTGACTGCCCCAACCGGGAATCGAACCCTGGTCTCCGAATCAACGTTTCGGCGCTCTGACCTTTGAGCTAATGAGACACGGTCAGAACAGTCAGTGATTTCTCCATATACGTATTAATTCGCCGCTTTCACTTAAACACCAACAGGCAGACATCGCATCTAACCATAGCGTGATGCAAGGCCTCTCGAGCGCACTTCCCAAAGTAGCGAAGCGATACACGACTTCTTGTATACAGAGGGCTTTAAGAATAATAATTGGATATGAGAGAGGATTTAAATATAGTCAAATACGGAGACCAGGGTTCGATTCCCGGTTGGGGCAGTCACTTTTTCCATATACGTATTTGACTATATTTAAATCCTCTCTCATATCCAATTATTATTCTTAAAGCCCTCTGTATACAAGAAGTCGTGTATCGCTTCGCTACTTTGGGAAGTGCGCTCGAGAGGCCTTGTATCACGCTATGCGGGTTAGCCGGATGCGATGTCTGCCTGTTGGTGTTTAAGTGAAAGCGGCGAATTAATACGTATATGGAGAAATCACTGACTGTTCTGACCGTGTCTCATTAGCTCAAAGGTCAGAGCGCCGAAACGTTGATTCGGAGACCAGGGTTCGATTCCCGGTTGGGGCAGTCACTTTTTCCATATACGTATTTGAATATATATATATATATATATATATATATACGTGTAGGTTTTGGTCTACGAAATGCAAAGAGTGCTCAACAACATATAGTTAGAGCAAATAATAGATTTTCGCTTACCTCAAAACTGGTCTGCTACAACTTGTTTCATCTGTAAAAGAATCTTCAGGCAGTGACAATATCGAAAGGGATTTATTATTTATTTGCTCTAACTATATGTTGTTGAGCACTCTTTGCATTTCGTAGACCAAAACCTACACGTATATTTGCACCCGTATATCGGTTGTGCACTCTTGTTTACGTTATTCATTCCTATCTATAACCTTAAAATGCGGCAATTTCGATTTGACTATTCGCTAAAGAATATCCCTATACCATCACAGGACGCTTATTTGAAGAATTTGATTGAAAAAGTGGAAAGTGTATTAAAACGTATGAGATGGAAAGCCAATTTCTTTCTTAAAAACAAAAATAGTGAGAACCAAAAGAACCATTTCGGCCTTGCGTCCAACAAAACACCTCCTTCGATTCCAGATATGAAACCCTTCGAAGACGAACTTATAAAACTAATCGAGAATGTACAATTCCGGCCATATAGGAACCAATTTCAGAAATCTTTGGCTAACGATTTAAAGAAAATTAATACGTCTCCCAACATTTTCATTTTTGCAGACAAAACTCGGAATATTTATGAAACCCCGCCCGACATATACAACAACCTCTTACATGACAACATCACAAAAACATATAAGCATGGATCCGAGGACTCTATAGATGAAATTGACTCAGAACTAAAAGACATTTCGAACAATTTAGGAATCGGCGACAGAATTGAAAAAATGAAAAAACGCGAAGCATTTATATCTTTAAAAGACCACAAAGAAAATTTCGAAAACAACCCAAAATGTCGATTAATTAACCCCGCCAAAAGCGAATCCGGAAAACTAAGCAAAGCTATTTTGGACAAAATTAATTCTAATTTGAGACAAAAACTGAATTTAAATCAATGGAGAAATACAAAACAAGTTATTGAGTGGTTTGGCAATATAAAAGATAAGGACAGACACAGTTTCGTTTCATTTGACATTGTCGATTTCTATCCATCTATTTCTGAAAAACTATTGGACCAAGCTCTGTCCTGGGCTTCAAATTTGGCTACTATACCTCAAAACAACATTTCAATAATAAAACACGCTAGAAAATCTCTCCTTTTCAAAAGCGGAATTTCATGGATAAAAAAAGATAGCAAGAATTTGTTCGACGTTACCATGGGCAGTTTCGACGGTGCGGAAATTTGTGAGCTCGTAGGCCTTTTCATTTTAAACCACCTAAGTAAGAAATTTGGCAAAGAAAGCATCGGCCTATATAGAGATGACGGTTTGGCTATCATAAAAAGTAAATCAGCACGTTTAGCAGACAAAACAAGAAAAGATCTCCACAAAATTTTCGAGCAATTTGACCTAAAAATCACCGCCGAATAGGGACGCTACTAAGGATAGGGACGCTACTAATTGCAGTTGTAGAGAGAACACCATTTGCCCGCTTCAAGAACAATGCATGACTAGAGACATAGCATACAAAGCAACAGTGACAGTAAACATCACAAACGAAATAAAACACTACATTGGTATGACTGAAACCACATTCAAAGAGCGATTGGCCAACCACACTAAATCTTTTCAACATAAAAAGCATGAAAATGACACCGAACTTTCGAAATATATTTGGACATTGAAAGAAAACAATAAAGATTTCAGTATTAATTGGCAAATTCTAAAACATTCTATTTCGTACACAGGAGGATCAAAACGATGCAATTTATGTTTAGAAGAAAAATTTTGTATTTTAAAAGAAAAAAATAAGAATAGTTTACTCAACAAAAGAGCGGAAATAATTTCACAGTGTCGTCATCGTAATAAATTTCGCGTAATCAACGCAAACAAAGCCATGACCTCATGCTTTGTCCCCCACATACGCCCCCATGCACTTTCCGGCAGAAAGCCTATAAATAAGCGGTCATCCCTTTCGATATTGTCACTGCCTGAAGATTCTTTTACAGATGAAACAAGTTGTAGCAGACCAGTTTTGAGGTAAGCGAATATATATATATATATATATATATATATATATATATATATATATATATATATATATATATATAATATATATATATATATATATATATATATATATAATATATATATATATATATATATATATATATATATATATATATATATATATATATATATATATATATATATATATATATATATATATATATATATATATATAAAAGTAGAGTGCTGCGTAGACTGTTTTGAATATATAGCAAAGTGAAAAGGTGATAAACTGCCAATAATTTAGTGACGAGATACTGACGTTTCGAGCGGAGCCCTTCATCAGAGTAAGACGAGATGAAATAAAATAAATAGGGCTTATATATATGCCAAAAGGGTGTCACAGGTGGAAAGTAGCCAATCAAATGCACGGGAAATAAACTAACTAATATAATGAATGAGATGGGAAAAGTTAAATCATTTACTATTTTTACAGTCGATCAATAAGCAGACTGAGGGGGTGGGAGAAATGACAAGTCCAATATTCAAGGGGATTATATAGGCGATAATAATAGAAACAAAGACTTGAAAAGGAATGAAAGTGCATAAGCTAATAATAAAAAGTTCCAAGCAAAATAAAATAACAAAAAACTTTTAGGAAATTAAATAAAAGAAAAACGTTCGTTAAGACCAAGAGGATGTGTGGTGCCAAGTTTAAAAATGAGACGCTTCTCTTGCCGCTTGCGGTTATCGTTGCCTGCACCGGAGATGGGAAGGATGGCACAGACTTTCATGTCTGAAACCAAATGGTTGGAGCTGTTGAAATGGCGGGCTACAGGTTTGTCACCATCATTGATCCTTACGGAACGAAGATGTTCAGCAAACCTGTCTGAAAGACGTCGCCCAGTTTCACCGATGTAGATTTTAGGGCATTTATCGCAAAAAATGCAATAAATTATGTTGGTGGACGTGCATGAAAAAGCATGACGGATTGTGTGGTCGAATTTGGGGGCAGTAATAACTGTAGTGGGATTGAGAAAAGCGCATGTGTTACAGCGGGAACGGCCGCAAGAAAATGTTCCCGCTGGTGCCGAGGTATTTTGTTTAAGGGCACTATGTACTAAGGAGTCACGAATGTTTTTATTACGGCGAAAAGATACCAAAGGGTTGTCGGTGAAAATGGCTGACGTCTCAGGATCATTTTGTAAAATGTGAAAATTCCGATTAATAATATTTTCAACTTTAAAATTGAAAGGATGAAATGTTAGAACTAAAGGAATTTTATTGTTTGAAACTCGTTCCAAAGATGGTTCAAGGGCGTCTAAACGGGGGACGAGAAAAGCTTTCTGAACGGCGAGGTCTAAAAGGTTGGTAGGGTAACCACGTTGGACAAAAAAAGATCTTATTTCCATTGATTTGGCTTGAAAATCTTGGTCGTCACTACATAAGCGGCGAAGACGCAAGAATTGAGAGTAAGAGATGGATTGCTTGGTTGGGATGAGAGGATGAAAATAGAAGATAACTATGGGAGTCAGTATAGGCTTGTACGAGACCGACGTTTTCAGCGAATCACCATTAATCGAAATTAAAATATTAAGGAACGACACAGAGGTCTCGCTGATTTCCCACGTGAACTTCAGAGCAGGATGAAAATCATCAACAAAGTTGATGAACTGCTCTAAAAGGACACGTGAACACGACGCTGTTCCTAAATAGTCATCGATATAAATCTGCCGAAAAAATCAGGCAAGGGACCCGTGTATTGTTCAAAGATCTGTTTTTTAACATAACCAACAAATAAGTTAGCATAGCTTGGACCCATTTTGGTGCCCATCGCAACACCACTTATTTGTTGATAATGTTCACCATCAAACGAAAAATTGTTAAAGGGTAAGCACTAGTTCTGCTAAGCGGAGTAACGTGGTTGTGGAGGGTTCTAAATTAGTGCGCTGATCAAAGAAAACTTCAGAGCTTCAAGGCCATCACAATGGGGCATGACGGTGTATAAGGACTTGACGTCCATCGTGAAAATAAATTTATCGGAACTACTGAAACGTAACTGGTCGAAAATTTGCAAGGCATGTTTAGTATCTTTGATATAAGAAGGCAACTTCTTAATCAAAGGATACATAACGTCTAGAAAACTGGAAACGAGCTCGGTGGGGCAACTACAAGCGGAAACAATCGGCCTGCCAGGATTGTTAGGTTTATGGATTTTAGGTAGGAAATATATGACAGGCGTTCTGTGGGTTGTTAATATAAGGTTAGATGCAGAGGCAGGCAATTCACCGGCTTGGATGAAATTCTTGATGGTAGTTTTGACGGATTTTTGGTGAGATTGAGTGGGATCGGAGGGATGCTTTGGGAGGGATTTGGTAGTTTGGCCAATTTGGACGCCTTAACGTCTTTAAGAAAAACATAGAGTCTGGAATTTAGCGTGCGAATTTTTTGAACGAGCGACGACCAAGATTTTCAAGTCAAATCAATGGAAATGAGATCTTTTTTGTCCAACGTGGTTACCCCTACCAACCTTTTAGACCTCGCCGTTCAGAAAGCTTTTCTCGTCCCCCGTTTAGACGCCCTTGAACCATCTTTGGAACGAGTTTCAAACAATAAAATTCCTTTAGTTCTAACATTTCATCCTTTCAATTTTAAAGTTAAAAATATTATTAATCGGAATTTTCACATTTTACAAAATGATCCTGAGACGTCAGCCATTTTCACCGACAACCCTTTGGTATCTTTTCGCCGTAATAAAAACATTCGTGACTCCTTAGTACATAGTGCCCTTAAACAAAATACCTCGGCACCAGCGGGAACATTTTCTTGCGGTCGTTTCCGCTGTAACACATGCCCTTTTCTCAATCTCACTACAGTTATTACTGCCCCCAAATTCGACCAACACAATCCGTCATGCTTTTTCATGCACGTCCACCAACATAATTTATTGCATTTCTTGCGATAAATGCCCTAAAATCTACATCGGTGAAACTGGGCGACGTCTTTCAGACAGGTTTTCTGAACATCTTCGTTCCGTAAGGATCAATGATGGTGACAAACCTGTAGCCCGCCATTTCAACAGCTCCAACCATTTGGTTTCAGACATGAAAGTCTGTGCCATCCTTCCCATTTCCTGTGGCAACGATAACCGCAAGCGGCAAGAGAAGCGTCTCATTTTTAAACTTGGCACCACACATCCTCTTGGTCTTAACGAACGTTTTTCTTTTATTTAATTTCCTAAAAGTTTTTTGTTATTTTATTTTGCTTGGAACTTTTTATTATTAGCTTATGCACTTTCATTCCTTTTCAAGTCTTTGTTTCTATTATTATCGCCTAATCTCCTTGAATATTGGACTTGTCATTTCTCCCACCCCCTCAGTCTGCTTATTGATCGACTGTAAAAATATAGTAAATGATTTAACTTTTTCCATCTCATCAATTATTAGTTAGTTTATTTCCCGTGCATTTGATTGGCTACTTTCCACCTGTGACACCCTTTTGGCATATATATAAGCCCTATTTATTTTATTTCATCTCGTCTTACTCTGATGAAGGGCTCCGCTCGAAACGTCAGTATCTCGTCACTAAATTCTTGGCAGTTTACCACCTTTTCACTTTACTATATATATATATATATATATATATATATATATATATATATATATATATATATATATATATATATATATATATATATATATATATATATATATATATATATATATATATATATATATATATATATATATATATATATATATACCGGGTGACCCAAAAAAAAGTACTCCGGTTTGATTCATAATAACTTCTAAACCACTGAAGCTATTAAACTGAAATAACTTTCATTAGATAGATGGAAGACTAGCTTAGATTTTGATATATTACAGTTGTATTTTACTTACAAATTCACGGAGATATTAATGTTCAAAATAGGTAGCATATTTCTGGATGTGTCTAAAATATGCAAAAAACGCCGTATCAAATACTTAATGTTGGATGTCTCTGGGGAGTTGCATGTTATGTCTTATGGAGTTATGGTTTGATTGTGTTTCATAATTCTGAGTTTATTCTGAACATGAACAAATTTGCAATGTACCACATGATCAGCAACCGCAGAATTTAGAAGAGCTTCGCAGCATGCCGTAATCTAGAACAACGAATGATCCATGACTCCTTCGACGCAATGGTGTCACGGGCTAGGCAGTGCATTCGTGCTAGAGGACACGCGATTCCGAACGAATAAATCTTGCTTGTATTTTGCAAATAATAATACTTCGTTTCATAATAAACAATTTGTCAAGTGGCATTTATTTACTGCTAATAGTGCGTGTTTCAGTTGAGCAAAGCTTGATTAATATTTGATACGGCGTTTTTTGCATATTTTAGACACACCAGAAATATGCTACCTATTTTGAACATTAATATCTCCGTGAATTTTTAAGTAAAATACAACTGTCATATATCAAAATCTAAGTTAGTCTTCCATCTATCTAATGAAAGTTATTTCAGTTTAATAGCTTCAGTGGTTTAGAAGTTATTATGAATCAAACCGGAGTACTTTTTTTTGGGTCACCCGGTATATATATATATATATATATATATATAATTCGATAATTTGTCTACGCTGTTGCGAAAGTGCTCGATGCGTTGTATAGCAGAGCGTGATACTATATATTGTAAGAAATCAAAGACAAGACATGCTTTTCTGTAACTCTGAGTTTCACGCTGACGCGATCTTCAGACAATAAAGGGAATCTTAATTTAACAAATAGATTCTATTTTGCCGTTTACTGAGTTATAGATGCACAGATGACGTCAGAATTACGTAGTAAGAACATCATTGCAACTATTATCAACTCCTGCGCATTCTCGTTTGATCAAGGTCAAACGATAAAAGTGTTAAAAAACGATAAAATGCGCACAAAAATAGGAAATTTACCATTTTGAGGAGTAAGTGATAACCCACTCGGGACTTTACGAACGCTCTCTGTAAATCTGAGGACATTTTCTTCGAATTTTCCCAAAACATTTGCGGTTGGATAGTAACGTGCGACAACTATGGTCATTCCTTGTGGAGATACCACCTTGGCAACACCGATGGAAGTAGTCTCACACCACACAATCTGAGAGAAGTTCCTTGTGTCGGTGTTAAAACCTGGAGCTTCGAAATCATAATGGTCTATCTCGCTGTACCACAAGTGAGTTAGCCGAGTACCGGAAATCTTCTCGTCTATAAAATAATACACATGAGTATAAGCAACCTCGTACCCAGTGTCTTCTCAGGGAGTGGAGCGAGGGAAGAGAAGACCCTGATAAATGCTGGTCACGTGACTCCAAGGATATTGGATTATTTTGTAACCTAGCTTATTCTCGCTTATATCATCCGGGGGACCGGATCGCTGTGAAAACATACCATAATACCATTTACAATTTATTGGAAAGACAGTACGGACTACAGACAGAAGTTGAAAGATGGTGGATCACTTCGAAAACTACGTTGATTTACTGGACATTTGTTGCTGTCATATTAAAGATAAATGATGATCAACGCCAGAACAGTTCGAATTTACAGTCTGACTGTTGAAAGCATTTATAGGGATTTCAGATTTCTGGTGTGGTTTCGGTCTCGACGTTTTATATTCAAACTGCATATTTCGAACTGTTTTGGCGTTGATCATCATTTATCTTTAATATGACAGCAATTAAATGTCCAGTAAATCAACGTATTTTTCGAATTAATCCACCATCTTTCAACTTCTGTCTGCAGTCCGTACTCTCATTCCAATCAGAAATTGTAATATTTTTAAATTATCCATATACTGTACTTTCAATTATAAACGTTTGTGGTATGTTTTCACAGCGATCCGCCCCCCCCCCGGATGATATAAGCGAGAATAAGCCAGGTTACAAAAATCCACCCTCCCCCCTATGCAATGTTGTGGTCAAAAAGGGGGGGGGGTGTTGTTCACTATAAAAACAGACTGGTTGAAACAACCGATTTTATAGGTTGTCTCAGATTAATACCAATCTTAATGGTTAAAATAACCACATATTTTGGTTAAAATGACCGTATTTTGGTTGTTTCAACCAATAAAATGGGGTTGTTTCAACCCGTAAAAAAGGTCAATTGGTGAATCTGAGACAACCATATTTAAGCGGTTGTTTTAACCAGTCTGTTTTTACAGTGTTGAAGTGAGTACCAACATTGAATAGGGGGGTAGGGGGATTGATGGTACAAATAGGTATCAATAGCGCGTAGTAAGTTGTAAAATGAACTCTGAACACGACAACATAGAACAACAACACATGAACACAAGCTTTATTGTCACATGGGCAATAGGCCCATGAGCTTATATTTGAGAGGGGGTGGCTTATTATTGGAAGAAGTTTAATTTGCGTCTACTATGCGAAGTGCTTATTTTCTAGCATTGAGAAATGTGGTGAAAAAGGGAGGCATTGCCGATTTTCTAGGTGTTTAGATATCTGATAAAGCACCCTTTGGAGTTTTAACTTTTCGAACGACTTAGTCGTGTCTTAGGAAAAAATCTATAAAAATGTTGTGTGAATTTCCTTCGTTTGAGAACATTTCTCACACTAATTATAGCATATACGAATGTTTTTATTTCAGTAACGCTCAACGTTTCAATTGTCAGTCATGACATAAAAGATGGTTTGTGGCCTCTTGTCGGACCACTCGTGATGTCAAATCGTTTATGAAACTTGTGACCACTAATAACGTTATTTATTATATGGCACAAGCTACTTCCGGTGAAATTGCGTGCTCTGATTGGCTGAGACACGTCACGTGCCGGTCCGTTATTTCCCGTAATGGACCGGTCCGGATTACGGATTTTGTCAACCATTTTGTTTACAAAGGAGCGAACAACGATAGGAAACTTTGAAAAGCAGCAAAAATTGAACGAATTTAGTAAATTAAGCACTAAATCATGTACGAGTCGGACGATGAACAATCTAAATGAGAGTCTTACTATCATGAAAGCAATAGAAGAACAAGAACAAGATTGAAAATGACGATTCTGTCACTCAAAACGTATGTAAAGTATGTTGTTTAAAAAACCATGCCATATAATAAACCTCTTATTAACCTCGACCGCTTGGTCATTACGGGAAAATATCAGACCTCGGTCTTTTATGTACGAACCTCGCCCTACGGGCTCGGTCCGTACTGTCAAGACCTCGGTCTGATATTTTCCCGTAATGACCGCGCTCTCGGTTAATAAGAAGTTAATATATCCAACGAGAAACACATCGAATGTATATAATGTATATAATATCCGCCTTAGAGAGGTGTCCGCCTTAGAGAGAGTTTTATTATAGTAAATAATGTAGAAGCGGCCAAGATTATGTGTCCGCCTTAGAGAGGTGTCCGCCCTTAGAGAGAGTTTTAATTATTATAGTAAATAATGTAGAAGTGTCCGCCAGAGAGGTGTCCGCCTTAGAGAGATTTTTATTATAGTAAATAATGTAGAAGCGGTCAAGATTATGTCCGCCTTAGAGAGGTGTCCGCTTTGCATTCGCTTTGCAATTAAATCTCCATTTGTACGATAATAAAAATATTATGACTTCATGGGATTTCCTTTGTATCTGATTTTTCAAAACTACCTTATTTGTATTTAAGAAATAAAAAACGTGTCGCGTGTGATTATCGAGTTATAATGGCACGAGAGATGCGTGTAAAACACGAGGCGATAGCCGAGTGTTTTACTAGCTTCTCGAGTGCCATTATAACTCGATAATCACACAAGACAAAGTTTTTTATTTCTTTTATAAAAGAACACCATTATTATTAACAATAAAGCCATGAAAAATGTAGATTTACCTGTTATAAGAGGCGTTGTTATGTGCGTTGCTAGGAAGCCTTTATTGGCATTTTACGTTGGCGATTTTAGCGATGAAAATGCACTCAACGTTGCAGTTAAAACATTCTGTTGTGTTAGTACCTTGATTAGCCTTGTATCCAGCTATTCTTTGACTTTCTTTTATGATTTAAACTACTTAAAATTCGTCAAAAACGACAAAATCTACGCGAGGAACACGTCAGCTTATGCTTTATTGCGTTATAATGCACGGTTTTTGAGCTCAGTAACCAATCAGATAGCGTGTACTCGCTGATTAACTTCCGGTTATTTTATAAATAGTAATATATGATGCTTGCTCATATCAAAATTTTACCGCCAAAGTTGGGTCGTTTAGTAAATTTCTCGTATTTTAATGTGTAAATTAGGGAATATGAACTTGTAAATTGAAAATGTTGTTGCTATACTATTAATGCTTTCATGATTACTTTGTGTTTATGCTGTGGGGGGAGTATAGCTAATTCTCTGGAGTATACGTACAACAATGGTACGACATTTAAAGCTAAATATCTCTAGGAACTAAACGTTTATGACGGCCATATTTGCAGGAAATAAGTTTGATATGGATCATTCAAAAGGTTACACTAATCACATTTAGTTTACCTGGACCTATCCAAATATTTTCACCGACGAATGGTTGATTAGAATGTCTCACTTTGCATTTTTCCGCTAATGTGACAGCCCAGTGTCTGGCGCCTTCGGCCAAGCCCGCTGACCATTTCAGTGGTACAGCAAGATGCCTGCCACGCAATCTGTTGTGAGCTATGATAACATCTTCCTGAAACTTATCAAGTCTGCTAAAGTAAAGAAAAATGGAAAAATCAGTTGTCAGTATCGGCATTCGCTGATCTTTCGCTTTACTTTATATAACTAGATTGGCTTTATATATAGTCCAAACGCGTCAGTACGTTATTCGATACTAATTGTTCGGCAGTCTACCACCTGTATTATATATATATATATATATGTAACAATTATATAACAATTATACCATGAACTTGCGACGCACCGAGTTGGCATGAGCTCGTATACGACGAGAACGAATGGTATAATTGTTTTATAATATAGACACTCGTGGTAGTTTTAGTTATTTTATTAACTTATAATATTTTATATTATATAATAACTTATATTATATTATAATTAATTTATTTATATTATTTTATTTATATTAATTAATTATTTATATTTATATTATTATTTATATTATTTATATTATTTATATTATTAATTAAATAATTATTTATATTTTATTTATATTAATTAATTTATATTATATAATAACTTATAATATTAACTTATAATATAATATTAACAAGAGCGCTTTACAAAATTGTGCTAAAATAACAATAACAGTAAGTACAAACTCAGTGTTAAAAATGTTCAAAAGCCTTTTGAAATGAAAAAGTCTTTAATTTGGTTTTAAAAATGCCAATCGAGTCACTGTTTCTAATGAACAGTGGTAAATTGTTCCAAATCTTTGGCGCTGCAGCAGTAAACGCTCGGTCACCAAAGGTCTTGCACTTAGTACTACGCAACTCATTGTGACCCAGTGTCTTTACTTGCAGTAGGTCACTCAGATAGGAGGGAGCCATACTACATAGTGCCTTGAAGACCAGGAGCGCGATCTTGAATTCCACTCTAAAAGCAACGGGAAGCCAGTGAAGGTTTCTCAGCACTGGTGTAATGTGCGCGTACCTTGGAACAAGACAGACAACACGAGCAGCAGCATTTAACACTCTCTGTAAACGATCCATTTGGTATTGTGAAACCCCATATAACAACGAGTTACAGTAGTCCAAGTGTGTGGTCACAAATGCATGAATGAGCGTTTTGGTAGACTCCTCTGAAAGAAATTTCCTAATCTGTTTGATTTTGTAAAGCCCATAAAACGATTTGCTGCATACTTTTCCAATGTGTATATTCATCAAACCAAGCTCCAAAATCACGCACCCAGCTAGTTGCCTCGATCTCCGAGGAGCCCACATGAATGTTACTGATGTTAACCTTGGCCAGCTGTTGACGAGATCCAATTATCATAAACTCTGTTTTACCCTCATTTAACATGAACTGGTGATGAGCCATCCAACCTCTGATATCAGAGATGCAATCTTCAATCGCTTTGACAGCTTTATCCTGGGACTCAGTTGAGCCAGGACGAAATGATATGTATAGTTGAGTGTCGTCCGCATATCCCTGGACATTTGGCAAGTGATTCTTCTGAACCCTGAGCAAGGCATGAGTCTCTGTTGAATGATGTTGGCGATAAGAAGATTGATTAGAGGTGCATGCTCAGAGCAGTGTCCATGAAGAAGCTGAGGAATGACAACTTTTTCAGCTATCTTAGAGACGAAAGGCAGATTGCTAACTGGTCGAAAGTTCATATGTATCAGTTCCAAGCCCAGGGGGTACTATAAGCGCGACCTTTAAGTTTTCAGGGACGAAACCACTGTCAAGAGACGAGTTAATCATCTTGGTAATAATTGGCACAAGCACATCTTCACACTTCTTCACCAACCAAGTGGGAATTGGATCAAGTTGACAACTGGCGTTAGATGACGAGCGAATAATTTCACGTACTTCGGCTTCAGAAACAGGAGTAAAACTCTCAAGATTGACCAAAGGCGATGGAACAGAGAGGATCGGAGGTGAAATGTTAGAACATGCAATGTCCTCTTTAATGAGAGTGATTTTGCGGTAGAAGTATTCTCCAAAACCATCAGTTAGCTGTCGTGGATTAGTGTAGGGCGGTAGAAGATTATCGGACCGCTCTTTACAGAGAGAGTTGACTACCCGGAAGAGCTTCTTCGAATCCCCTGCACAGTCCTGAATTAGGTCATCGTAATGTTTCCTCTTAGTGTCCTTAAGAAGTGAGCAGTACTCATTACACACCGTCCGGTAGGCGAAAACATCAGAGGCCAGGTTACTTTTCCTCATCTTCCTCTCCAGTTTTCGACGTTTGATCTTTAAACGCTTTAGATCTTCATTAAACCACGGCACTCTAGGACGCGTCGCCAGAACCTTACGCTGGACTGGAGCATGCTTGTCGACAATATTTTGCAAAATGCGGTCGTAGCTCACTGCAAGCTCATTAGCAGGCAGCTCGCTAAGACCCAGGGAAATATCCTCCTTAAAGGCGGTAATCTCGATCTGCTTCCATTTGCGGAACGACACCTCTTTAGTAGTTACGTCAACAGATGGAATGGCAAGAACACGTACAACAAAACAATGGTCGGAGAGGAATAACGAAGGACAAGGAGATACAATCATCACATCATTAGAAGACCGTGTGATAATCAGATAAAGCCAATGTCCAGAAATGTGGGTGGGAAACGTAACATGCTGTATGAGCCCAAATGTTTCGAGGTCAGAAAACCTCGTAGCATCCGCGTCCCTCAAATCATCCATATGCAGATTAAAATCTCCAGCAATCACAAGCGCCTCTGAACACAGAACCAGACTCTCAAGATAAACGGCGAATTCATCGAAAAATACACCAGTGGAAACAGGGTGCGATTCAGAGTAGGGCGGTCGGTAGATAATAACAAATTTTGAAATGACCATTAGCGGTCAGATTCCATTCAGATGTCTCAAATGACTGTCTATGCCTTCCCTCAACAAAACTGGTCTTAAAATTGTCTCGCACCATGATTCCAGTTCCACCGCCCGACCGCTCTGCTTTTCTAGGGACATTCCTAAATGAATACCCTTGAAGAGAAAGAGCTGAGGGAGCAACACTGTCCTCATCCCGAATCCAGGTTTCCGTGACGGCGCACACGTCAATCTTTTTATCAATCACATGGTCGATAAAAACTTCGGTCTTATATATACCTGAGGGATTTTGCGTTAACATTTCCAAAAATAAGAGATTTCTTCGTTCGATAAGAGCGTTGTTGGTCACATTGGATAGAAACAAGGTTCCGATGATTTTGGACGGTGCGGTGAGCGATGCTATTTCGATGGACGTCCCGAGAAATACCAGCTTGTTCCGCGAGAGACAGGAACGGTGGCTCGACGTGTGAAGTGTCCCAAGATAATTCAATCTTAGAAGCATATATTAAGTCGTTAAATCGGAGAACAATGGTTCCGGTGTTGGTTCAGGAATGCAAATAATTTCATTGCCACTCATAGAGTTGTTTACTTGAATATTTAATAAGCTACTCGAAGGGTTATGCAAATGAACCCTATCTTGAACATCATAGCCATAAAATTCTTGAGATAACATTTCATTCGAATTTTGGAAATCGTTGAATGACGGGTTGAACATAGACAGTGTTCTTGCTATCCTCCGACCAGCTCTGCATCCACGACGCGTAGGTCTAAATCTTGAAATCCCAACCTGAGATAAAGTCCTCCATATCTGAGCTTTGAGCAGTACTTTAGAAATCGATTTCAAAATCGAGATAAAAGATGATCTTGAATAAGTCAAGGCCATAAAATAAACTTGAGAATAAAAACGAGTAATGGAGACTTAGGAAATACCAGTTTTATAATTTATAGATCAAAGATGATAAAAAACAATTTAGACAGGAGCGATAAAACGCGCTGCCTGTCAGGCGCTCGTTCATGTAAATCAATTATCATGTAAATCAATTATCATGATGTAAATCATGTAAATCAATTATCAAACAAATACCTGCACTTTAGCTAAATATTCCGCCATTTTGTTTCTTCATTACGTGATATATATATATATATATATATATATATATATATATATATATATATAATATATATATATATATATATATATATATATATATATATATATATATATATATATATTATATGAGTTGATAGCTTGCTATAAGAACCAATGAGATTGCAGAATAGCTCATATATGGTGAACCAATGAGATTTCAGAATAGCTCATATAGATATAAATACTTCGACATAGATATTTTTCGTCGCCAATATACTTTAAACCGACAAAATACTCAGTGAAAAAACAGTGAACGATTTAGAATGTTTGACCGAACTGGCCATGCTCGACAACATGTTGGCAACGGATGTAATAAGACTAAGACATATTTTATATCAGTGAAAATATTATCATTGGACAGTTTACGGACGTCAGTACATAGATTCAAATGTCATGAAAATAAGGCTCAACGCTCGAGTTTGTATATATCAGATAAAGATTGGCCGCTCATATTTGATCTATCACGTAGAGGTAATATTTATTAAACGTCGGTTGATAAAAATATGCCATAATCAAGCATAATCTTATTCTGGAACGCAATTTTTATATAGTTTGTACCTTCATATCGAACATACTTAAAATATAGGCTGTTATTTTGATCAGCGGGACATGCTGAAGCGAACGGCTCGCGAAATTTGAACGCGTATTTCAGTAGAATTAAGTCACAAGCATCTGGAGTGGTCATCGTAACTCTAATCCTAACACTAATCCCAACCCTAATATCCAACCTGTATGCTAACCCTGAAATACAGTATGTTAAAATTGTTCTTTTATTTTGACAATAGCTTATAATAGTACATAATTCGAGGTGAAGTAGTTAAACAGTTATAAACTGAAGTGAATACTTCATTATATATTTAAAATAAATGGAAGTTATTTTACAATTTTTAAAAACGTTTCTCTTTATAGTTAGATACCTAATTGCAAGGTTCCAGCTATAGTATTACAAAATTTTGTAAAATATTTTTGATGAATACAATTAAGCTAAGCCTACAAATATCATCAGAAATTTAAATGTTAAAAAGCTTTTCTTTAACGCTGGAACCTTGTGTCATATATTAAAATAACCCTCTTGACAAGAGCTTTGTAACAATGTATGGTACATAATTTTACGAGAGGTAGTTAAAAAAACATGTTGTTTTTCAAATTTTAAACATGTTTCCCTTTAGCTACAAGGCTAAATCTCGACAGAAAATTGCATTTTACAAGGACTCTGTAAAGTCCTTCTGTAAAGTCAAAACGTTTCCGCGGGGGCATACCCCAGCACCCCCCAGCAACCCAGTCCCATTATCCCCCCCAATTGACTCTTTCTTTTTTGAAATTAGGATCTCTAAAATAGGATTTCCTGACTTCTGAGAGTAATTTCCAGCAAGTTTTAACATATCTAAACTGGCAAGAAATCGCTAGAGCAAATTATTGGGGTCCCGGGTCCCCCCGGACCCACCCCCTGCTACGGCCATGCTTTAATTTGATATATTGCACAGGGTTCCAGCTAAAACATTTCAAAATTTTGCCAAAAATGTCTGATCAATGCAATTAAGCTATCGTCAGAAATTTAGAAGTGAAAACCTCTCCTTTAATAATACTGGAAATTTGTGTTATATATATTAAAATAAATCTGTTGATAAGAGCTTTCTAACACTGTTCACTGTTCATTGACGGCAGGAATCGACGTCCAAGTTGACCGTGTAGGGCCTAAAACGGATGTCCAAAATGTCTGGCCAAGACGGCCATCTTAATTGCCGGTACCGAAAAAGATGGCGACTGGTACATTTAACCATAATTCCTTGCGCGAAGTAAACATTGAATCTCGTAGAAATAGCAGTGGATAGAGTTTCAAAAAGATTAAGTTTGGTAAAAAGGAAGATTTTACGTATTTAGTTGATGTTTACAAGGTAAACAATGTTTAGCTGTTATTACAGGTGATTTAAGGTCGCAAAGCATTCTGGTAAAATGTACAGCCGCCATCTTTTTCGGTACCGTCAATTGGCTTCACTTTTTGAGCCACACGGCTGGAATCAGCGTTCCAATTCTAGTGGGCGTCAGACGCAGCAGGAATTGTGTTCGACAAATCGGTTAAAATAGTTCGTGTGTGTATTCTAGGCTTCTGACAAGAACTTGAAAATCAACTTCGTTTGTCCAGGTTATGCGATGCATGGAATTTAAATTTAAACTCTACAATCATCATGAAATTTCGTCACCACAAAACCTGTGAGGAAGACTCATGTATTCAGTGAACTTGCTGCATTTAGTTCTTTAAATTTACATTTAAAATTAAAGTCGAATGTTTAAATCATATGTTTTCAAATTGATTGGGAAATATTAAAGAACGAGATAACTATAACTGTTTATGGTGGATTTTCGCCAATTTCATTCTACTGAACATTGATTCTATAACCATCAATAGATGGAAATCGTACGTGAAAGTGAACGCGAGTATTCGATAAAAATTACACGATGTAGCCGCCACAAGTTCTTTGGATTTTAAGTTACCACGCGATAATTATTTATTCACTTTGCACTGCTGATAATTATACTAGTGATCGAGCCGAACGATATAAGTACTAACTTCAGTTTGATGGGAACTGAATTAGCTATTAATATTGTCAGCGTTTCCCTTCGTTGCTCGTGAAAATATTACCCGAGCAATTATCTGTGTGAATTCGTTTACATATAAAGGTTAGAACATATTTTATACCTTGAATGTTTTGACTGTTCCCGTGTCCACTTTGCTCCTTGGTTCATACCTTTCGAACACTGATACTTTAATAATGTGATAACGGTTATTTAGTCCACATGCGAAGCGACGAATAGTCTAGTAAACATAACGACTGGGATAAATTATAGTATCGCCAGCGAGAGCAGGTATAAGATTATGAAGCAGCTGTTTTGTATGCATATTGTATTTATCAACATTGTTTACAAACCTGCTGGTTTTACATGCCCATGGGAATAAGTTTAATTTGAATTTAAATATTCCTCAAAACCCTCGGCGTAGCGGAGTGATTTCTTTTGCACGAAGCATAACATAACCGAGTATCAGTGAAGGATAAATATTATCATGGTTGAATATTATAAGCAAAATCGAAGTAGAACTAATTTTAAATATACGTTTCTGCAGTATGTTCATCAGTGCGGCGTAGATCTGATGAGAGTCCTTACTTTCCAGTACGTTAAAATCATTTGGGTGAAGTTGAACGCACTGATCTCAAAAATAGGACTGGATTGAGCTTTCTATTGTGTATTTGAAGCTTGTATATTTGATAATGCAAATTTACGAAATATCATCAGGAGCTCCGAGATTTTTGCAAGCAAATCAAAATGCGACGCTCGCGAAATAGGTTTAAAGTATATATCTTCTTTGTTAACATTAAATGCATCAAATCTTGAACCTAATTTGACGTCTCATATTAGGCTTCTCTCGCTGGATAATTAGAGCTAACTGGGGCCATATTGGACGTGACCTCATTACGAATACAGTGGCGAATCTGAGAGAAAAGGCAGAATTCTGATATTTAATAACATTTAATAGCACATGTCAGAATCCTTCCCAACATGTCTGATGTACAGTACTCATTAGATAGTCACTCCAATATGGCCACTGTTAGCTTCATTTTTGTAACAACAAAAGTATGAGGTGCCATTCCCGCCAAAATTAAGCACTCACACTCCTACAACTTTATAAAATGCAGCCTACAATTTTATAAAATGCAGCCACAAACTATACTGGAATTGTTGAAGCATTGTAAGCAGTAAATTAGGGGGTTTAGGGGGTTAGGATCTTTGTTGTTTTGGGGTTGATTACAATCCAATAATTTACTGCTTACAATGCTTTAACAATGCATTGTAAGCAGTAAATTATTGGATTGTAATCAACCCCAAAACAACAAAGATCCTAACCCTAACCCCCTAATTAAGGCAGAATTTTATAAAGTTGTAGGCTGCATTTTATAAATTGTAGCTGCATTTTATAAAATTGTAGCTGCATTTTATAAATTGTAGCTGCATTTTATAAAATTGTAGGCTGCATTTTATAAATTGCTTAATTTTGGTGGAAATGGCACCTCATACAAAAGCTCGATCCAGTCCTATTTTTGAGATCAGTGAGTTGGACGTGTTCACGGCCAAACGATCTAATTCATGTAAATCTGACTTTAAATCGTAAAATATAGATATGTAATGTGTAATAGTGTCGTGTTTCGTACGTAAATATTCAGAAACAACACATGTATAAAACATTATATTTAAAGTGCCCATAACCTCAAAATGTTTTATTGTCTTGTTTGGAAGAACTTTTAAAATGATAAAGTAACTTCTTTTGAAGATTTTCGTTTCTTCGCTTTCTTTTTGAGATATATCAGTTTGTTTGATATGTAAATGTCTGGAATTTCGTTCACACATGCATAATGACTTATTGGAGAAATGTGTATATCTCTTTCATTCTCGAACGAAATCCTTTTAAATTAAGAAGTTTGGTGTTGTGGGAGAAACGCACACACATGTTATTCACACTTTAGTGTTTTTATTTCATGAACGCAAAGATATATAACATTCTCTTATAACTCATTATGCATGTATGACGAAATTCCAGATATTTGCATATCAAACAAACTGATATATCTCAAAAAGAAAGCGAAGAAGTGAAAATCTTCAAAAGAAGTTACTTTATCATTTTAAAAGTTCTTCCAAATAAGACAATAAAAAATTTTGAGGTTAGGGGCACTTTAAAGACTAGAACAACTAAAGAAGAACGACAAATCATGCGAACGTCGGCACTATATATAGACATTGACCGGAAGTCATAATTCCGGAAGTATCTAGTACAAACTATAACAAATAGCATAATAAATACGAGACATTACTTATAAAATACTAACTTTTCATTGCGAACGTGCAACATCTTCAGAGTGTTAAATTTACAAAGCTGTGAGAATATATCTTATATACCTGAACTGTTATCATCAGTTGAAGTTTTCAATACATTGAGTGGCGGGCTTCTTTTTTATGTGGAAGTAAAGTCATTAAAGGGTACTCCAAATGGATCTCATATGAAAGATCTTGCTGACTTTACTTTATTTCCAAAATTTCAGCATTCAAATCAATTAAGTTAAGAAGATATGGCTAGTTGAAGTTGGAGAGTTTGTCCATGCAATTTCGACACCATATTTGTTTCTCACATATAACGTCACTGAGTGTTCCTATCTTGTATTATGCCTAAGAGGGACTACTCTACTTTCCTGCATGCGGAAATAAATTATTCATTTTGACTAATTATCCCCAAAGAGCACTCACAACAGCTATCACTATGTGATCGCTATCAAAACTCCGCTGCCGATCGATAAAGAAGCGGTCAATGACGTCATACTTTCTAACAAATATGGCGTCAAATCCTCAAATTTTCAACTTCAACCATCTTCTTAACTAAATTGATAGAAATGCTAAAACTTTGAGAATAAACTAAAATCAGTAAGATCTTTCATATGCATTTCATTTGTATTTTGTTTGCTGGAGTACCCTTTAAATGTCTGTTGGCTTTTAAACGGTTGCGTGGAGAAATAGCACGTCACCTATTATGGAAGCTTTAAAGCTACATAGTGAAATTCATAACAGACGCACTAAGTATGCCAACTTAAACTTTATTTGTCCTAGATTTAAGAGAAAAACGAGAGATGGGCGGATTTTTGGTGTAACAACAATACAGCTATGGAACAGTCTCCCTGTATTGGAACTAAAGAGACTATAGATAGTGCATTTAAGAAAAATTACAAAAAACGTTTATCATACTGTACAATCAGCTTTTTATTAGTCATTTTTAACTCGAGGATATGCAAAGCATAGGAACGAGTTATTGGAGTGGGGCGATTGTGTCACTCACTCGCTCGCTGAGGCGTTAGCAATCGGAAACCAATCGGCCGAATATCCGACGGATTCCCTCGGCGTCATGAACCAGAAATTTTTTGAAATTAGGATCTCAATCTCGTTCCCAGAGCAGGTGGAAAGAGCCGTACGCAGGCTCTGGGAACGAGATTGTTAGGATTTTCTGACTTCTGAGTGTAATTTCCAACAAGTTTAACGTATCTAAACTGACAAGGAATCGCCAGAGCAAATTATTGGGTAACGACGTCCAGTACTGTGGGAAGGATAAGCATCCACGCGTTAGTCACAGGCTGGTTTTGATTATCCTTAGATTTTAATGTTAATTTTTAAAATTGAAATTGTATACTTTTAGATAGTTTTTAGATATTTAAGGCCACATAAAAAAATTACTTGTTTAGCGTCCCCGACCTATCAAACCATCAAAACTATCGTTTTTCCATATTAGAAATACCTAGCTACTCGTGTTTTACTGTCCATTTGAGCATTGATGATCTCCATTGTGTCGGGCACATCGATGAGACCACGATCAGACAGAAGTGTAACCACGGTTGATTGAATTTTTATATCCGGTTTGATTTGTCACGACGGTTTTTAATATAAAAAATAAAAATAAAAACCTCCCTCCCGACCTGGAAAATTTGGAATGGGTGGACGCTCAACAAGTAATTTTTTTATGTGGCCTGATGTACATTTTAGCGTATTTAACGTATATTTGGATTTAGAAGACTACATGTTTAGTTATAGTGTAATCACTATTACGTACTATACCCAGCTGTCCCTCTATAAATAACGCCGTTATTATGATGAATGAGTCATAAAACGTGTTGTGCTGCGTAGGCAGCGTAGAAATACAAATCAAATATCTAAAAAGGTTGGTGTACTGCCGAAATAGCGAGTAAGTAGTTTAATGTTTCGAGCGAAGGCCCTTCGTCAGAGAGTGAATGTGAAGGGCCTTCGCTCGAAACGTTTGAAAACTTACACGCGCTATTTCGGCAGTACACCAACCTTTTTAGATATTTGATTCAAAACTAGGCAAAAATAATATTGTTGTAGGATTTCATACGGACGCGAGTTGTTATATATTGCAAACACGAAATCTAATCCTTAAGCCCAATTTACAGGACGCAAACTAACCCGGGTAACACACTATGGTAACACTAACCCAACTTCGGAGGTCGGGTTAGTGACGACAGTGTAAATACAACTCACATGCATGGTCGCCCAGAAAATGCCACCTGATAGATCTTAATGCGAGTTCACCAGCAGTGTATAAGCGCAATGTGGGCGAACCCCAGACAACGAATACCCTAATCAAACAATGAAATCCAACCCTTATAATACCGTAATTTCTTTATTAAGCACCTTTTCTGGAAGCAGAAAATAATAAGCAATTTCATAATCTCGGGAACGCATGCTCATAACCGGTCATAATGATATTCGGGATAAAATCCAACTCATTGAAGCATATGGCTGGGGCTATATTTCTGATTTCATAAACGTTGGACGTAAGCATCAATTAACAATTTGAATTGTCATCAAGAACATTCAATGAGCGGACGTTGTCCTAACGGAAGGCCTAAACATTAAAAAGTCCTTGAAATTTCAAAAAGAATCTTCACCACTGCGGTCTTAGCTTCATGTTATCATTGAACTAAGTTTTATCCAGACGCAGATCTCATGCGCAGTCGAGATCCCCCCTCTCCCAGACAATTATGTTTTAAAATCATGAAACGTGAAAGTATTGTATTATTTCAAAGATATTTTATTCTTGGTCTTTAATTCGTTGATAGTCAGTTCATTCTTCAAAATACATATCATGAGCAATGACTTTTCATTTGAAAGTGCTTGAATCACCCTCGGACAATCCAACCGACTTTTTTTGTTCATTTTGAAATAACCTCCCCCTCAAGGATACTTGGAAAAGTAAGCCCCTCCCCGGAGGGGGCTTAATAAAGAAATTGCGATAAGCCGAATGCTATAACCCTAATAAGGTTAGTATTAAGTTTCTAGAAAAAAAAAAGGAAATTTTCCTTAAGCTGATGTACAGCGGTGGTTTTCTTTTCGATTTTGACTTCATTTGTTGCTTGTCTTTTGTCCATGGAACTCAATGACGTCAAAATTGCTGTACAGTACATGAAGTCCCGAACCGTCGAGCAAACTCCAGAATGACACAAAATAGCGACATCAAGGAGCATAAAACACGAGAATGAAAACGTTATTTCTCAAGTAGAGCGTAAAACTACAAATATTTCAAAACATCATACTTAAATGCCTTTCATGCACAGTTCTCTTTAATAATACCCGCCACATTTGAATTTTAGCCGTTACCATCAGGTTACGAGCTCAGTGTTTGTTTTTAGCTATAGTAATGAAACTCACTTGTGAGAGACGTTCATTGTGTCCACTATAACCTTCTTTCACTTTTCCTTCCATAAACATAATTTAAAACATTTATAAATGCCACGGTGTGACGTATCTTAATATGTATGTATGATGTATGCATGATGTGGCATGACATGATTTATAAAAAAAACTAATGATGTTACACCATTTCATAAAATAGTCCCACTATATCGCTTTCCAAAAGTCCCAAATCCATTACTAGATTATAAAAATTGCATCTGTGAAAACAACTTGAAATAAATCCCGCAGTATTCAATATGTTCTCTAGTTGTAATGATCTAATTATGTTGTCTACTCCGTGCACACGTCATCACGAATAACGTCATAATCTGAAATCTATACCGTATACTATTAGTTCGTCAACATCGCATCGGTTACAAAATCACACATTGACAACCTAAAATAAAGAACAAGGTTTAGAGACATTTAATCATATTCAAATGTTAATTTGTGTACTATAAATTTTGAAGTGCCTATCTCACGTAATATTTGGGTCTTCCTGAGCAAAATTATAATATATATTGTCAGCCGAAAATTTCATCTTCTTTCATCTCTAGTATCCCACAATACAAAGCGCGGGTACATTTTTTGAGATTTGCGATCCGTGTATTAAGTTAAGAAGATATGGCTAGTTGAAGTTGGAGAGTTTGTCGACGCCATATTTGTTTCTCAAATGTCACAGATTGCTTCTATCTCGTAATTATGCCTAAGAAGCTCCTCTACTTCCCGCATGAGGAACTAAATAATAGTTTATTTCGACTAATTTTTGTCCAAAGAGCATTCGCAACAGCTATCAATGCAATATGTGATCGCCATCAAAACAACTCAATCACTCAATGACGTCTATTTTCAAAACCAATATGGCGTCAAAATCCTCAAATTTTCAACTTCAACTAGCCATATCTTCTTAACTAAATTGATAGGAATGCTGCAACTTTGAAAATATGGTTATATTCAGTAAGATCTTTTTATTATTATTATTATTATTATTATTATTATTATTATTATTATTATTATTATTATTATCTTTCATATGAACTACATTTATATTTTGTTTCCCTTTAATAGGATACTGAGGTTGTCCATATAAAACTGCGTTACATAAATCAAGTCTAGAAGTTACAAATAAATAAAAATAATAAAACATAAATAAAAATGTTAAAAATAATTTAAAAATGATAAAAATAAATTATAAATTATAAAAATGAATAAAAAATATTAAAAATAAATAAAAATAATAAAAATGAATAAAAATAATAAAAATGATAAAAATAAATAAAAATGATCAAAATAATTAAAAATGATAAAAAAAAATAAAAAAATATAAAAAAAAAAAAAATAATAATAAAAATAAAATAAAATAAATAAAAATGAATAAAAAATAAAAATAAATAAAAAAGATCAAAATAATTAAAAAATGAGAAAAATAAATTATTAAAATAAATAAAAAAATAAAATAAAAAATATATAAAAATAATAAAAATAAATAAAAATGATCAAAATAATTAAAAATGATAAAAATAAATAAAAAATAATAAAAATAAATAAAAAATAATAAAAAATAAAAAATAATAAAAAAAATAAATATAATAATGATGAATAACAAGTACTGTGTACCTGAGTCTTCATTGCCGCCACTTGGACGAGCTCCTTTCGGTTTAACATTTTCTGCAAATTGACCACGTACATTTCCTACCGGGGAGTATCTTGCGACGACGAACTGAGCACCTGATTTCGAAACTGCCTTTCCTGCACCAATTTGTAGGCTACCAGCCCACACAACCTGAGTAAAATGCCCAGTGCCTGTACTGAAGGATGCATTCTGGTAGCTGTATTTTCCTTCCTCTTCGTACCACATATCTGTGACCTTTTTACCAGTTAGTTCAGCACCTAGAAAGTAACCAAGAGGTGGTATGCGTGTGACGAGGCGTGGTTCACGCGGCGAGTGTAGAAATGGTTGAGGAAAATTCTGTTTAACACTAATTGCTCACGAAGTGGAGGTGAATAGTGGTGGATATTTACCAAGACGCGAAGCGTTATTAAAACCGCTATGATTCATTTTTTAAAACGAAAAACTGTCATTACAGGGGCGGATCTAGGGGGGGTGGGTCTTTTGGGTGTCTAGCCACCCCCTCTTTGGACTAGAAAAATAATAAACGAAGCTAAATATTGGATATTGATGCGCCTTCGTTGAGAGCTGGTCTGCGGTTTACTGAGTCGCTGCAAGAAAGCAAACAGTAACATGTAAATTATAGCTTTGTTTAGCATAATCAGCTATTAATCCAACTCAAATATTATAAATATTCTATAAAGTGTAAGTAACCCAAATATATTATAACCTTTTTTCTACTGCTGAAACTTGCTTTCAAAACCGCTTTTGAAAGGATGGAAACTGTATAATTTCTGAGACCCAAGAACTCAAATTTCGGGAAGACATCCCGAGTCTTCAGGGGGCACCCCCCTTCAAAAATCCTAGATCCTACCCTGCATTATACATTTCCAGAATTCATAAGTCGCTCTTCGTCATCAGATTTTCCTGTTTACAGTATTTAAATTTGACATTTGAGCTAAAATTCACTGGTCTTTTAACTTGCTTTGCTCCAGTTTGAAATGGCTTCTAGCTTTCAAAACTGGTAAACAACTCCAAATATGGAACATTTGGGAAAAGTTTAGCTTTCACTTGCATTTCGCGACACCGACTGACAAACTCTCAAACTAAATCAAATTTAATTTAATTTTCATCTACTTGTTTTGGTATATGCTAAACAATTATCAATCGGTGAATAATGGTGGATACTTACCTCGACGCATTGCGTCTCGGTATATACCACTATTCACCTCCAATTCGGTGAATTATTGTTAATTGGGGGGTGTTTATATGGAGGCTCGCCTCCAAATAAACACCCCCTTTTAGACCTAGTCGGAACTAGTTGCGACAAAACAATAAAAAGAAAGCTGCTATAAGTTCTCAAAAGAACTGGATATATTATAAAAAAGCGAAATAAGAGAACTTCCATATGTCGAAGTATAAAAGTACTTATACGTATTTCTATTGACGACGTTTCGACGATGTGTCTTTCTTCAGGTGAAATGGAACATCAAGGCCGTCCCTTGATGTTGCATTTTTGCAATTGATCCCGCTTTGGTCTAATAATTATAATATATATTCTGACACTCGAAATTTTCCGCACTTCTATACGTCATAATCGAGTGTAAATGCTGGTAAACGTGGTTTGGCGTGCTCCATGGTGCACACGGGAAGCTGGGAGAGAAATTCATATAGATCTATTAATTATTATATATTAAACACTTATTGACCGAGTGGGAGGACTTTGCAGCAATATTATCTTGCCTGCGGTCTTTCATTACAGACCGAGCAACGAAGGAGCGAGGTTTGTACTAAAATACCAAGGGCAGGATAATCATTGCCGTAAAGAGCGATCAAATGAGGTTATTAAGGTTTTTAATTTTTTATTATATGGCTCTTTTAAATGTCTCATATTTCCTCAATATTTTCGCAATTTTTAAAAACTTTTCAGTTGTTTTGTAATGACCAGTCTTTACCGGTTTGTAAAGACCGCGCAGCAACCAATCAGATTGTAGAAAAGCTGCGTTAAGACCGCTCATGAGCCAAGCCATATAATAATTATACTTATTATTATATTTAACAATTATACCATGAGCTCGAGTCGTATATGAGTCGTATAGTTCATATAGATGAGCCGTGACCGGACGTTTGGCCGACAGACATTTGACCGACAGACACAAGACCGACAGACGTTTGGTCGACAGGACGTTTGGCCGACAGACATTTGGCCGACAGGACATTTCACCGACAGGACATTTGGCGAGAGCGAGTGGTATAATTGTTTTATTATATAGCCAAACACTTAGTCAGTTCAGGGTTTCTTTATAAAACCCCATCGATTTCAGCTTTTTCGGCCTAAAAAATGCCGCCATCTTGTTTTTTTCTCTACTGCTAGGATATGAGTAATTAATAACCTAGTAGTAGAGGAGCCAATCAAATTGCGAGATAGCTCATATCCTAGTAGTAGCTACAGTATATAATAAAACTTGTTATTATGGATACACACAGGAAGTTGGGAGAGGAAATAACGTTTTCATGGATGCCGTCATTCTGGAGTTTGCTCGACGGCACAAACTCGATGTACAGCGGGAGTTTCTTTTTAAGTATGACGTCATTGAGTATAAGGAAAAAAGGACAAGCACTCAATGACGTCAAAATTGAAAGGAAAACCACCGCTGTACATCAACTTTGAGCTGTAAAGCAAACTCTAAAATGGAAGCGTCCAGAAGCATAAATACGTTATTTATCAAGTACAAGAGCAGATACCGTAAACTATTAATAATAATAATAATGATAATTTATATAGCGCTAATAAGGCAAGACCTCTAGAACGTTTTTGGATTCAGATCTTAAATTTAGATATTAATATTTCTAAAAATATTAACATTTCTAAACAATATACTTAAAGGGCTTTTATTTAAATGTAATTTAGGTTTTGACTAAAGTTCCACTTTAACACCAAGAAGAACAGCAGTGAATTGTTAACTTTTGAGTTTCAACAATGTTTCAAATAGCTTAGCGAGAAGTCAGGTCTCTTCAAAAATAAATACTCGTCAAACGAAGAAGTTTGTTAAAGGGATGACGGAAGTGAAAAAGGGAAAAAATCGCGTTAGACCTCTGCTTAATTACGTAAATTTGATTTGCAATAAATCTCTCGCCATTCGGAAGTACATGTGTCCATATCGATAAGCGATCGGGGGCCTGCATGTGCTTGTTGCATCACTATACATGTGATGGAGATACTTCCCCTTGCATTGGTTGCATGGTTAAATCGTACGCAGTGATTTTCTGCTCTACTGATAACGAATTGCTTGTTCTAACAATATGTACATGTTGTTACCATTTTGCTTCCCACCTTTCCGTCTTTTTATGTTAAAGCCTCACTGCTACATCTAAAACCGTACCTGACATATATGCAATGTTCTCTCCATACTCCCCAGTACTGTGCTGTATAGCGTTTTGGTTTGCCAATTGTTTGGCCCACTGTTCTGCCCCGGATGCCAATTGCGAGGACCATTTTAATGGTGGCGCACCATGTTGACGTCGGTACTGGTTGTGTGTATCCAAAATGTCTTTCTTGAAATTTTTCGGTTTGGCAGCTGTAGATAAAAAAGACAGATCACACCAAAATTATAAATAGAGGGAAGGAGGGAAGTGGGACGGGGGGAAGCAGGAAATCAGGGAAGAATGGAAGGAGGGAATGAGGGAAGGAAGTAGGGAAGAAAGGAGGGGAGGGAGGAAATAGGAAAGCAGGGAAGAAGCGGGAAGGTAAGGAGAGAAGAAGGGTTCAAGGTGAGAAGGGAAGCAGGGATCAAGGGCGGAAAAAGGAAAACAGGGAAGGAAAGAAAGGAATAAGGGAAAGAAAGGAATAAGGGAAGGAAAGAAGGGAGCAGCGAAGAAGGGAAGCAGCGAAGAAGGGAAACAAGGGAAGTTTTTTAAAAAGCGCTGTTTTGTTTTCAGTTTCTACAAAGTATAACCCCAATCGCTTACCCGCTTCGTTCTGTGCTTTGCTCACTTTCGCTCCTTTTTGTTTGACGTTGTCGGGAAACTGTCCCACAAAATTTCCAGCAGGAAAATATCTTGCCACAACATACTGTGCGCCGTTTGGGGAGGTCGCTTTAGCCAAGCCGAGTTCAAGTGACCCAGCCCAAACAACTTGCGTGAAGTGACCGGTTTTCGAACCAAAACCCGGATTATTAAAGCGATAATCTTTAATCTCTTCGTACCACATTTCTGCAGCACGTTGACCTGTCAATTCTTTTCCTGAAACGACAATTACATAATACATAATACAAAGGTTATTATTATTATTATTATTAAAGAATATTTACACAGGATAAAACACTTCAGTAATGGATTACTGCTATCAACGCGTGTCATGTACGGTATCACTATTAAAAACTATATCTATAAAAAACATGCAAACTAAAATAAGAAACTAATTAAGATCAATATTAATTATTATATAAACTAGGGAACACTATAGGTATACTAAGAGTACTAACGTTCATTTGTACTATAAGCTAAAATGTTCTTTCAATGCTCTTTTAAATAGCATGAAACTGTCAATAACTCTGACATCATAAGGTAGTTTGTTAAACTGAATTGCCCCATTATAATAAAAGGCGCATTTTGTACATTCTAGTTTTATTTTTGGGATTCTGAGACTGAATCCGTTATTGCGCGTGTTCTTCTCATGTTGTAGACGCTCAAAATAATTGTTAAAATTACTGCAAGCGTTCTTGTCTATGCACTGTTTTGCTAGTAGGCATGAAGTTTGAAGTTTTGCGAAGTTCATCAAATCCGGTACTCTGAGATGTGCAGATTGACTTGGATCAATTATTCTAGCAGCTCGATCTTGGAGGCTTAGAACTCGTGCAATTTGAGTTGCATTCAGGTTAAGAGTAACAATGCTTGCATATGCTAATAAGGGCATAATCATGCACTTGTAAATGGATTCAGCAGCATCCATTGTTAGAGACCATCGTATTTTCTTCAGCAACCTCAATCTACCAGATGCTTTCTTGAACGATAAATAGAAATGCTCATTTAAGTTTGCGGTTTGATCCACTAAAACTCCCAGGTACTTATACTTGCTTGAAAAATTTATTAGCCGATCATTGAAATGGACTTTCAAGGTCTTGTTCCGGATTCTCCTATTGGTACCCAATAGCATTGACTCAGTTTTGCCTTTGTTGAGATTTATCAAAAGATCGTTTTCATTCAACCACTTAGCAACCACTTGCATTTCATCGGTGAGTTGATTTTCAATTTTATCAATCTCACGCCCAGATAGAAACAAGACGGTGTCATCAGCATACTTTATGATATTTGCACTGTTTAGATGATCGTCAATGTCATTAATGTATAATATGAATAAAAGGGGTCCCAAGATGGAACCTTGCGGAACCCCCGATGTCAGTTGGAATTTCTCGGATACGGAGCCGTCAAAGTTGACAAATTGTGACCGATTGAACAGGTAGTTAGTAAACCATTCCATTTCAACTGATTGTACGCCAAACCCCTCCAATTTATTCAGTAGATTGGAATGAGACACCGTGTCGAAGGCTTTCGAGAGATCAATGAAGACCACACCCGTTAATAGACCCTTGTCCATATTTGCACGTACTTTATCCAGAAATAATGTCACAGCCAATTGTGTGGAACGTTTCTGCCGAAATCCAAATTGGGAATCATTTATCAGATTGTTTGACTCTAAATAATCCATAAACTGTTCATGTACTATCCGTTCCATGATCTTACTGATGACCGGTAATACGGAGATAGGTCGGTAATTATCAAAATCATTGGTAGGCCCTTTCTTATGGACTGGGACAACTTTAGCTTCTTTCCACTCTTGGGGTATTTCTCCAGTAATTAAACTCATATTAATTATATGAGCTAGAGGCTTTCTGACCACAGATGAACAATCCTTGAGAATTCCTGGTGGAATATTGTCAATACCAGCAGCTTTTGATCTTTTAAGCTGTTTCAACTTCTTCTCCACAAGTTGTTCAGTAACCGGGTTAAAGTTAAAAGTTAAGCTATTCCGTGCACAAGATGACTTTCGATATCTCCATGCAAAATTAACCAATGGGAGACATTGTTCCTTCAGTTTGTGAATAATCGAAGAGAAAAATGACCCGAAAGCATTTGCTATACACTTGTTATCCGTAATTACCTCACCATTAATTTGGAATGAACGACCAGTGCAATTTAAAGGCTGGCTTGGGAAAATATCTTTGATTGTACTCCAAAACTTTTTAGGATTTCTGGAGTTCTCGCTTAGCAAATCTTTATAATATCGGTTTTTATTCATCTTAACCAGGTTGTTCACACGATTTCGCTGCCGTTTATATATACTCCAATCATTCTCCGTATTTGTTTTTCTTGCTCTTTTCAAGAGCCGATCGCGATCAATTATTTCACGCTTCGTGTCGTTTCTCAACCACGGACAAGGTTTTCCGCGTATTCTCTTTGTAATTGGAGGTGCATACTTATCCACAGCAGGGTTGAAAATGTTTTTAAAGCTTCCCCAAGCTGATTCAACTGTTATTGAAGAATACACCGGTTCAAAACCCGATTGACGCAAATCCGAACGCAAATCCGAACATAAATCCTCCTGGTTATAATTCTTGTAATCACGTGTTTTGATAGTACGAGGTTTAAATGAGTGACTGTTTAGTTTACGTACACATCCGATCAACTCATGGTCACTTAAACATGCCGAGATTACATCAACCCTATTTATGTTCTGGGGTTTGTTTGTACAGATAACATCAATTAACGTTGAGGACTCGCTAGTAATTCTCGTAGGACCTTTTACCAATTGTTTGAGGCCATTAGAATCTATTATAGATTTAATGTCCGCATCGCTGCTTTTCTTTAGAAAATTACAATTTATATCACCCATTAGAATTAGCTCCTTATTCTCAGCAGTCGCTGTGGATAGCATATCATCAAAATAGACAGGGAAATCTTTTGGTAGAAATTTAGATCCGACTGGGGGCTTGTAAATGGTCCCAACTAACAAACTTTTAGCATTCTTGATTAAAATTTCGACCCATAAGCACTCCAATTCAGGATGTTCTAAGTCGTCTCTTCTTAACCACTGAACTCGATCTGATATAAAAGCCGCGACGCCTCCATAACCTCCGTTAAGCCTATTTCTGAAAGCCAATTTAAATCCCGGGATATCTGATAATAAAGTACTATTCTCTTCGCCTAAATGCGTTTCACTTAGGGTGAACATGTGAATGTCTTTAAAGTTCTTTAGAATATATTCAATGTGTGAAATTTTAGAAACCAAACCACAGATATTTTGGTGCAAAAACTTCATGCCCTTCGCTTTAGTAATGTTAGATAATCCTTCCAAGATTGGTAAATCAAACAAACCTTGTCTAGTTTGAGTATCACTTTGAGTGGGGGCCATATTCACTGAACCATTGCAGCGAAGACAAACACCAACTTTATCGCTCTCATCAAAACATTTGAGATGGAATTCCCTTTGACAATCATTGCAGTTGATACTACTCTGATTTCTCCTTATAGATTTCTCGCAGGTCGTACATCTTGTAGGGCCAGGACATGTTTCAATATCGCCACACATTAAAATCAGAAGAAGGCTTAAAGCCTTCACTCTATGCTCACGATTTCGTGTGCTAAAGTTTGCACGAATATTCCACAAGGATGAGTACATAAACGTTTCCCTTGTAGGCACAATTACATTGGAATCGTTCATCATTATTCCAAGCGAGTCGCTGCCTATGAATTGGACTTTATTGATTGAAATAATCGCAATAACGACTAGAGCACATAACAGCACGTCTACACGAGACGCCATTACTATATTGAAAAACGATACAATGAAAAACGATACAATGCATACGTCAATGTTCCAAAACTTGGGACTAGCCATACGGTCTCGATCAGGCTACGCGGAGACCGGAATGACGTCACGAATGATAATTGGCATCAAAAGCGTTAGTATCCCCTTACGTAATAATTTAAATACAAGTAATTGTTTCTGAATTATTTTATATAAGAATAATAGAAAACATTTATCTGGGTGACTATAAGTGAAATAATAAAAACACTAAGAAGTTGGATTCTCAGAGTACAGAAACACATATGACGTCATTTTCATTTTGTATTAGATTGTCTCTGTCGTAAGACACTTACTAGGGAGCTTCAGATGCGAGTACGAGTACGACTGAACCTATTTACTTCCGGTTATGTAACCCAAACTGGATTTTGGCGCGAAAAGATCGTTGTCGGGTCCTTGTTGACAACAAGATTTTGCTTGAATCTCGTAGTAGGAAAACGAGCTGGAAAACTTTCAAATTCGAGGTAAGAAACTTTGGAATAGATTGTTTATTAGTGGAAACAAACCATATAACCAATTTTGTAGCCCAGCGTTGTATTGTTCTATGTATTTTCCGCATTTGTTTTATGTTTATCGATAGATGAATTGTGCGAAAACAAGGGAGCTTTTTCAATGGAAGCCAGAACATGACAAAGTTTTTCTACGTGAAGTCATTACCGAAGAACCGTATAACACGAGGTCTGGAAGTAAGGAAAGGGGAGCTGTTTGGACACGTATATCCGACCACCTTAACAGTTTGACAAGTTACAATTTTCGAGTCACACAAAGGTCTGTCCGAGAGCGGTTTGATAAACTTATGAAGGAGTTCCATATGAAGGAGAAGGATGAAAGTACAGCCTCAGGAATTGATGTTGAATTCGACGAAATAACTCAGGCGCTAACCGATATTAAAGAGCGTATTGAAGAAGCGGAAGAGAAGTTTGGTCTAGAAAAAGAAAAGCAACAGAAGGAGAAGTCAGCAGCCGAAGAAATGCGAGTACGAACGACGGAAAGACTGAAGGAAACAAAGAAGAGATCTAGTATTGTTGGCAACGACGAGTCATCACCGTCTAAGCGAAGATTAAGTGGCATAGATATGACCACGTTAATGAACAACTCGTTGGAATTAAAGAAAAAAGAGCATGAAGCCTTAGTCGAAATAAAAAAGCGAGAGCTAGAATTGCAATCACAGAACCAGCAACAGTTTATCGACGTTCAACGACAGATTCTGCAGCAACAACAGCAAAGCCAGCAGCAACAGCAAGCAATAAACTTGGCCATGCTTCAAGCTGTTGGTGAACTGGTGAAAAGCTTTTCACAGAAGTAATGGGACTGTTCATAGTTTTGGTGCATGCATGTATATACTATATTGCCAGGGCTTTATACGATTCTAGCTGCTCATGAACATAAGTACAATAACTTTTGTTTAGTTCAGTATTATGACTCAAATAGTTAGCCGTTAAAAAATTGAGTAGCACTTCTTGTTTGCTTACATGTCTTTAAGTTGGGTTTATTTGCATTTAAAACTGTTTTATTTTTGTGCAACTTTTAATATTAAAGAAATCATAAAAGAAAATAAAGAATACAAAAACGTAGGCTTGTACTGTTTTATGAGTACAGCTTTCATCATTTTTATAATCGAAATTTGTATAAGTATAATCGCTCAGTTAACTAAACTTGAAAATAATATTGCAATGTTGGCGGTGAGACGTTGAAGTAGGAACTTGTATTCGACCCATAAAGACATACGTGTGCGTTTCGCAACAATGCACACACAATGTACATTTGTCCCACAGGACTCAGGCCTATTTTGAGGTTCCTCTTGAAATCCAGAAAACTAAAATAATTTGTTATGTCGCCAAATACCCATTCAACAGCTATTCTGACCGAACTCATGGAGGAATTAAAGTCCATCTGCTCATCTGTAAGCTGTGCATGTTTGTACGGCGTCTGCAGATGGATTCGAAGTGGATAGGCTGGATCACCATAAATGCACAGAGGCTCTCCATTAGGGCTAAAAGAATACATCTGCAGATCGTCTAGGAGGTTTGACATCCTCAACATTCCTGAATCGTGCCTTTTCCCTTCTATCGAATAAAAATATAGGTGTAAAAAATAAGGACTGATATTAGTGTCAACTCTATACAAAAGATAAACAAGAAAAAGTTTGGATTTTCCCTTACCTACCGGACCATACAAATTTGCAATTAAACCGTTAGGCACAACCACTGACTGGAACTTAATAGCGTGTATTCGCTTGTGGCCATTATACATAACACGTTGGTGTTGCTCTGGGCGACTGATAGCTCTGACAGTTCCGTCAACAAATCCCCAGCAATTTGCCAACGCTGCTCCTCGGTTATGGACGGCATCTGCGTATTGTTGAAGCTTAGTTGGAGCAAGCCAGGGCTGGTTTAAGGACCGTAAAAGATAACCATTGGTGTTGTAGATGAATCCAGTAACCTCTGTGCATATTTCACTTAACTCGGAGACAGATCTGCCAAATCGTGGTACCATATCACTTAATCGGCACGGATAAGCATACCTTTTGAGAACAACGCATAACCCCTCAACACCTGAAGCTACAGTTCCATTTGAGCATGTGAAGGTGTCGGGTATACGAAGTGCATTCATTAAGGTCGGAATATCGGCCAGACTAAATCTAAGCTCTGATTTACATTCATCTTCTGTCAAGTTTTCCAAGCTAAACCTTTGATAATTCCAGTATGGGAAAACTAAGCTTTTTCTGACAGTATAATGATGTATTAAACAATAATCAATTTCATCGATAATATCGTTAAAATACGCAAATTCTGCTAGTTTACGGGCTTTTTCTTGCCACGACATCTTTTTGCCATGAAAAAGTTGTTCGTACTATTGCAAAATTTCTGAACGTTTTAAGTTTTGGCGGGAACGAGTACGAACGAGAACCAGTAGGCCCAGTCCTCCATCGGTCCAGTTGTACTCGTACTCGTTCTCGTACTCGCATCTGAAGCTCCCTACTACTTTATAAAATAAACAGAAAATGGCTTTTGTGTCTCTGTAACCGGAAAAATACGAAGATAAATTGAACGAAGCAAGGAAGCCCAAAGGCAGATTACCACTTGCGATTTTTTGTCTTACAAGCTCCCGGCTGCAACTAATTAGACATGTATTCAATTTTGACAGTAGAGATGTCGCGTCGAGCGTAAATATTACAAGTGGAAACCGGCGTAAATAACTGTACATTTAGAATAAATAGTACTTCGTTTGTATTTTATTTTGCCAAATAATATTAATTATAATCACAGTATCACGGGTGAAGCTAGATTTGGATCAAGTCTCTCTCTCTCAAAAGATAGGGAAGCGATAAAGTGAACGAGAGACAGGAGAAAGGAGCAAGATGACGGAGAGTAAGTATAAGTAAGTAAGAAAAATTATTAAGAGTGTAACACTTTACAATAAAATTGGCAAACTTGTGGTTCTGAAATTAATAGAAAATAACTATGAACTACATAAAAATACAAATGGAAATAGTAGAGAAATTAGTGACCTCTAAGGGCGGCTACTTTCGGATGGGCGGTTAGTTTCGGAGGGCGCTTACTTTCGGGTTGTTATTTTTAGCATCGGCCAAGTTTTAACCACTACTGCAGTTTGCACAACGTTTCAAAGTTTTGTTTTATTTTGATTAAATTACGTAAGAGTTGTTACCTATTATCTTATTGTCTATATATATATATATATATATATATATATATATATATATATATATATATATATATATATATATATATATATATATATATATATATATATATATATATATATATATATATACATATATATTATTGAGCGCTCTACAGGATGAACCATTGTCGCTTACGCATTGTGCGCACGCTCACTGCTTGCAGTTTGAGCGCTCTGGCATGGTTCTTGATGTCCCACATTTTGTGTGCATCAAGGGTGACTGTAAATAGCAGTCATCTTCATCCTGCTCATCAGCACTACACTGATGAGGCCCAAAAGGCCGAAACGGTACCGTCTGTAGTTAGATATCGCTCTATGACCTTTAGGTCATATTGAGCGCTCTACAGGATGAACCATTGTCGCTTACGCATTGTGCGCACGCTCACTGCTTGCAGTTTGAGCGCTCTGGCATGGTTCTTGATGTCCCACATTTTGTGTGCATCAAGGGTGATTGTAAATAGCAGTCATCTTCATCCTGCTCATCAGCACTACACTGATGAGGCCCAAAAGGCCGAAACGGTACCGTCTGTAGATATATATATATATATATATATATATATATATATATATATATATATATATATATATATATATATATATATATATATATATATAATATATATATATATATATATATATATATATATATATATATATATATATATATATATATATATATATATATATATATAATATATATATATATATATATATATATATATATATATATATATATATATATATATATATATATATATATAATATATATATATATATATATATATATATATATATATATATATATATATATATATATATATATATATATATATATATATATATATATATATATATATATATATATATATATATATATATATATATATATATATATATATATATATATATATATATATATATATATATATATATATATATATATATATATATATATATATATATATATATATATATATATATATATATATATATATATATATATATATATATATATAACAGCGTCGTGTTCACGTGTCCTTTTAGAGCAGTTCATCAACTTTGTTGATGATTTTCATCCTGCTCTGAAGTTCACGTGGGAAATCAGCGAGACCTCTGTGTAGTTCCTTGATATTTTAATTTCGATTAATGGTGATTCGCTGAAAACGTCGGTCTCGTACAAGCCTACTGACTCCCATAGTTATCTTCTATTTTCATCCTCTCATCCCAACCACACTAAGCAATCCATCCCTTACTCTCAATTCTTGCGTCTTCGCCGCTTATGTAGCGACGACCAAGATTTTCAAGTCAAATCAATGGTAATGAGATCTTTTTTTGTCCAACGTGGTTACCCTACCAACCTTTTAGACCTCGCCGTTCAGAAAGCTTTTCTCGTCCCCCGTTTAGACGCCCTTGAACCATCTTTGGAACAAGTTTCAAACAATAAAATTCCTTTAGTTCTAACATTTCATCCTTTCAATTTTAAAGTTAAAAATATTATTAATCGGAATTTTCACATTTTACAAAATGGTCCTGAGACGTCAGCCATTTTCACCGACAACCCTTTGGTATCTTTTCGCCGTAATAAAAACATTCGTGACTCCTTAGTACATAGTGCCCTTAAACAAAATACCTCGGCACCAGCGGGAACATTTTCTTGCGGCCGTTCCCGCTGTAACACATGCGCTTTTCTCAATCCCACTACAGTTATTACTGCCCCCAAATTCGACCACACAATCCGTCATGCTTTTTCATGCACGTCCACCAACATAATTTATTGCATTTCATGCGATAAATGCCCTAAAATCTACATCGGTGAAACTGGGCGACGTCTTTCAGACAGGTTTGCTGAACATCTTCGTTCCGTGAGGATCAATGATGGTGACAAACCTGAGCCCGCCATTTCAACAGCTCCAACCATTTGGTTTCAGACATGAAAGTCTGTGCCATCTTTCCCATCTCCGGTGGCAACGATAACCGCAAGCGGCAAGAGAAGCGTCTCATTTTTAAACTTGGCACCACACATCCTCTTGGTCTTAACGAACGTTTTTCTTTTATTTAATTTCCTACAAGTTTTTGGTTATTTTAGTTTGCTTGGAACCTTTATTATTATTAATTTTTTATTATTCGCGTATGCACTTTCATTCCTTTTCAAGTTTTTGTTTCTTATGCTAATATTATCGCCTAATCCCCTTTAATATTGGACCTGTCATTTCTCCCGCCCCCTCAGTCTGCTTGCTGATCGACTGTTAAAAATAGCAAATGATCTAACGTTTCCCATCTCATTAATTATTAGTTTGTTTATCTCCCGTGCATTTGATTGGCTACTTTCTACTTGTGACACCCTTTTGGCATATATATATAACGACCAAGATTTTCAAGTCAAATCAATGGTAATGAGATATTTTTTGTCCAACGTGGTTACCCTACCAACCTTTTAGACCTCGCCGTTCAGAAAGCTTTTCTCGTCCCCCGTTTAGACGCCCTTGAACCATCTTTGGAACAAGTTTCAAACAATAAAATTCCTTTAGTTCTAACATTTCATCCTTTCAATTTTAAAGTTAAAAATATTATTAATCGGAATTTTCACATTTTACAAAATGGTCCTGAGACGTCAGCCATTTTCACCGACAACCCTTTGGTATCTTTTCGCCGTAATAAAAACATTCGTGACTCCTTAGTACATAGTGCCCTTAAACAAAATACCTCGGCACCAGCGGGAACATTTTCTTGCGGCCGTTCCCGCTGTAACACATGCGCTTTTCTCAATCCCACTACAGTTATTACTGCCCCCAAATTCGACCACACAATCCGTCATGCTTTTTCATGCACGTCCACCAACATAATTTATTGCATTTCATGCGATAAATGCCCTAAAATCTACATCGGTGAAACTGGGCGACGTCTTTCAGACAGGTTTGCTGAACATCTTCGTTCCGTGAGGATCAATGATGGTGACAAACCTGAGCCCGCCATTTCAACAGCTCCAACCATTTGGTTTCAGACATGAAAGTCTGTGCCATCTTTCCCATCTCCGGTGGCAACGATAACCGCAAGCGGCAAGAGAAGCGTCTCATTTTTAAACTTGGCACCACACATCCTCTTGGTCTTAACGAACGTTTTTCTTTTATTTAATTTCCTACAAGTTTTTGGTTATTTTAGTTTGCTTGGAACCTTTATTATTATTAATTTTTTATTATTCGCGTATGCACTTTCATTCCTTTTCA
This sequence comes from Chrysogorgia sp. JL179-B06, assembly GCA_035772405.1. NCBI lineage: Eukaryota > Metazoa > Cnidaria > Anthozoa > Scleralcyonacea > Chrysogorgiidae > Chrysogorgia > Chrysogorgia sp. JL179-B06. Next base: position 1,142,227 of record JAYKKM010000018.1, on the reverse strand, counting down.
AGTTTTTGTTTCTTATGCTAATATTATCGCCTAATCCCCTTTAATATTGGACCTGTCATTTCTCCCGCCCCCTCAGTCTGCTTGCTGATCGACTGTTAAAAATAGCAAATGATCTAACGTTTCCCATCTCATTAATTATTAGTTTGTTTATCTCCCGTGCATTTGATTGGCTACTTTCTACTTGTGACACCCTTTTGGCATATATATATAAGCCCTATTTATTTCATTTCATCTCGTCTTACTCTGATGAAGGGCTCCGCTCGAAACGTCAGTATCTCGTCACTAAATTCTTGGCAGTTTACCACCTTTTCACTTTGCTATATATATATATATATATATATATATATATATATATATATATATATATATATTAATATACTATTAATTACTAATTATACTAATTATACTATTAATTACTAATTAATATTAATTATACTATTAATATATATATATATATATATATATTAATTCCTGAAATTCCTGAATCTTTGATATTACTGTTTTATACATGTTTTATAATCCATGCCATTCAAAATAAATTTTTAAACAGATGTTACAACTTATTTATACAGTAGTTATAGACATCGGAAAGGGCGGTTACTTTAAGAGAGGCGGCTACTTTCGGGGGGCGGTTACTTTCGAGATTCTACGGAATGTTTTTAAAAAGAATTAAAAGATGTTGACTTAACTGATCCTACTAAGGCTTGAGTGAGGGACATTTAATCGCTAATTTCCCGACATATACCATAATTACCGACGGAATATAATTTGTATATTGTTTGAAATTCTTTTGTCAATGAAAATATTGTGAATGGGTGGGTAGGATGTTTGGGCGTGCATATTAATGACGGGAAATTAGAAATTTTAGTTCCTGTTTTGTGGGCGGAAAGTATACATGTTAATGAGGGGATTTCGGGATTAAATCTTAACAATACAGATGCATGATATTATACTATATGGCTAGGCTCGTGAGCGGTCGTAACGTAGTTTTTCTGCAATCCAATCTCGTTACCCCTAGAGTTTCCACATGATATCCTCCTACCTAGAATTACCAATAATTATAGTAAGTGTGCAATGGCCATAAATTACCAATAATTGGTAATTGTAGGGTTCTAGAACCCAGCCCCATTTACAACACCAATCCTAACCCTAATTCCCCGCGCTTAAGTGTCTTCCTAACCCTAACCCCCCGGTTTTAGTCATTTAGTGTCTTCCTAACCCTAAACCCCGTCCTCCACTTCATTGTAACCCTAACCCCCGGCTGTATATTTTCCCCGTCCCGGGGACTATGGATGGTGCAATTGATTAATCGGGTTAGGACCTCCCTGAGTTATAGGAACTCCAGATCGACCGAGTTCTGTCCAAAGTCCAGTCCAGTGTTTACTACAATTTAAATACCCAAACCTCGACCCAAACAACATTTAAACTGTAGTTAAGAGACAACTTGGCCCAGTTTAGTTGAACAATTTTAACTGGAAACTTCTGACAATTGACAAATTTGGCAACCAAAACTAGCCCGAGTTAACGCCTAGCGCGCGTCTTGATCTGTTGTAGTTTTCAATGAGGCCCGGCCGTTTCAAACGTTCAACTACATATCTCATGCGTTAATATATATACACTGCTGTAGTGAATGTGGGGGAGCTTGGAGTAGACCGACGAACAAAGAGTTTTGCCAAATTTAGTCTATTTTTTACTATGAAAACATTGTTCTTACCTGACATAAATCCAAGGTTCTCCCCTTGATCTTTTGAACTACTGTGTTGCATCACATTTCTCTTTGCCAAATCTTTCGCCCACTTATCAGCATCAGACGCAAGTTTTGACGACCATTTCAAGGCAGGGGCCCCATGCTGACGACGGTATTCGTTGTGAGCGTCAAGACAATCTTTTTGAAACTGGTTTGGCATTTCGTTTATATCTAAACAACACAAGTCTCGTGATTATGCTTTATCTTTTTCTCCAGTTTTTATACTTTTGAACTATACTGACGCTATAGGCCCTATAGTTGTTCACGGTTTTGGTGATTGCTTTATACGTGTACGTTATGAGTATGTCGAAATTTAACGAGAGGCATGATTGGCTGATTAACGCTGAGTAATTTTAAACCTTCCCGTCTAGGGGGGCAGAGCACCGCGGAGATGCTCCCCCTGAAAATCTTTGATTTCTAACTCTCTGAAACGCGATTTCCTGCATTCTGTGGTCAGTTTTACAACAACATATTATGATCATAAGCAACATCATTTTAGTTTATAACCTTTACTTCCTTTGTCAATATCATACTAAGTAGACTAGCTGCGCATGGTCATGGTGCCTGGTCTGTGTGTGCAACTTATGTACGGGAAAGTGCCACCAGTCTTGCGATTTTTTTTAAATCTATAAACTCCGACGTTAATTCTGGTGCAATCTGAGACATGATCAGGCAGCAGCAGTATTGCAGTAATTACAGAGTATTTGATTTTCTACCTTGAATTTTAGCGAAAAAATACCAAAATTATTGCCTGGCTAATAATTTTGAAAGTAATGATATTATATTATTTATTATTTATAATACGTTATGAGACACAGAAATTGTACAATCACAGTTGACAAACATTAACTAACGTTTATATTGTTATTGCAAAATCAGAAACAATGCTTACACTGCTACAGATGTAGATATGAAAGAATAAAGTTGAAATGATCACACAAAAAAACTCGTGCTTCACGTCTAATTGTTATAGGGGGCTCAGCCCCCTGCTTCTGGCTATTAGGGGGGCGCTGGACCCCCTTGCCCCTGGTTCCTACGGCATGATCAGAGACTGATTTTCTGAGTTTTCGTTGAAGCTTGAGTAGCAAACAATTTACTATATTGTATAACTAAAGTCCATGAAATAACCAATCTGCAAGTCACATTTAATACAGATGTTATACAACTATTTGACAATTATGTTTATATACATGTCGAAAACAATACATTGTATTTGTAATTGTATTAGCAATGTTAATGAAAATCCATCAACAGTCGGCAACACAGTGCTCTAGCCTGGTTTGACAGGTAATTTCCGACATCCTTATAGACATAGTTGCATGTCATGGCATATTCCGGACAACATAAAACAATGGTCGAGTGTTGACACTTGCTGATGCTCGCGCATCAAACAAATATTATAAAATAGGAAACAGTATCGAAAAGAAAAGAAATAGAGTTTAGCCAGAGAACAGAACAGAAGTTGGAGTTGTTAATAAAGAAGTTAAAGCTAACCTTACTTGTATTGTTATTATTACTCGAGCTAATCTTCCCTCAGCGACCAAGATCCCGCTAAATCGTAGTCCTAGGCTCCTAGAAAAGTCGCTGTAACACAGATGTTAATCATGCGTATTGGGTTGCGGCAACATGAAATCGTCCCGTGTAACTATATGCCTATGGTGTAACATTACCACGGTTTAAACTTGGATTTTGTCTTATTAAAAAATTGACGTGTGTAGTTTACGTATATGTTGTAATTGTAAATGGTAGGTGTTGAAACCTTAATCTACCGTTAATGGTTTCACCTCACCAACTTACGTCAGCGATGCCGAGCATTTTAAAATTCGTGTTGGTGATCGCCACAACAATTTCAAAATAGCGGTTATTATGAAGCCAAAACGTTGCCAAACAGCTATATTTTCAATTCAATTCGCTTAAACTTATCATTTTCGTCCTCCATTTTGATATAGTTATAATCGCATGTGCTCAAGGTAATTGTTGCAAAACACATTCACAATTTACCTGTTACACCACAGGGAGCCCAACTCTGACGCCTGTGGTGTGTTTCTCTTTGTTTCTCTGTTTTATTCTATATTACTGTATGTAAATTCTAATGTTTTATTTAATGAAAGTGAAGTCTCATAAGCGAGACCGCGGCCCTTACTAAATTGCACGCGCGGTAATTTGAAACTCGAAACCGCGTGACGATCACTGAAAGCTGAGACGACAATTGCATGCGCGGTAATTTGCATGAGTCGTCTCAGCTTTCAGCTCATTAAAAACCAGAACCAGTTGCCAATTTCAAATAATATAAAATAAAACATATTCCGAAAAATAAAGACATCCTGAGAACTAGGTCACATAAGCGCAGGCTGCGCAGTGGTCTCGCTAAAGCCTGGTTTTCATTTGGTCGCCACGATCGCAACGGTGTCATAGTGGACGATGTAATAGAGTGTCCATCATACACTTACCAACTTCTGCTGCCGTTGCAGATTTTTTATCTCATTTTCAGCCAGTGCTTCCACAACTGAAATCAAGATTTCCCTCTCATGCTCTGAAATTTCCTGAAATTTCCTGATATTTTTATTCAGATTTCCTTCAAATTTCCTTCACACGAAACGTGATATTACTACAAGAGAATCGTGGTCATGACGTCATACCCACCCAAATTGTTTTCAACAATAGTTGAAATACGATGAAATGCCTATAGCCAATAGCATATAAATAATAAATAAAGGTTATCAACTGAAATCAACTGAAGAAAAGCTGAAAGTTCACATGACTAGACTAAAAATTTCACATTTCCAAAACATTTTCTCGATTTCCTGAGATTTCCTGAGATTTTACCTCATCCTGATCATTTCCTTTTCAAGTCAGAATTTCCTTAAAATCAGGAAATTTCCTGCAAAGTGGAAACACTGTTTTCAGCCCTGCCGAGACGCGTACGGAGCCGAAGGGGCCCGAAATTATAATTACCATCTTGCAAATCCTACTACATAGAATGAAGCTTCTAGGGCATTTAAGGGTCCGTGAAAGAACATAACCTCACTTTCGCCTAGGCCTATCTTGGCTCTCAGCGGCCCTGCACATTTCAAAATCTTTCAATTTTCGGCAAGGCTCGAATCGGCGTAGCGGGGAATGCTAAAGTGATGTTAAACACGGTAGATATTTTTAATGTAAATGATTGATGTTACCTAGTCAAAAGATTGATACGTGTCAACCTTTTGTGCAACCTCGTTCACATTAAAAATCGTCGCTAAAAAGCGTCCTGCTTATGACGCGTGTGCGACACCAGCATAATTTATATCGTCGATTTCTGTTGCAATGGAGTTGCGAGATAAATCCAGCACGCATGAAACACCGATTTTAGCGTTGCGGAAGCACTGAAAGTTTTGGTATGCACGCAAATCTGCAACGGAAGTAGAAATTGATGAGTGTAGCATACAAATTTAAGACTCTGTGGCTTTTCCGGGTCAAATAGCTTCCAAGGCTGTTTAAAAAAAGAAGCCACAGAGTTCTGTAGTACTCGCCGTTTTTTTTTCAATGTCGAGACACGTGATCGAGATATTGCATTGCACAATTGCATCATCCGATAGGCTTTGGCACTTTGTGAATCTGAGCGTGCTAAATTTTCTAATTTCCATGCACCATTTCTTCCCACAGTACAGTGCATTTTATCGACTACCAATGCTTTACCAAAAGAACGAGAATTTTTCTTTGTTTATTCTTAAACGCGCTAGTCCTTAACATAATATCTTCAGATGTAAATCACGGCGACGCATTGCCTCACAGCCTCACATGACAGGTCACGCCTGCACTTAAAGGTTAAGTGTTTTGTTAAAATTAGGCACTGCAACATTTTTCAAAGATTAACGACGATTTTCTTGAGAAAGATTCTGGGTTTGAAATTTTGTAAAAAGTTCGAGTTTCATGTCAAAGGGATGTTTGCACAAGTGTTCAAGACTATGCCCTTTGGCTCGCATGTGTTGAATGAGCTGCTTATACTTCTAAAGATAAAGTGAATTATTATATACTGTAGATGCGAGTGTTTTACATGTAGTTACTGGAACATATTTTATATAATAGAGACCTTTAGATTTGAGGACGTATAGACGAGTACGAAGACGAGTTTACCATTGCGCATGGTTCTTTTCCATTGTTGTTTCTCCAATGCGCAGAAAAGTTTGTCTTCGTATACTCGTACTCGTACTCAATCTACTGAAGGTCGCTAATACAAAGAAAATTACACGGTGGCTTGAAGATATGAATTTTATCTTCTGGTCGTGAAAACAATATTTTAATACTAGAAGTTACTATCGCAAGGGAAGTGCTGCCTCGAAATCCAAGGCAGTCGTGATATTGTGCAAAATTGCAAAAATTAGTGGTGGGCTTATTGAAGTCAAAGTCACAGTGGAGGTAGTACAGCCTCATACCCATGCGGTTATGGTTTAGGTAACCAGAGCAGTGAGTTCTACATATATATAGAGCTCACAATATGAGCTTGCTGGACCATAGGTAGTAGGTACTCGCACTCTGGGGTACGTTAGACATCTATCTGGGGTAAGACATTCATTATGCACAACCAGGCTTCATCTGCCCCTGTCTCACGTCTGCCCCAACCTTGTTGACTCCTCTTGTGTTGTAATATTCACAGTTGCATAATATTCATAATTCAATATTCACGACCTGCAAATTCTCAACAGTATACATGAAAGCAAACCTGTCAAACAGGGAAAATGTCAAGTGTTTTACAAATTATAAAAGTTCTAACAGCAATAACACGCTAACTCAGCTCTATTTATAACAAAAAACTGATAAAGTTTAGTAGCATACTTCCAGCTCATAACTATCCCGAGTTAACGCCTAGCGGCGTCTTGTTGTAGTTTTCAATGAGGCCCGGCCGTTTCTGAAACGTCCAACACTGCTGTAGTGAATGTATGTGGGAGAGCTTGGAGTAGACAGACGGGCGTCTTGTTCATTTGAAAACATAGCTGATAGCCGATCTTTTGGCCTCATAATAACCGCAAAAAGGTCGATTGGTGTCCTAATTTGGTCATTGGGTTACGCTCGCCAATGTGTCGCCGATTTCTGTCGTAATGGTGTTGCGAGATAAATCGGATAACATTATTATTATTATTATTATTATTATAGTTCCGCCACGCCGATTTTAGTGTTGCCGAAACACTGAAAGTTTTTGAAAAATTTGCAACACAAAGCTGCAATGGAAGTATAGTCAAGCAGAAGTTGATAAGTGTACAGACAAATTGTCAATTTGTTTCGCAATAATTAGTCCCATGAGCACAAGCGATTAATAATTACCTGTATATCAAAATGGATGACGAGAAATGAATGATAAGTTTAAGCTCATTGAGTTGAAAATATAGCTGCTAGCCGACGTTTTGGCCCATATAATAACCGCCGTTTTAAAATTCCTGTCCCATCGCCCGCAAAGTCAGAGAATGGCATGCCTGTGCATCGCCAACACGAAAATAGTCGGCTAGAGTCTGCCTAAAGCTACGATTACACCGTGGTAATTATAAGATTAGGTTCGCAGTAATTTCAAAATGGCGATTATTATCAGGACAAAACGTCTGCTAGCAGCTAAAATTAAACTTATCATTCTCGTCCTCCATATTTTGATATAATCGCATGTGCTCAAGGGAATTATTGCGAAACACATTGACAATTTGTTGGCTACATTTATCAACAGAAATTTCAAAATGCTCGGCTCGTGTACAACCCCGAACTCGAGTTGCTCCGCAACGGCATTGCAACAGTATAATCGGTGATGCAAATTGCGTTTATTTTACGGTTTTACCGTAGCTTTAATCCTCTTGGAATCTCACGTAATTTCTGTGGACACCCCTCATGCTGAGGGAAAATTTTGAGTGTTAACATCAAGGCCTTCCCGTTGGAATTGAACACGCGATCATTAAGCGGTTTGTCCGCGCGGATTGTTCGGTTTTGTTTTATGAGCCCTCGGCGGCAATAACTATAGAAAAACATTCAATTTGTATCGAAAAGAAGAGTCATCCGTAAAAAGTGTAAGGCAACAAGAGAATGTACAGAGGAGTTCAATAGCAAAACAGCTATCTTTTTGAAAATTTCGAGTCGATTGTCATAAAGGTGCGAATAGCGTAATAGCATTTAAAAGATACGAACAAACGATTACGTATTGCGATATACAATGATGAAATATTTTATCACTTCCAAAATGGGTCAAAGTATTTCCAGTTTCACTCCGTAAGTCCTATTTTCCACTTCCTACTAAATTTCGGGCTGCGGGCAGGCTACCCACACGACCTTAGAGACAAAATGGTTTCCACTCAGTCGTTGGAGTTGCTTGTCGCGTAGTGTTTCCACTTCGTCTTTTGGATCTTTGGGGTATATATACTTATTAACGATCGTAACGACCAAATGAAAACTAGGCCCTAATCCCTGAAAATCCTTTGAGTGGTTAGTGTTGGGTGTTGGGATTACTCTTATTAAACTCTTAAGACTTAAAATTAATCATTCTTTTTGTGTTACAACTGTGGTTTTAATGAATTCTATTCTAAAAGCGATGTCAAGTCGTTGAGATTGCCGCGGTCGTCTTTGCTAATGTCCTTTTGACGTTATATTCAGTGCAAGACGTCTAGCCGTCTGGCTAACTTGGCTGAAGTGGGGAGGAATAAATAAATTAACAATGCATTATCGTGTTGTTCTCCTTGTTCTGTTTTGTATATCATAACAAAGAGAGTTTAGTGCATGAATAATATAAACGGATATACGTTTCCCATATCCTTAATACTTTTCGAATTTCCGTACTGTATTCGTACGTTTACAAATTCACTTTCCTTGCGTAGTCCGTATATAGGTGAGGCTTGCATGCGTGGTTATAATCCATCGCCCGATTTGAATTGCATCACCACTCACCATATGTCACAAGACCTCCCGAATGCCAAGCTTCAGTTGGACAACATCTTTGGCAATTATACGGTACTTTCGATATTTCTATTCGATCAGTAACATTACTAACATGTAATCAGTTATAGCTATAATGTTTACACTTTAATATACATCTTCAGTCCACTAATAGTTTTACTACAAGACGCAACGGAACAGAATACAACGTGAGAATGTGAGATTTCGACTGAAGCGGTTTCATATTGCAGTTCCGTTCTTAGTTATCGCCAGCCAAATCAGAAGGGCGCCTTTCTATAATAATATTTATCTTACTGTTTAAAACACAACAGCCACCGACTTATGGTTAGATACAAAGATGCAAACAAGTTATTTACATTTCGAAAGCCGTATATCGCATTGCCGAGACCTGTGGTTTACAGGACTGATAATGTTAGGAAAATTACGCTGCGATTCAGCTCAACTTTAATAGTTAGAGCTAGTCGACTGTAAAGTTATGCAATTTGTTACGTTGTTGCTAATTATTTTTCCAAGAAACACGTCAAAATCAATATTGTTTCATCTGCTGCCACGTTGGCCAAAACTCAAAAATAAATAGAGTTTTCTCAAGGACGTCTTCCAAACGAAATAACAAAATTATTATATTTGCCACCATTTCCATAACTATCAGCTACCCGCGGAGGATCTCTCGTACAGGAGATGGGGAAATACTGTAGCACAATGGTTTGTGAACAGTATATACAAGTCGTACAACTTATAGGAAATGTACAACCCATGAACCCAACAACGAATCTGCAATGGCGCATTCCCAGAGCATATTATCTTCTTTAGACTTCTTAACTCTTAAGAACCAGTTTACTCGTATTTCTTACCTGCTGATAGTTGTGTGTTGTTTCTTGACTTCGTCGAATATTTGGAAAACTGGTTTAGTTGAATCGAATGCAGAGAAATATATCAGACTAGAGAGCGGTCTGTATGTTCTGGTCAGTCGGATGACTTCAGATTTGTGTGGCGAGGCGGTTTCGTATTTTCAAACGGAAAACACAACACCGACGAAAATAAACAGAGGTAAAGAGGTTATGTTAATCCGTCACACTGTTAACCAATCATTTTCAACTATAGGGAACGAACAGTGCCCACGCGCGACCGGAACTTGGCCTTTGTTGTCCTTGGAAACCGATTTTAATGTGGTTTCATTAGTTTTAAATCACTCAATGAACTCGTGAGTAATTAAATTTAATCACTCAATAAACTCGTGACATGATTATTTCTTAATGTTTTTGTGATATAAGGATATTAATAATGCAGTGTTTACTTTATAATTGCTTAAATTTCGAAAGCTAGTTAACCTACTCACCGAATCCAATCACTCAGTGACGGTCGGATGGCCGTATATGCTATTTACTTATTTGATTGATTTATTTTATGATTACTTTTTCTAACTGAGAAAGGATTTACATAATTAACAATAATATTTTGAAAATTTATCTGACTGTGTAAAGTACCAGTGCTCTGACCCCGTCTGACCCGACTGAGGCACACTGCAGAGCTAGACTCCTGAGTCAGAAATCGGAGATATCGCCTTCTTTCCATGGGGCCTAGTGTAGGGTTTTAAAATAAACCCGTAGGGTTTTAAAATAAACCCGTACAGGCAAAATGTTGTAGGGGGGGGGGGGGGGGGGGGGGGCTGAGCATAACTTGCCCGAAAAAATGATGACGTCAATATTACTGAAGAACACGAATTGCCATCGTTTAGCCTAAGCATTATTACACGTTTTTCATCAATGTATATGAACATGCATTGGAAACATGTACATTAGGGGTCCCTAATTTTTGATTCCCTGAAAGTGTATTTCCTGCAATTTGAGGGCATTTTTCTCGTTTTTGCAGCCGCGGCAGTGTGCGAGATTCGAAGTTGTAACACAGATTTTCCAAATTTAGACCGCGTGGATATCCCTCCTGAAACGCATAGAGAATGCGTTGCAAGACGGCAGAAGAGAAGGAAGGAAAAGCAATTAACCACAAAACCAAATGTATTAGGTATATTCAAGTTGAATATACAAGATTACGCTTAGAAACGCCCGAACCAAGGCCTGAAAAGGGGGGTTCCAAGCTCAGACGACACATTTTTAGGGGGTCATGGGGCATACCTGCATTTCGAGGGAAATTTTGAGCAAATTATAAAGTTCTGAAATGAGCGTAAAGAACATGCTCGGCTTCCGCAGAAAGGGGAGTTCGATGGCACCCTCGGAACCCCCTGGATCCGCCACTGGAAATCCTAGATTTCCCTCAATAAGAATCCGTTATAATGTCATTAAGTTGCATTCAAATATTAGAATAATTTAATACAGGACCCTTTTGCCCGAATGACAAGACCATTTTTGCCCGAATAGAGCTAATTTTTCGGACAACTGGGGGAGCCCCCCCGTCTCGTACGCCTATGTGGACAGGATTTTTGTTAAGACCCTAGTTAAAATTCTATTTTACATAATATTTAAATAAAATCAGTTTAAAAAAATTAATATAAAAGAAGAATTATCCGTATATCTGATAAGCCGGGAAAAGAGAAAATTGTCTATATCTAAAAGGATAATATATATATATATATATATATATATATATATATATATATATATATATATATATATATATATATATATATATATGTACTATATATATATATATATATATATATTGAAAGGATTTACGGTGAAGGAAAATTTCGAGTGTTGGAATACATACATTTTAAGACCAAACCGGGACCAGTTGCGAAAAATGCAACTTCAAGGCCTTTCGGCTGGGAATTGAACCCGCGACCCTGCGATGCTAGTGCAGTGCTCTGACCACTGAGCTACGGAAGCCGTTGCCGAGAGCCTAGTCAAGAGTTCTGTGATGTTCTCCATTTGGCTCTGGGTTGTACATGTCTAGTTTTCCATTCCAAAGCAGTAGCGTCAAGTACACTAAGTCTAACGCCTAGCTCGCCACGTAACAAATATCTGGTGGCAGCGATAAAGATGGAAAATACAAGTCGAGAGTGAGGACACCAAATAACAAATCTGGTGAGATGGAAAGCACAAGTCGACAGTGATTGAGGCACAGAATAACAAGAAATGGACAGAGAAAAAACAGAGCTTGGATGGGCAACCATGCAGATCGTCGACATGGTCGATCGGCAACCTTACGAATACCCAGACCAAAACAATTTACAAACAATATAAAATCAACAAAAAAGGGAAGAAAATAGAAAAAACGAGCCCAGATTGAGAAGAGAAAACAAACGAATTGCAAAGAGAATTGAAAGATTATGGAGCTGTCGTCATATATCCCAGATGTTGTTTTGTTTCGTCATATATACCAGTGTTGTGATCTATCATCTTTGAAACCGTGGATGTGTGGCGTTTTTTGTCTGTAATTGGTCCTCTGAAGCATTTTATGAGCTCTGTGAACACATTTAAAGAAACAGTGACTCAACCATGCAATGCAGTCTTGATGCCGTCAGCTTATGGGCGTCCAATAATTGGATGAAGCTAAGCTTAACACCAAAAAGTGCATGTAAACTTGTAAAGAGTTACGAATTTATAGAGACACCTCGACTTCCACCTTTGCAAGTAGCTGATGGACAAGTGCTGGAACCTGCTTCACACAAAGTGCTTGGCTTAATTATTCATAGCAATCTGAAATGGAACGAACACATTAGCGCAACAGTTTCGAAGGAGTCTAAACGCCTGCACATCTTATGTGTATTGCCCTAATACGTTCTATCTTAGAATACTGCTGTGTAGTATGGCATAACAGCCTGCCCTCCTACCTCTCGGAAGAAGTGGAGAGAGTCCAAAAACGAGCTTTGCGAATTATCCAACCTGGTCATTCGTATAGAGAAGCACTACAACACTTGGATTGCCCCAGGCTAGATGACAGACGTACTAACCTCTGCGTAAAAACCATCAAGAAAATTGAAAACGGCAGCCCACTTTCGCAATATTTAACCCAGGCTGGTGAACGTACACATATATAATTATAATATTAGGAACACTTGGACTCTCGGTTTAAATGCAGAACTTAACGGTTCCAACGAAGTTTTTTCCTAGTACCATTTCAAGGTTAAGATCGGGACAAGTGTAATGCATGTTAATCTTAATTAGTTAATCATATGGTCATTATATATTTGTATTTTTTATGACTAGCCCCTTGATTCGTATAGATTTTATATATTATTTGAAGTAAGAGTTTGTTTTAACATATTTTGTAGCTTAGTTATTATATTCCTAGTTAATGTACGAATGTAAAGCACAATGTAATTCATTTTTAATGCAAAAATAGTGCTCATTAAATATTATTATTGTTATTATTATAAAGATGCCTGAACATTTGAGACATTATCCAGCAAGTTACCATGTACATTTATTGTTTTAATAGTTAGTCAAAGTTTGAAAGCATTAGGTATCCTATATGTTGTTAGTATTGCGGTGCATAGAAAATCTAAAAAAATATGTAAGATTTGATAGTGTAGAAAAACTTATACAGTTATGTCCGATAGTTCTACGGCAGACCAGGAAGTAACTGTTAGAAAGTTTATATAATGGTATATTTAATTAGTTGAGCGCAACACATAAGCGAGGTATCAGATTGTGAGTTAAGTTATGTTATTATTCAATACTCATACAATATCGATTGTGATTGGCTAAATTAAAAACCTGACAATTTCTGATCACCTACAAAATATCAAAAATTGTCTGTAGGTGACGTAATCGTCTTTGCGTGGCTTACTTCCTAAACTCCCTAAAGGCTTCTACATTTATAATTGTATAATAAAACAATTATTGGATTCCCGATCGGCTTACACATGATATCAAGAATTATGCAGACCTCTGTCAATGTTATCCGCCTCAGCCTTCGGCTTCAGCAGATAATATTGATATCGGTCTGGATAATTCTTGATATATCATGCTCAGCCCCATGCAATAATTGTATAATATTGTAGTCGCATGAGGTATAGACGCGAAGTAAGTCGTTAACGACGTGAAGTTAAGGTAAATTTAATTAGAAAATATTTGTATTGGCAAGAATGACCAATGTGTAATGCCACCAGTAGTAGTGTACCATGACGTACCACGATTATTGTTTTTAGCTTAAAATTTTAATTCTATTTTCGAGACGAAAACTAAAGTAGGAGGATAGTGTAGCGTTCATAAATTGCATGCTGAATGGAATGGAAGTGGTAATTATCAGATTTGATGTTGAAACCTTATTGGCGTTATTATGACGCAGAATGTAAACGACGTTGTTCCTTTAGTAGGTGAGGTTTGCACGTAATATTGTAAAATAGAAAAATATATAAATATTGCAAAATATTCTCGCTTATGTGTTGCGCTCAACTAAATATATCATTATATAAACTCTCTAACAGTTACTTCCTGGTCTGCCGTAGAACTTATCGGACATAACTGTATAAGTTTTTCTATACTATCAAATCTTACATATTTTTTAGATTTTCTATGCACTGCAATACTAACAACATATATATAGGATAACTAATGCTTTCGAACTTTGACTAACTATTAAAACAATAAATGTACATGTCATGGTAACTTGCTGGATAATGTCTCAAATGTTCAGGCAACTTTATGTAGTAGTTAAAACATGATATAAAAATATTGTAAAATAAGACCAAGTGTCCAAACGTTTGGTATCATTAGAGCGTTCTCCATTCCCCGACTCTGTCGAATGTGATGTTCTCCATTCTGACCATATTTGTGTATGCTGTTCTCTCTGTTCGCGCACTTGGTGTGGTGTATCTCGGCACGTTACAGATTTATGACCAAGAAGAGTATATTATATAATAAAAATTAAAGAACTCAACAAATATCTCAAGCCATATTTAGCTTCATTTAGGCTGCTCAGTCGACGCACATCGCCTGTGAAGGTTTACAAAGGACTAAATGAAAGCCCGAGGTTGAGGACATTTGATAACTGATAACTAACGTTTTTCACGTTGGACATTTCACCGTCACAAGCCTTTTTTTTGGCTAGATGCCTGGTAACCAAAGCTTCCCCACTTTTCAAGTGGAAAATATGGCACGTTAGCACTGTTGTTATGCATGTACTTATTTGAATTTATTTACTCATTGAATTGTTATTTTTTTGTATTGGAAGTAATGTGCGAAGATTCCAGCATAATCTATATTAACTATATATGTCCGAACTTCATACGAATTCGGATACGAACAATACTATGTTCAATGGCGTGGGGGCCGGGGGTGGGAACCGTGGCGCAATTTGAAATGAACCGCGCCAAATGCCTGGAAACGAGACAAGCAGGATGCGAACATTCCGCCATCTTGGATCTTGATTTGTTACGAATGTATTAAATATGTATATAAATTTACATTCTCATTGTCATCCGAACTCTTTTATTGTTTATTGCAACCTGAGAGTATATTACATCGAATTGTGGGATGGTTTTACGCCCACAAACGATCAACGGACGTTGACAGTTCGATAAAGTTTTGAACACAAATGAAGTAAACAAAGATTATGACTACCCGACTCGAGAAAACGTTCATCACTAATTTTAAAGTACAAACTATTGACAGCATACATCTTACTAATCTGTCATTAGTTTTTTATGTATAAAATCAGCGCTGATTTATGTAAAAATCAGCGCTGATTATATACATAAATCAGAGAGTTTCCGCGGCTTTTCTTAATTCGTCGCATTTGTTTATCAGATTTATTTTTGAAACTTCTGGGTCAAAAGTATGAAATAATATCAAAAGCATTCTAGCCTATGGCCCTGCTCTCCAAAATTCCTAATTATGGTAAACCATAAACCTGCCCGATTATTCGCAGTGTGTAAATTAAATTTTAATACGTTGCAACGTGAGTAGGTATCCCCCCCCATCCACACCCCAAAGGGATGCCGCCTCATTAAAAAGTCATTAAGACGGATCACTTTCGTGTGATAATTACTTCAAGCTCATTGGTGAATTTTCAGGCGGACCTCTGCGAAGACATCTCCTTCGGTCTACATGCGGATCACTTTTGGGTGATTAACGGATAGAATAGTACACTAGCTTGAATCTCATTACTGATGGCGGACCTCAACCCCTATTCCACTTTCATAACCCTAAATTTAATTATATTTGGAATATCACCGATTTCAATTCCGACTCCTTGACTCTCATTGGGAGTCGTGCGATTGCCTAAACGTTCGTTTGAACCTATATGTCTTCGTTCGAATGAACCTGTGTTTTCACCGCATCTATACAAAGAGATGAACCCTAATAATTTTGGCCGTATTATGGCTTATCTGGCTTTAGTGTACACAATTCCTATGATGAAAAACACTTCGGGAAACAGTGAGAAGAACTGTTCAAGATCTCTAACATATTGAAAAAATATAAAGTTAATCGTCTTGGTTAAACTGGATGACTCGGCTATTTTATGACGCCGTTGTCATGATGTATATTCACGTTGTTAAGGTTAAGATTTGCATACATGTTCATGAATTTGGCCGAATTATCGCTAATTATCTCGCGTTAGTGTACGGGATTCCAATGGGGGAAGAAACCCTTCGGGAAACAGTGTGAAGAACTGTTCAAGATCTCAAACGTATCGACATAGTTAGTTTTGGCGTAAAGTATTCTGAAGAACCATTCGCAAAATGATCAGGAATTACAAAATAAGGCTTCCCGGCCGAGAAGAAGTATTATATCTAAGAGTTTTAAATTGGTTGAACGGCTTTACTTCATAGAGAACGACGGAGCGAGGAGTTAGAACGAGGATATATAACTAACTTAGCAGCTTGAATAAACTTGTCCACCTGATCTTAGATAAACATGTTTGAGAGCATAGTAATCACTTCGGGGGAATTATCACTTATCGAACCTTCGTTTATCGATTAAGCGATTCATGTGTCGAAGAAACACTTCGGGAAGCAGTGTGAACAACTGTTCAAGATCTCAAACATAGTAATAACGACGCTGTGCTACGAGAGGAAGACGTTAAAAAGTCATTAGTTTGCTGTGCTTCAACAACTTTACGCCTGATTTGAATATTAGTTAATTATAGGTTTGAACGAGAAAAAGTCATTAAAAGGTCATTAGGTAAAGGCGAATGCGTGGGTTCGAATTCGTTTCGTCTAACGATTACAAGGCTGCGTTTTTGGTTAACTAGCAATCGGAGAGATATATTCCGTGTGTGGGACGGAAGTAATTATATCTAAGCCTCTTTCACCTTTACGATCCCTAACCCTAGTCTCGTGTACCTTTGGGACCCCCATGGTATTGTATTAGGCCCTATCTGGCCTTCTTTGGCCCGATAAGGCCTTTTGGCCCGTTCGTAGGAGGGAGTTTATACGGTCATCACGCTCCCATCTCTTGTCCTCGTGAAAGTTTCGAAAGTTTTCTTCGAAATGTAGGCATCAAGATTTGTAAGTCCGTAAGAATCGTGATTATAAATGATTGATTTGAACAAATAACGTTCGAAACTAATAAAGTCCCTGTACAAGAACAAAAACCCTAGCCATAACCATAACCCAAATAAAAACTCTAGTCCTAGCCCTGAAATAAAGGAATACTAACCCTACTTTTAAACTAAAGATTTCAATTATGTAATACACGAAGTAAGAGCCCCATTTTGACTATTTGCGATATTCGCCTATTTGCGTATAGCATTTGAGGAAATTTCTAGCGGGGAATTCAAAATAGGGCTTTTTGGCAATGTTTAAAGACAGATATCTCGGACACGAATGGACAAAATCGAAAACCGTAAAAGAACTTATCAGCTATTTTTGCGTCCTCTATACAGAGAGAACTAAAATTTAAGGAGGGTTAGTATATGATCGAGCTTTAAATTTGGCTGACTGAGTTCATTTTCAAAGTTATTGTGTACCTAAAAACCTGTATAGAGGAACATCAAAGATTGTTCAACGGTATAAGTGTCCAAATAGATGGATTAAATCTTTAACGCGTTTATGATGAAATGAAACCTAGCGACTTTAACGTATAACCTAAGGGATTCTCTGGACGAAGAGAAGCTGTACGAAGAACGAATTTTGAATCGTATTGGCTTGTCAAACGAAGCGAAGGTTGAGTGCTCACTTGGACAATAGCCCGTGGGTCGTTAAGAGGCATTAGTGGTGCAACTCACAAATATTTGCATGTCTTGGGAATATTTAATTGATTTGAGGGTACACACTAGGATATTTATGGGTAAACCGGCATTAGTCAATATGGGATAATTAGGGATATTTATCATCCATGACTTCGTATACTTAATTAGTGTTAAGAACGCCTCACATCCCTCGTAGACTCCTAACTCTAACCTCTTCAAACGCATTCATTTGCCTGTAAGCGAAATAAAACTTTATCAAAATTGCTTTTCTAGATACAATCTAAATAGAACTTTAACGCGGTTACTAAGGTTTATTTGGCTGAATCAGACCATTCGAGAAGCCAAAGCTAGGCGGCTCTCTGTGTTGCGAACGAAAGTAATTAGCGTTAAGAACGCCTCACATCCCGTGTAGACTCCTAACCCTATTCCACGTTCATAACCCTAAATTTAATTATATTTGGAATATCACCGATTCCAATTCCGACTCCTTGACTCTCATGGGGAGTTGTGCGATTGCTTAAGTCTTCGACTGCACCTATATGTCTGTCTCCGCGTTCGACTGAACCTAGTGTGTTTTCGCCACATCTATACAAAGAGATGAACCTAATAATTTTTTGCCGTATTATGGCTTATCTCGCTTTAGTGTACACAATTCCTATGATGAAGAAACACTTCGGGAAACAGTGCGAAGAACTGTTCAAGATCTCACACATATTGACTTGGAAAAAATATAAATTTAAACGGCATTGCGTTACAGCGTTGCTATGCTAATGCTTATTGAGATTAGCAAACCATTTGTCGGACTTTCACCAACTACCCTCGGAAGAAAGGCAATCTATAATTGTCAGGCGAGTGATGAAAATACACTTTAATTTCATTTTATTCCCTAATACACATTACGTGTTGTTACAGCAGTCACTAAAATTAATAACGCGTGGTAAGAGTGTTTATCGGCTTCTCTGACAAACATTAACTCGCTTTTCCTTCTTTTTTTCTCTCGCTGCATATTGGTGTAGCTGATTAACCAATATGATATCTTGTCGTTGCGATAGGAACTGCGTTTCTCATTAGGATTCCAAGGCTGTATCGTTTCCTCTTTAGCTTTTGTAACCGTTTTCTGTAGTGTTTTTCTTTCCTTTAGTTTTAGGATTGTGTGTGCCCGAAGTAATTGCGTGTTCAAATCTTCGTCTTTTCGGTTCTCCACAAGTCGGTTCTCCAAAGCACACCAAATGGCCCGGAGGGCCTTTTTCGATGCCCTGTGGCCCGTTTGAGAAATATACCTACTATCCTCGCTCACCTCCATGAATACCTCTCCCTCACAATTCACCCATCCACCCCTCAAAAGTTAAAAGTTAAAGCAAAGTTAAAGTTTAAGTGAACATAAAGTAAACATAAAGTTAAAGTAAAGTTAAAAGTTAAAAGTAAAGTTAAAAGTTAAAGTTAAAAGTCAACGCAAAGTTAAAGTTAAAAGTTAAAGCAAAGTTAAAAGTTAAAGTAAAGTTAAAAGTTAAGGTAAACATAAAGTTAAAGTAAAGTTAAAGTTAAAAGTTAAAGTAAAGTTAAAGTTAAAAGTTAAAGTAAAGTTAAAGTTAAAGTGAACATAAAGTTAAAGTAAAGTTAAAAGTTAAAGTAAACATAAAGTTAAAGTAAAGTTAAAAGTTAAAGTTAAAAGTTAAAGTAAAGTTAAAAGTTAAAGTTAAAAGTCAACGCAAAGTTAAAGTTAAAAGTTAAAGCAAAGTTAAACTAAAGTTAAAAGTTAAAGTAAAGTTAAAAGTTAAAGTAAACATAAAGTTAAAGTTAAAAGTTAAAGTAAACATAAAGTTAAAGTAAAGTTAAAAGTTACAGCAAAGTTAAAAGTTAAAGTGAAGTTAAAGTAATACTTCTCCCTCACAATTAACCCATCCACCCCTCAAAAGTTAAAAGTTAAAGCAAAGTTAAAGTTAAAGTGAACATAAAGTTAAAGTAAAGTTAAAAGTTAAAGTAAACATAAAGTTAAAGTAAAGTTAAAAGTTAAAGTAAAGTTAAAAGTTAAAGTTAAAAGTCAATGCAAAGTTAAAGTTAAAAGTTAAAGCAAAGTTACAGCAAAGTTAAAAGTTTAAGTAAGTTAAAGTAAAGTTAAATTTAAAAATTAAAGTTAAATTTAAAAATTAAAGTAAAGTTAAAAGTTAAAGTAAAGTTAAAAGTTAAAGCAAAGTTAAATGTTAAAGTAAAGTTAAAAGTTAAAAGTTAATGTAAAGTTAAAAGTAAAATTAAAAGTTAAAGGCAGGGTCGATCATCACTTGAGCGTTCGCTAACAGTTTCTTGACAAACGTTTTTCATGTTTTGTGCAATGAAAAATTTGATCCTGTGTCAGGGGTGAGCGGAGATAGTAGGTATATTTCTCAAACGGGCCACAGGGCCACGAAAAAGGCCCCCAGGGCCATTTTGAAGGATTTATCCCCAGAGAAAGGGCCACGAAAAAGGCCCTCCGTGCAATTTTGTAAACTTATCAATATAAATGTTATGCAGTGAACTAAACTATTCAGTTGACATCATTAAAGTAAAGTTAAAAGTTTAAGTAAAAAGTTAAAGTAAATTTAAAGTTAAAGTTAAAAGTTTAAACTGCTAGGACTGCTACCTCTAGAGGACTGCTACCTCTGTCCTACTGGAACGAGTACCTGGACTTAGTATACCTTTTTAAAGCATTAGTTGGTTCATGTGACTCTTACATTTCTATTAATTCCTCCAGCCGTGCAACAAGATGTACAAACCGATCAAATCAATTTGTTTTAAATATCCCTAAAGTGAATAGCGTAACTTTTCAGAACAGTTTCTACTGTAGAACCCCTTGGATATTCAACTCTCTACCATCACATCTGCGAGACGTTAACCTTTCTATTGGACAATTCAAATCTGAACTGCTAAAACACAACCAAATTCCGCATGAGTAGCAGGGATACCCCCACAGAGCTTATCGCTCCATTACGGGGTCCCTAAAATAAAAAAACTAACAGCACATTTTAACAAGAAGACTAGATAGGGGACGACACAGGTGACATTTTACACATACGGTTTTAAAGATTTGCGGAATTTGGTTGTGTTTTAGCAGTTCAGATTTGAATTGTCCAATAGAAAGGTTAACGTCTCGCAGATGTGATGGTAGAGAGTTGAATATCCAAGGGGTTCTACAGTAGAAACTGTTCTGAAAAGTTACGCTATTCACTTTAGGGATATTTAAAACAAATTGATTTGATCGGTTTGTACATCTTGTTGCACGGCTGGAGGAGTTAATAGAAATGTAAGAGTCACATGAACCAACTAATGCTTTAAAAAGGTATACTAAGTCCAGGTACTCGTTCCAGTAGGACAGAGGTAGCAGTCCTCTAGAGGTAGCAGTCGTAGCAGTTTAAACTTTTAACTTTAACTTTAAATTTACTTTAACTTTTTACTTAAACTTTTAACTTTACTTTAATGATGTCAACTGAATAGTTTAGTTCACTGCATAACATTTATATTGATAAGTTTACAAAATTGCACGGAGGGCCTTTTTCGTGGCCCTTTCTCTGGGGATAAATCCTTCAAAATGGCCCTGGGGGCCTTTTTCGTGGCCCTGTGGCCCGTTTGAGAAATATACCTACTATCTCCGCTCACCCCTGACACAGGATCAAATTTTTCATTGCACAAAACATGAAAAACGTTTGACAAGAAACTGTTAGCGAACGCTCAAGTGATGATCGACCCTGCCTTTAACTTTTAATTTTACTTTTAACTTTACATTAACTTTTAACTTTACTTTAACATTTAACTTTGCTTTAACTTTTAACTTTACTTTAACTTTTAACTTTACTTTAATTTTTAAATTTAACTTTAATTTTTAAATTTAACTTTACTTTAACTTACTTAAACTTTTAACTTTGCTGTAACTTTGCTTTAACTTTTAACTTTGCGTTGACTTTTAACTTTAACTTTTAACTTTACTTTAACTTTTTACTTTACTTTAACTTTATGTTTACTTTAACTTTTAACTTTACTTTAACTTTATGTTCACTTTAACTTTAACTTTGCTTTAACTTTTAACTTTTGAGGGGTGGATGGGTGAATTGTGAGGGAGAAGTATTACTTTAACTTCACTTTAACTTTTAACTTTGCTGTAACTTTTAACTTTACTTTAACTTTATGTTCACTTTAACTTTTAACTTTAACTTTATGTTTACTTTAACTTTTAACTTTACTTTAACTTTTAACTTTAGTTTAACTTTGCTTTAACTTTTAACTTTAACTTTGCGTTGACTTTTAACTTTAACTTTTAACTTTACTTTAACTTTTAACTTTTAACTTTACTTTAACTTTATGTTTACTTTAACTTTTAACTTTACTTTAACTTTATGTTCACTTTAACTTTAACTTTGCTTTAACTTTTAACTTTTGAGGGGTGGATGGGTGAATTGTGAGGGAGAGGTATTACTTTAACTTCACTTTAACTTTTAACTTTGCTGTAACTTTTAACTTTACTTTAACTTTATGTTTACTTTAACTTTTAACTTTTAACTTTACTTTAACTTTATGTTTACTTTAACTTGTAACTTTACTTTAACTTTGCTTTAACTTTTAACTTTAACTTTGCGTTGACTTTTAACTTTAACTTTTAACTTTACTTTTAACTTTAACTTTACTTTAACTTTATGTTTACTTTAACTTTTAACTTTACTCTAACTTTTAACTTTAACTTTTAACTTTACTTTAACTTTATGTTTACTTTAACTTTGCTTTAACTTTTAACTTTAACTTTGCGTTGACTTTCTTTAACTTTTAACTTTAACTTTACTTTAACTTTTAACTTTAACTTTACTTTAACTTTATGTTTACCTTAACTTTTAACTTTACTTTAACTTTTAACTTTGCTTTAACTTTTAACTTTAACTTTGCGCTGACTTTTAACTTTAACTTTTAACTTTACTTTAACTTTTAACTTTACTTTAACTTTATGTTTACTTTATGTTCACTTAAACTTTAACTTTGCTTTAACTTTTAACTTTTGAGGGGTGGATGGGTGAATTGTGAGGGAGAGGTATTCATGGAGGTGAGCGAGGATAGTAGGTATATTTCTCAAACGGGCCACAGGGCATCGAAAAAGGCCCTCCGGGCCATTTGGTGTGCTTTGGAGAACCGACTTGTGGAGAACCGAAAAGACGAAGATTTGAACACGCAATTACTTCGGGCACACACAATCCTAAAACTAAAGGAAAGAAAAACACTACAGAAAACGGTTACAAAAGCTAAAGAGGAAACGATACAGCCTTGGAATCCTAATGAGAAACGCAGTTCCTATCGCAACGACAAGATATCATATTGGTTAATCAGCTACACCAATATGCAGCGAGAGAAAAAAAGAAGGAAAAGCGAGTTAATGTTTGTCAGAGAAGCCGATAAACACTCTTACCACGCGTTATTAATTTTAGTGACTGCTGTAACAACACGTAATGTGTATTAGGGAATAAAATGAAATTAAAGTGTATTTTCATCACTCGCCTGACAATTATAGATTGCCTTTCTTCCGAGGGTAGTTGGTGAAAGTCCGACAAATGGTTTGCTAATCTCAATAAGCATTAGCATAGCAACGCTGTAACGCAATGCCGTTTAAATTTATATTTTTTCCAAGTCAATATGTGTGAGATCTTGAACAGTTCTTCGCACTGTTTCCCGAAGTGTTTCTTCATCATAGGAATTGTGTACACTAAAGCGAGATAAGCCATAATACGGCAAAAAATTATTAGGTTCATCTCTTTGTATAGATGTGGCGAAAACACACTAGGTTCAGTCGAACGCGGAGACAGACATATAGGTGCAGTCGAAGACTTAAGCAATCGCACAACTCCCCATGAGAGTCAAGGAGTCGGAATTGGAATCGGTGATATTCCAAATATAATTAAATTTAGGGTTATGAACGTGGAATAGGGTTAGGAGTCTACACGGGATGTGAGGCGTTCTTAACGCTAATTACTTTCGTTCGCAACACAGAGAGCCGCCTAGCTTTGGCTTCTCGAATGGTCTGATTCAGCCAAATAAACCTTAGTAACCGCGTTAAAGTTCTATTTAGATTGTATCTAGAAAAGCAATTTTGATAAAGTTTTATTTCGCTTACAGGCAAATGAATGCGTTTGAAGAGGTTAGAGTTAGGAGTCTACGAGGGATGTGAGGCGTTCTTAACACTAATTAAGTATACGAAGTCATGGATGATAAATATCCCTAATTATCCCATATTGACTAATGCCGGTTTACCCATAAATATCCTAGTGTGTACCCTCAAATCAATTAAATATTCCCAAGACATGCAAATATTTGTGAGTTGCACCACTAATGCCTCTTAACGACCCACGGGCTATTGTCCAAGTGAGCACTCAACCTTCGCTTCGTTTGACAAGCCAATACGATTCAAAATTCGTTCTTCGTACAGCTTCTCTTCGTCCAGAGAATCCCTTAGGTTATACGTTAAAGTCGCTAGGTTTCATTTCATCATAAACGCGTTAAAGATTTAATCCATCTATTTGGACACTTATACCGTTGAACAATCTTTGATGTTCCTCTATACAGGTTTTTAGGTACACAATAACTTTGAAAATGAACTCAGTCAGCCAAATTTAAAGCTCGATCATATACTAACCCTCCTTAAATTTTAGTTCTCTCTGTATAGAGGACGCAAAAATAGCTGATAAGTTCTTTTACGGTTTTCGATTTTGTCCATTCGTGTCCGAGATATCTGTCTTTAAACATTGCCAAAAAGCCCTATTTTGAATTCCCCGCTAGAAATTTCCTCAAATGCTATACGCAAATAGGCGAATATCGCAAATAGTCAAAATGGGGCTCTTACTTCGTGTATTACATAATTGAAATCTTTAGTTTAAAAGTAGGGTTAGTATTCCTTTATTTCAGGGCTAGGACTAGAGTTTTTATTTGGGTTATGGTTATGGCTAGGGTTTTTGTTCTTGTACAGGGACTTTATTAGTTTCGAACGTTATTTGTTCAAATCAATCATTTATAATCACGATTCTTACGGACTTACAAATCTTGATGCCTACATTTCGAAGAAAACTTTCGAAACTTTCACGAGGACAAGAGATGGGAGCGTGATGACCGTATAAACTCCCTCCTACGAACGGGCCAAAAGGCCTTATCGGGCCAAAGAAGGCCAGATAGGGCCTAATACAATACCATGGGGGTCCCAAAGGTACACGAGACTAGGGTTAGGGATCGTAAAGGTGAAAGAGGCTTAGATATAATTACTTCCGTCCCACACACGGAATATATCTCTCCGATTGCTAGTTAACCAAAAACGCAGCCTTGTAATCGTTAGACGAAACGAATTCGAACCCACGCATTCGCCTTTACCTAATGACCTTTTAATGACTTTTTCTCGTTCAAACCTATAATTAACTAATATTCAAATCAGGCGTAAAGTTGTTGAAGCACAGCAAACTAATGACTTTTTAACGTCTTCCTCTCGTAGCACAGCGTCGTTATTACTATGTTTGAGATCTTGAACAGTTGTTCACACTGCTTCCCGAAGTGTTTCTTCGACACATGAATCGCTTAATCGATAAACGAAGGTTCGATAAGTGATAATTCCCCCGAAGTGATTACTATGCTCTCAAACATGTTTATCTAAGATCAGGTGGACAAGTTTATTCAAGCTGCTAAGTTAGTTATATATCCTCGTTCTAACTCCTCGCTCCGTCGTTCTCTATGAAGTAAAGCCGTTCAACCAATTTAAAACTCTTAGATATAATACTTCTTCTCGGCCGGGAAGCCTTATTTTGTAATTCCTGATCATTTTGCGAATGGTTCTTCAGAATACTTTACGCCAAAACTAACTATGTCGATACGTTTGAGATCTTGAACAGTTCTTCACACTGTTTCCCGAAGGGTTTCTTCCCCCATTGGAATCCCGTACACTAACGCGAGATAATTAGCGATAATTCGGCCAAATTCATGAACATGTATGCAAATCTTAACCTTAACAACGTGAATATACATCATGACAACGGCGTCATAAAATAGCCGAGTCATCCAGTTTAACCAAGACGATTAACTTTATATTTTTTCAATATGTTAGAGATCTTGAACAGTTCTTCTCACTGTTTCCCGAAGTGTTTTTCATCATAGGAATTGTGTACACTAAAGCCAGATAAGCGATAATACGGCCAAAATTATTAGGGTTCATCTCTTTGTATAGATGCGGTGAAAACACAGGTTCATTCGAACGAAGACATATAGGTTCAAACGAACGTTTAGGCAATCGCACGACTCCCAATGAGAGTCAAGGAGTCGGAATTGAAATCGGTGATATTCCAAATATAATTAAATTTAGGGTTATGAAAGTGGAATAGGGGTTGAGGTCCGCCATCAGTAATGAGATTCAAGCTAGTGTACTATTCTATCCGTTAATCACCCAAAAGTGATCCGCATGTAGACCGAAGGAGATGTCTTCGCAGAGGGCCGCCTGAAAATTCACCAATGAGCTTGAAGTAATTATCACACGAAAGTGATCCGTCTTAATGACTTTTTAATGAGGCGGCATCCCTTTGGGGTGTGGATGGGGGGGGGGGGGGGATACCTACTAACGTGGTAATAATACTAATAAATTATTGCTTGAAAAACGTTCCACGTCTAGCATGCAATGTCTGGAATCCACCAACGTAAAAGAAAAAAGTCAGGAGCGGAAAACAAGAAGACAAAGAAGGCCAGAAGACCAAGGACTTCAAGATGGGAAATCCAGAGACTGGCAGCCCATATGACGAGGATAAAGACAACGATGCGGAACACCAAGACTCTTTAGTGTCTCTAACTCCTTCCGAGGTCATTTCTGCAGATTCATCAGCCCATGAGCATAGAGTCATGGGCGAACTTGATGACAGTGCATGCAACGATATTTTCACCGATTTTGAAGCCGAACGTCAAAATGCTGACGAAGGTGTGACTACTTCAACACCAAATCCGGGTCAAGAGGAGAACATAGTCAGAGCACACGTTCCCGAGAAACCCAGCACTCATAATCGATAAAGAGAATGCGACCTTGGACCCCGCTTCACTTGTTGGCGTGAAGCTTTGCATGGATGATAAAGAAAAGGTTATTAAAATTAAATCTTGTCACCCACCAGAATCCGTTTTATACGCGAGAAAAAGCAGCTTGGAGATCGTTATCGGTATTGCTCTCAGGAAGTGTTCTTCCACAAAGATCAGACCAGGCGCAAATGGATTTCATACTCGCGCGCTCAGCAATAATTGCCTATATTGCGTCCCATGTCTCCTGTTCACAGATGTATGTTCTAGAGGTGAACTACCAATGCTGGGTATTCTAACTAGAAGAAACAGTACAGTGGAATTACCAAGTATGAAACATCGGAAAGCCATGTTAATGCCAAGATTGCAGAAGTCGTCTTCTTCCAAGGAAGATCAATCGAGTCATGTCTGGAGCAACAAAGACGAGATTCTGCTCAGGATTAAAAAAGTCGTCTCAAACCCGCGCAACATCATGAAACGCATTGTCGACACAGTTGAGAGTTACTTGATCAGCCTGAAGTAAATAAAGGAATTTGTTTGGAGGCACTGGGTTACTTGTCAACGTGCGATGTTACAATCGATAACCATTTAGAAAAGGTTATAGAGAGCAACAAGTATTGTTAAAAGGAAGAGGCTATGGGAAAAGAGGTGCCAAAGGACGGGGTTCAAAGCTTACTTTCCTTAGCAATGATACACAAAATAACATGATCAACATCATTGGTAAAGAAATCTCTTCAGAAATCGTGAAAGAAATCCGTGATTGCAGGACATAAGTCATCACGAGTAGCTAAGTATTTGCGCAAGAATCGTAAATCGTACTGGTAAATGCTCAGAGCACTTACTGTTCTGTAAAAGAACTTCGGGTACAACTGATGGAAATGTACAATGAAATTTCAGCAACACTTGCGTCGAAATCCGTGTCCTTTGACAATGAGATGGATGTTGTTAACTTGATATGGAAGAAACTATTGTCAGTACAAATTTAGAAGGTTAGGGACTTTTATGCCCTTTTATATGATCTTGTTTAAGAGTAAACTATTATAGACTACTTAACTTTGTACCAGTGGCTGACTCTTACGGTACACCCACGAATACAACTACAATCCTCTCCAATAATATGGCACGACGAGTTGGAATTCCACGATCCCACAACACGTTTGTATTAGCAGTCACTTTACTTTCCTTATACATATATATTTTGTTATAACCGCGCATTATTATTTGCCTTCCAATGCAAAAAACATCAACTGCCAACCCCAAATCCCTGCTGAAGAGACCAACAAAGAAGGTTGAAATATATGTACAGGGTTGTGTCCCATCATGTATAATGTATTCGATGCACTATACAATTATACGCATCTTTACTCTTTCTCTATTTTATTCATAATTCTTATTCAATTTACACTGCATGTCCGGCCCGTCGTTGTCATGCCTGCCTCAGGCATGAAACACAGTGTTACGGTATCTGTAAAAGTTTAGATTTTACATATACTTTATATATATATATTATATATATATATATATATATATATATATATATATATATATATATATATATATATATATATATAGGTAATATTTTGCATTTAACTCGATCAAACTACATGTTGAAAGGATTTATGGTGAAGGAAAATTTTGAGTGTTGGAATACATACATTATTACATTTTAAGACCAAACCGGGACCAGTTGCGAAAAATGCAACTTCAAGGCCTTCCGGTTGGAATTGAACCCGCGAGTTGAGCCACTAGCACTAGCATCGCAGGGTCGCGGGTTCAATTCCAGCCGGAAGGCCTTGAAGTTGCATTTTTCACAACTGATCCCGGTTTGGTCTTAACAGTCGAAATTTTCCTTCACCATAAATCCTTTGAATATGAATATGAATATGAATATGAATATGAATATGAATATGAATATATATATATATATATATATATATATATATATATATATATATATATATATATATATATATATATATATATATATATATATACATAGTGGGTCCCAAGTCCACAGTTACCATAAAGCCATATGGTGATAGCCGGTAGGGCACATTGTATACTTTCGTATATATTACGCTCACCGCTCATGTGGTTTGAGCACTCTGATGGATTGGGCGGAGAGTCTCTCTCAATGAGACGTTTACTGTTAGCATTATGCATTGCTCACTGCTCGCAGTTTGAGCACTCTGGTGACTCCACAATGCAATCCAACAATGTGTAGCCGTACATAGTGGGTCCCAAGTCCACAGTTACCATAAAGCCATATGGTGATAGCCGGTAGGGCACATTGTATACTTTCGTATATATTACGCTCACCGCTCATGTGGTTTGAGCACTCTGATGGATTGGGCGGAGAGTCTCTCTCAATGAGACGTTTACTGTTAGCATTATGCATTGCTCACTGCTCGCAGTTTGAGCACTCTGGTGACTCCACAATGCAATCCAACAATGTGTAGCCGTACATAGTGGGTCCCAAGTCCACAGTTACCATAAAGCCATATGGTGATAGCCGGTAGGGCACATTGTATACTTTCGTATATATTACGCTCACCGCTCATGTGGTTTGAGCACTCTGATGGATTGGGCGGAGAGTCTCTCTCAATGAGACGTTTACTGTTAGCATTATGCATTGCTCACTGCTCGCAGTTTGAGCACTCTGGTGACTCCACAATGCAATCCAACAATGTGTAGCCGTACATAGTGGGTCCCAAGTCCACAGTTACCATAAAGCCATATGGTGATAGCCGGTAGGGCACATTGTATACTTTCGTATATATTACGCTCACCGCTCATGTGGTTTGAGCACTCTGATGGATTGGGCGGAGAGTCTCTCTCAATGAGACGTTTACTGTTAGCATTATGCATTGCTCACTGCTCGCAGTTTGAGCACTCTGGTGACTCCACAATGCAATCCAACAATGTGTAGCCGTACATAGTGGGTCCCAAGTCCACAGTTACCATAAAGCCATATGGTGATAGCCGGTAGGGCACATTGTATACTTTCGTATATATATATATATATATATATATATATATATATATATATATATATATATATATATATATATATATACATATACATATACATATACATATACATATACATATACATATACATATACATATACATATACATATATATATATATATATATATATATATATATATATATATATATATATATATATATATATATATATATATATTCATATTCATATTCATATTCATATTCATATTCATATTCATATTCATATATTCATATTCATATTCATATTCATATTCATAAAACGATTTTGAAACCATCTTTCCCCGCACTTTTTCTGCCGTGCTGCTTTGACGATATATTGTGTAAAGTTGACATAGTTGGATAATGAACACATTTTAAAGACTCGCCAATATACAGTGGAGACTAGTAGATTAGACTGGAACAGACTAGAACATGCAGAACATAACAGAACCGCACCGAACCTACTGTCTATGTATAAATATCGAAGTGACTACGCTAATGACTACAATGTTTCTCATAAAACGTTCTCTAAAAAAACTAACTTTACTTATTAAAAGTAGTATCAAATATGCCAAATAAAGCGAATCAAACTTACAAAATATTACTGTAATCAAATAATGAATTGTAATCAAATAATTGTATGCCTCAGTGTTCTGTAAAACGTTATGATCAGGGATGTGATATTATCACAAATGGTGGAAATTTTCTAGAACAAATTTGTTACAATGTATGAAAAGAAAATGTTCAAACATGGTTGTCATTGTAGAATAGATTAGACCTTAATTGGAAAATCAAACGCAAAATATCGGATGCGAACTGTCAATTTGTATAGACGTTTCTCGCATACATCCGAAACACGTAAAATATACCCTACCGTATATTATCGGTAAAACCATTCAATAAGATAAATTTATACATCACCACGTTCCTAATTTCGTCCACAAAATATTCACTAGCTCACGATTACGAGCTTATATTTAAGAGTTTAGCATTCAAACATTACTTTACTTCAGCATAGAAATAGCTTTGGCTTTGATGAGGTTGGGTGGAATTGGAGCTTTGGGCAATTGTTCTGTTATGTGTTTCCACAGTTCGTGGAATTCGTGATCACTTTGCTTCATTGCAATCTCGACCATTTCTTTCAGTAGTTGAAAAGAAACATTCTTCCAATTTCCTTCATTGTGGAGCTTGTTCTTTACGGTTTGCCAGTACGTTTTCTTCTGTTCTTTCTCGATTGACGTTTCGGTGGTTTTCATAAAATTGTTCAACTTTTGAGTAATTTTACCAGCAATAAGACTAAAAGACTTCTTTTCTACAAAATCAGACAATGTTTTCGTATCGGGAGGAGCGCTGGATGCTGCTTCGTTTAACTCTTCAAATTTCTTGTCCATCTCTTTTTTCAAATCGTCGCAAATATCTTTTATGTTTTGAATTGGAGGGGCTTTACGCTGACTTGATTTGCTTTGGCATGGATCAGAAACTCCCAGACTTTTCATAAATTTAGTAAATCGCTCATTTTTCCGAAAATCATTTTGCATTTCTTCGTTTCGGAAAAACAAATCTTCGATGTTTCCTACTGACCAAACCCATAGGTTGCACTTCGCGATTACGTCACGCACACGCTTTCCTTGGTTTTCTCGATCTTCAAACGCATTCAACTCCTCGTCTACCTGTTTGGACATTTTCTTCAGAGGATGGTCCTCCTTGTAGTTGCTTCTCTTGACATGCTTTGCCAAAGTGGACCGACTCCAACTGTCGTACGTAATTGCAGAAATCCTGCCACCTTGTACTTGGTTGAGAACGTCTGCGTCCAATACAACTACAAACGGAATTTTTAAATCGTTTGCAACTGTGTAAGCTTTCAGCCAATTATTGCATCCGTCGATTGAAATAATATCCCAGCTATCCATCTGGGATTGATTATAGGCATCACTGAACTGTAGCATTGTGGAATTACTGTTTTCCTTGATTTCATTCAACTTACCCAGTTTCACAGCCCTAAAGGCTTGGATGACACGTCTGTCGGAATCACCTTCCACGAAAATGATACCAGACGAGAAAAAAGCTCGACGCATTTCTCCATTCATCAAAAAATCAACCGTCACAGGGTTTAACTTGATTTCAGTATCATTTGTATCAGAGACGCGTTTCTTCTTGTGGGGAAATTCTTGGAATTCATCTTCGAAATTCCGAGATCGTTTAGAACACTTCGTGTTTGCACTTTCATCATAACTGTCTTTACTAGTTGTTGGTGCATTGTTGCTGTCGTTAGCAGTTGTTGGTGCATTGTTGCTGTCGTTAGTAGTTGTTGGTGCATTGTTGCTGTCGTTAGTAGTTGTTGGTGCATTGTTAGTAGTTGTTGGTGCATTGTTAGTAGTTGTTGGTGCTCGTAAACATGCTGCTATGTAACCATCCCCGTCAGAATGCATATGATACAAGCGTTCTAACCACGTGGGACTAATCATATCGGAGGAATGGGTGATCGCAAGTAGGACCTGCCCAGGCTCTCGCTTTTCCTCAAGCCACCGTCGAAGTTGAGCTTGTTTGGGTGGCTGGAGTGAATGACCAGGTTCATCGAGAACAACGTTATCTGCTTGCGATAAATGGATGGCTGTCAAGACCATGACGAGCTCTTGTTGGCCACCGCTGTATTCTGAAATATCTCTCCATGTCTCCTCTTTACCAAATTCTCGAAGATACACCGATGGCTTATCGGCATCTTTATGACCAATGGCTACATCCAAAAACAAACCACCAATGGAGAGCAATGCTTCTTTAACTTTGATCAGGTGCTTGCACATTTTACCTCCTTCGTTACTACACGAAACAAGAGGGAAAAGTAGCTAATTACATTATGGGCATAAAGGAATTACACTTTCTGACAAGGTCTGTGCACATATGCACATACCAATGGTGGTTAAATACAACGAGAGCGGACAATTTCAATAAATGAAGAGCTGCTGCATTGATATCTTATATTTTTGGTCGTAAATACTATTACACAGTAATCTAGCGCATATTGCAACCATCAACCATGCATAAGAATTGACAACAGAATGAATATAATTAGCCTCCTCCGCAGGCAACTCTGTGGCTTTTCTTTTACGAGTCAAATCGCTTCCAAGGCTGCATGTGCACTATGGGCTGTGCGAGCGATGTTTTGGCTGGGACTGCAGGGGAAAAAAATGAGAAATAAAAGAACTTCAATGTGTCGAAAATACTTACGTAAGTAAGAGTATACTTACGTATATTATGGACGACGTTTCGGACGATGTGTCTATCTTCAAGTCAGTTCAGATTTGCTGAACATCTTCGTTCCGTGAGGAACAATGATGTTGACAAACCTGTAGCCCGCCATTTAAACAGCTCTAACCATTTGGTTTCAGACATGAAAGTCTGTGCCATCCTTCCCATCTCAAGTGGTAACGATAACCGCAAACGGCAAGTTTGCGAAAGTGTCTTATTTTTAAACGGCACCACACATCCTCTTGGTCTTAACGAACGTTTTTCTTTCATTTAATTTCCTACAAGTTTTTTGTCATTTTAGTTTGCGTGGAACTTTTTATTATTAGCTCATGCACTTTCATGACTTTTCAAGTTTTTGTTTCTTACCGCTTTACTATCGCATAATCCCCTTGAATATTGGACCTGTCATTTCTCCCTCCCCTCAGTCTGTTTGCTGATCGACTGTAAAAATAGCAAATCATTTAACTTTTCGCATCTCATTAATTATTAGTTTGTTTATCTCCCGTGCATTTGACTACTTTCTACTTGTGACACCCTCGCATATATATATTAAGTCCTCTGATCAAGGACTCCGCTCGAAACGTCAGTATTTCGTTACTAAAAATATTGGCAGTTTACCACCTTTTCACTTTGCTATATATACAAAACACTGTCTACGCGGCACAGGGCCGTACTCAGAAAACTTTACACGGCGGGGTGTAAGCTCACTTCAACCGACTGACGCACTCGTTGTACCGACATCCTATCGATCAAACCTTGTCCAAACAGTGGAGGATCCAGGGCTGTTCGAAAGAGAGGGCGCACATGAAGAATCAGCTACGCCTCGAACCAATTCTTGTCATCATAGGCGTACGAGACGGGGGGCTGGGGGCAGCTGCCCCCCCCCCCCCCCCCAGACGAATGGAGATGTTGCTAAGTCGGGAAAATTCGTAAGTCGGACGGAAAATATATGGAAAAAATAAGAAATAGGATGAAAATGGGGAAAAGTAATCAACCCCCCTATAAATTTGTGCCCGTACGCCTATGCTTGTCATAATGCAAGGTCATAATGTTTTGTCCATTTTGTGGTGAAACAATGCAAACGCGCTTTATGTATTGCCCTTTTTGTGGACAAGAAATTGCCACGTTTATACAAGAAGGCCCAGTTGCAGGTGATGAACTATGTGACGAGTCTGACGACGAATCACCGAGCGAAGGTGCAGAGTGTGAAGAGGTCATACAACTTTATTTCAAGAGAGGCTTCGCCTATGAAAAGATACTTTGCTTTTTGTCCAAGTATGTCCTTACGAACCTTAAATGCAAAGCTTCGTAAACTTGGTTTAGATAGAAAGAAAAGAGATTACAACCTTAATAGTTGTGTTCAACAAGAGTTGGATGGTCCTGGGTGCTCCGGTGGCTAGGTGATCAAGTACCTAGAGAAACTGTTCGTGTAATCCTAAAGAATTGGACCCTCAGGATGTGGAGGAAAGAAGTTCAAAAACTCTCCGCAGACAAATTTTCCACACGCCAGGTCCAAATCATTCTTGGCATGTTGACGGGTTTAAGTTTATCGTAGCCGTCATTAGTCGCAAGGTACATGTATTGTGGCTAAAGGTTTGTAAGACCAACAATGACCTTGCCATCACTGCAGGTCAACATTTTTTAAAAGCAGTTACTAAGTATGGTGGATGTCCTACTATACTTAGAACTGACAACGGAACCGAAAATGTTATTATGGCCGCCATGCAATCATATTTTCGAAGTAACGGAGATGATGGATGCACACAGGTGCGGCTCTTCACCAGCTAACCAACGGATAGAGTGCATGTTGGTGGTCATATTTGCGCAAAAACCGTTCCAATTGGTCGATAAATTTTTTTAAAGATCTTGTAGAAGCAGGATATCTAGCTGATGAATTGCAAAAAGGTGCCTGTGGTATTGTTTTCACCATGACGGTGGATGACTTGCTGACGACTCTGTCGCATTTCTTCGAGAGGGAGCATTTGCCGTTCTTCGAGAGCCTGAGGAATCAGAATTCCCGGTGCTGGTACTAGCACCACCAGTGTCGCCTTTTTTCTTCCCGCAGGACGGACAATATATGAATCTTGCCTCCATAGAATTTCCGCAAAAACAACAGAACACTTTGTCATTCGACGCACGAAATGCAAATACAAGAGTCGACTCAAGTGTTTTTCGATCTTCCTTATCAATATCCCTCCACTGCCCCTGTTGTCCCGGATGTTCGCGCATGCAATTCTTTGTTAGGAATCTTTGTTGTGTATCGTATTACATTTTGTTACGCGTCGAGCGCAACTTTGTTGCGTATCGAATTACAAATATTGTGCTTTGCGTGAAATTTTGTTGTGTATTTCAAGGGATAATTCGTTGCGTATTGAAAAATTATTTGTTCTGTATTGTGCGCAACTTTGTTGTGTATTGAAATTCATTTTATTTTAGTGAATTGATATTTTGTAATGTGTAGTGGATAATTTATTTGTGAATTGCAATTTTTGTTTGCGTACTGGAACTTTGTTTTGTGTATTGCAACTAAATTATTTATGATTATCGGATTAAATGTCATTGCCCCTAACAACAAACTGGATTATATATCTATTTACGACACGGATATTCTACCTTAACAACTCGTCAATGTACATACGATTCGTATGAAGTGGACAGTTTGACGACTCGTTAATCTACATATACCACCGGTATGAAGTGGACAGTTTAACAACTCGTTAATCTACATATACAGGGCCGTAGGAAGATGTTTCAGGTTAGGGGGGCCGTGCACCAAAGGCGCGAGAACCCTGTAGGGGGGTCCGAGGGCATTCTACCCCGGAAAATTTTGATTTCTAACTCTCTGAAACGCGATTTCCTGCATTTTGGGGTCAGTTTTACAACAAAATATTATGATCATAAGCAACATCATTTTAATTTATAACCTTTACTTCCTTTGTGAAACTTATGTACGGGAAAGTGCCACCAGCCCTGCGATTTTTTTAAAATCTATTTTAAAGCTCCGACGTTAATTCTGGTGCAATCTTAGACATGATCAGGCAGCTGCAGTATTGCAGTAATTACAGAATATTTGATTTCTACCTTGAATTTTAGCGCGAAAAAAATACCAAAATTATTGCCTGGCTAATAATTTTGAAAGTAATATTATATTAATTATTTATTATAATACTGTCGCGAATGTTTTTATCTCGTATCACTTTAATTTAAACCAGATATTTACAATAATATAGCTCGGAAACCCTCACATGTGTTCACTGTTTTTGTCCCTTTTTTCCCTCTCCCCATCTCCTCCCGAGCGCTCTCCGATCATGTCCCGATCTTACATAAACATTGCGTAACATTACGTAAGCCATAATTATGCTGAAAATATCCCCCACACTCTCCCCCTATTTGATTTACCGTATTAAAGCAAATAAAACCCTTAAAATTGAAAAGCAATTGTCCTACACTATAGTTCAAGGATACAGTGTTCAAGTTCACATTGTTCCAATGTTCTCCGTTCACGCATCAGCAGCTTCTCCAGCTAACACATCTCGAATACGTTCCTTCGCAATCACCGCCGCGGCTCGTTTGGGTGTGAATTCCTTCGATTCAGGATCTAAACCTTTCGATTGTCCTTGGTTCTTCTCGATATCACAGCTCAGCTCCATTGGACATAATAGTTGAACTGCCCGTTCCATATACGATTTTCCCGCTCTCAATCTCGCTCCCCGAATCTCCCCGTCTCTTCAGTTAATGAGCTTCACGACGACTCCGATATTCCATTTACCTCGATTTCGCAGCTCGCTTTGCATGAGAACACGTCACCAACTTTCAACGACAAACTCTTGTTCTTGTGTTTCAGGTTATGTCTTTCCTCAGACCTCTCACGTACTCACTGGTCCAACGCGACCACAAAACGTCCTTACAACGACGTAAGTGTCTCGCCCTCTTTCGCAGTTCGGTTTCTTCGATGGAATCTACGTCCGTTTCTGGTATAACGTTCGACTGCCCGTACATCATCAGATTCGGTGTCAAAATCGGGAGTTGAACATCGTCTTCGACATACGACAACGGACGATTGTTAACAGCTATCTCCACATCGAGTAAAACTTCTTCCAATTCATTAAGATACAGAACGGCTCGACCGATCGTCTTGTATAGCGCTTGTTTCATTACTCCGATTAACCGTTCAAATTGTCCACCCCACCAGGGTGCTTTCGCCAAATTGAACTTCATTCGATATTGTGGTGGGCCAGATAATCTTGTAACTTCTCTTCTTTCATTATCACTTTCAACCATTTCGCCGCGGCTACGAAACTTTTCCCGTTATCTGAGTATAGATGGTAGAAGGTCTCCCCCTTCTGGCGATGATTCGTTTTAGACAACGGATGAATCCCTCGGTTGTTTGGTCTGTCAGCAGCTCTAGGTGGATTGCCCTCGATAGACT
The DNA here is from genome assembly GCA_035772405.1 of Chrysogorgia sp. JL179-B06. NCBI lineage: Eukaryota > Metazoa > Cnidaria > Anthozoa > Scleralcyonacea > Chrysogorgiidae > Chrysogorgia > Chrysogorgia sp. JL179-B06. Next base: position 1,104,763 of record JAYKKM010000018.1, on the reverse strand, counting down.
GCATGCACAAAGCAAAATGTATGCTTTGCCCTCTTTCTTCTTGGATACTTTGTAGGCCATCGGGCCTGCGTAGTCTACGCCGACTACTTGGAACGGCGACGAACCTTCGGTACGCTCGACAGGTAGGTTTCCCGGGGGAGGTTTGTGAAATGCCGTCGTGTGAAATTTCTTGCAACCATAACAGTGAGTGTAGACACTTCTCACAAGCTGGCGCAGGCGTGGTATCCAGTAATCACGGCGAACGAGAGCCATCGTAAGGCCAACTCCCCCGTGGAGAGTCAACTCGTGGGCATCTTGCACGATCTTCTCGGAAAGGGTGACTTTAGGCGGTAGATACACGGGATATCTTCCTTGGATACGACCTCTACACTCGTAGATACCTTCGCTATTTCGTTGTAGGTTTAGGGTTAGCTGATCTTCGCGAAACTTCTCCGTTTTACTATTTCTCTCTTGCATGCACTCTTCGTATCCACCACTTCACTTGTTGCTCGGTTTCTGCGGTGGTCAGGGGTCCGTAGGTTCGCAAATGTTTTGGAATCTTGCAGTTACGGACGAATCTTGCTATCCAGGAGTTGACACGGATTGTCTTCCAGTAAGGATGTTTCACCAAGAGTGCGTCAAAACTATCTTCCATCTCCACTGCCATCGCAAGGGTTTCTCGTATCTTCTTGGCTTCTGCTTCCGAGTCTTTGTTGGGCTCCGTCATCACCGACGCCGGCCACTTGTCTGGATCTGTCAGCCAATCTGGTCCGTTGAGCCACTCATCAGTCAAACGATTTACTTCGCATCCTCTGCTGCCTCGGTCTGCGGGGTTAAGGTCGGTACCAACATGTCGCCACGTAATGAAATCTTTCTCGTTGATCTTTCTCACTCGATTGAATACAAATTGTTTATATGTTCCTCCTCTGATCCAATGGAGGGCGACTAGGCTATCTAACCATCCGTAAACCGCGCTCACTGGGTAACCTTCGAGTGCAATTCGTACATTGGCAGCTATGTTTGCTGCCATATGTGCCGACACGAGCTCCAGCCTTGGGATCGTGAGATTCTTCTTGGCCAATCGCGATTTCGATGCTACCAACCCCGTACTTTCTCCCGAAGGTTGCTTAACGACCACGTACACTACGGCAGAAACTCCAGAACCACTTGCGTCTCCAAACGTGTATAATTCCACTTCATTCAACGGCTCTCGGTATCTCGGGATACTTCTTGCAAACTGGACCTTCTCGGGAAGGTATTTCAGGAACTTTAGCCGTTGTTGCCCGAGGTTATCTGATATCTTCTCATCCCACGGAAGATTTTGATCACAAACTTCGCGAAAGATGAATTTGCCGAGTAGGGTCACCGGCGATACAATTCCAAGTGGGTCATAAACTGATGCAAGGAATCGTAGAATCTCTCTCTTCGTTCTCTCAACTGGTTTCTTCGGAAACGCAACAGCAAGGGTGTCATCGGTTTTGTTCCACGAGAGTCCTAGCAACTTTGTTTCACCACTGTTAACTCCCAACTGCTGTTTGGCATAGCTTGGTAGATTGTCACCAGCAGGATCTTTCTCATTCTCTGCGCTCTCCAGTTGTGGCTCATTGGAGTGCCACTTATGAAGCTCAAACTTAGCTTCTTCAAACACCGATATAGTTGTTTGCTTTAAGTTCAGGACTTCGTCAGATGTGCATCCCCCACTGATGATGTCGTCTACGTACAGACATTTCTCAAGCTCATCAATCTCTTGCGTATATCTCTCTCTCAGCGCCTTCAAATGTTGCTTCAGTGTTGCAGCCAGAAGGAAAGGGGATTGGACTAAACCAAACAGTGCTCGTGTGAATCGTAGAACTTCGATATCCCTGGCGTCTTTGTTCCGGATCTGTCCTCAGCCCGAATGAGCACCTGCAAGAAAGCTTTCTTCAGGTCTGCTGCTAAGGCGATCGGCTTCAACCGGTTTCGGACAAGAACATTCCACAGGAGATTCTGAAGAGGTGGACCTCTTTCAAGGCAATCATTTAGGGAGGGACTTTCGTCACTTTCTTTTGCTGACGCTTCAAAGACGATTCTCATTTTGGTAGTTTCGGCAGTTTCCTTAATCACAGATTTACGAGGAATATAATATTCTCTACCTTGTGGCTCCTCAACAGCTCTCTCTACAATACCTTCGTTTAACTGTTCTTGGATAATGTTATCATACTTCTCGAACTGTTCTGGTTCTCTTACTAGTTTCTTCACCAGACTATCCAATCGCTTTATACTTCCACGTTCATTTGTTGGTAAGGAACCATGTCCGGGTTTCCATAACAAATTTGTTTCATACCGTCCGTCCTCGTTACGACTTAGTTGTTCTGCAAACTCCTCGTACACGACTTGCTGATCACCCTCTGGTCGGTCTTTGAGGCCCAATACATCTAGACTGCATAGCTCTTGGTATTCTGCACCGGATGTTCTAGTCATATAGGTGTTGGATGAACTAGACTCAGTTCCTGCAGACATCACCGTCCAACCAAGTCTTGTAAACTCGGCTATTGGCTCAAGTGATTGGCCAATCTTTGGCTTCGTTTCGGGTTTGACTCTCGAATAATCACTTGCTCCCAATATGACATGAATTGGCAGTTCTTGCTTAGTGTCATTGTCATTTATGACCACTTGTTCCAAATGATTATATCTCTTCAACAGCTCTTCATAACCAGGGTTTGGGATTGTAAGTAGCACACCTTTATCCACTTTGTTGAGCATTGTTGACATTTCAAAATTCTCATCCACACTCGAGATGTTCACCTTATAACTGTGGACCTTTTGGGTTGTCGAACAGACCATCATCTCGATGTGCTTGTGTTCGGTATGGGTTGGTTTCTTGTTCATTATATCAAAACGTATTGATATTTTGTCACTGACTGAGACATGGCTCACAAGTAAAAATAACTCTGACTCAAACATAGCTGAAATATTAAACACCTTGCAAGATTTTAACTTCCTACATCATCCCAGGCTTACTGGCAAAGGCGGTGGAGTTGGTGTCCTTCTTAGAAAAGGCTTAAACGTGCATGAAAACCCTATAACATCGTTTCAATCTATGGAATATCTGGACCTCTCATTAAGTTATAACAACTCTCATATTCGCCTCATTACAGTCTATAGACCTCCACCATCTAAGAAAAATAAACTTACAACTCAGTTATTTTTTGATAAATTTTCCACTTTGCTCGAAGTCATGGCCATATCCAGTGGTAATCTTATTATCACAGGCGATTTTAATTTCCATATGGACGATGTATGTAATAGGGATACAGCATGTTTCATGGATCTACTACATTCAGCTGGTCTTATTCAGAAGGTTACTGGTGCTACTCATAAGCAAGGACATACCCTCGACCTCATTATTTGTCGCCAGAATGATCCATTATTATATGGTCCTCACGCCGAGACTCGATCTGACTTGCCTTCTGATCACAGTGCTATTATTTATAATATCGATCTCCCCAAGCCGTGTTCAACTAAGAAGTTAATCTGTTATCGCAATTACCGACGTATAAACATGCAATCATGGTGTAACGACATCTTAAACTCATCGCTATGTACATCACAATTAGAGTCGTCGGATCTTACATCAACTGACGTTAACCAATCTACCGATCTCTATAATCGTACCATGCAAGATCTTTTGGATAAACATGCTCCCGAGCATACTCGATCGATCACCTTACGTCCGAATGCGCCTTGGTTTACTGATGCTCTACGGGTTTTAAAGAAACAGAAACGCCAATATGAGCGAAAATATCTCTCCACTCGTCTTGAGATCCACCACCAGATGTTCATTGATCAATGTTCATCATATACGAAGGCTATTAATAGTGCTAAATCAGAACACTACAAGTCATTAATAGCATCCTCTGATCAGAGTCGACTATTTCGTGTGATTGACGGTTTGTTCATGGTAAAATCGGTCCTTGTTCTACCTGTGCATGAGTCTCCACAATCTTTAGCTGATGCCTTTAGTGTCTACTTTTCCGCTAAGGTTCAGAAAATCAGAGACGACCTACAGAGTTCCAGTCTATCGACTATGAACATGTCTATTACTCTTGACTCATCTCCTTGCTCATGCTCTTTTTCTGAGTTTACTATAATGTCTACCACCTCCATCAAAGATATTCTCACTCAAGCAAAATCTAAATCGTGTAAACTTGATCCAATACCTACTCAATTGGTGAAACTATCAGTTGATGTTTTAGCTGGCCCAATCTCTGAAATTATAAACACATCAATAATGTCTGGTTCATTTCCTAATTCCCTAAAGAAGGGTATTACTTATCCTTCTTTGAAGAAACAAGCAACTGACCACCAACTGTTCGCAAGTTATCGTCCTATTACCAATATAGCGTTTCTCTCAAAAATTCTTGAACGTGTAGTTTCCATCCAGACGATAAATTACCTGGTCGATAACCATCTGATGGCCAAGATGCAGTCGGCGTATAGATGCTGCTATAGTACCGAGACTGCCCTATTACGTGTTTTTAACGATATCTTACACGCTATTGATCATCATCAGGAGGTTGTCTTAGTACTTCTAGACCTCTCCTCAGCTTTCGACACGGTAGACCATACTCTACTGCTGAAAAGACTCCATCATCGCTGCGGAATCTGTGGAATGGCCCTAGAATGGTTCTCATCCTATTTATCGAACCGTACCCATTCAGTGGGAATCAAGGATGTTACATCTTCTGATAGCACTTTTTCATGCGGTGTTTCTCAAGGTTCTGTCCTTGGTCCTCTTCTTTTTTCCCTGTTTTTCGCACCTCTGGAGGATGTGATTACGGCCCATGGTATTAATTTGATGATGTACGCTGATGACACGCAACTATACGTGTCTATTGACTCGTCTCAGGATCGTCATGCTGTTTTGTCCAAACTAAACCTTTGTCTGAAAGATATTTTCATCTGGTGCACCTCTAACGGCCTATCGTGTAATCCAGATAAGACTGAAGTTGTACACTTAACATCCCGATTTTCTTCTCAACATGAGATACCTTATGTTAATGTAAATGGATCTGTCATTATCCCTAAGTTAATTGCACGTAACCTTGGCGTGACCGTGGATTCACATCTTCGGATGACAACTCATATTAACAATATTTGCAAATCGGCCTTCTATGCCATTGGGAAGATTGGAAAAATCCGAAAACACCTTGATCAAGAAAACTGTGAAAGATTAATCCATGCTTTTATAACATCGAAACTAGACTCCTGTAACAGCATTTTAGTTGGACTTCCTGATAAAGAAATAGACAAACTTCAACGTGTCCAAAACGCTGCTGCGAGGCTTCTCACAGGTGTTAAAAAGATCGACCATATAACCCCTATACTTTATCACCTACATTGGTTACCTGTGAGAGCAAGAATAGACTTTAAAATTATATTACTCACTTACAAAGCACTTCACCATCAGGCACCAGACTACATCGAGGAGCTTATATCGTTATACAATCCTGGTCGTTCTCTGAGATCATCAAGTCAAAGTTTGCTGGTTGTTCCCAAATCAAATACGAAGAACTATGGTGATAGATCGTTCGGAGTTGTCGCTGCCAAACTCTGGAACTCTCTTCCTACAGCCCATTAAAACTTTAGATTCTATTGACGTTTTTAAATCTACTCTTAAAACTTATTTATTTACTAACTATTTCTAGCCATTAGATTGTTTTTATATACTTTATTCATTGTAAATTAGATTCACCTTGTAAAGCATCGAGACATTGTGTGATGCTTAAATGTATTATTATTATTATTATTATTATTCTCGATTAATGATGATGAGGCATACAAACTGCCTGAACCCGAGTCCAGGAGTGCTCTACATTTGATCCCATCTACAGAGATCATTACTACAGGATAGATAACAGTAGATTCACCTGTTGCCACCAGCATTTGCTCTTTCCCAGGTTTCTGGACACAAATGGAAGTATGATGTTGACCACCACACTTTTGACAGTTGTATTTGCTCTTGCAGTCCTTTGCTTGGTGCCTCGAGCCAGTGCAGTTAAAGCAACGTCGCTTTTCACTCAGGATTTTTCTTCGCTCTCTCACATCAGGAACTTTCTTACACTCCATCGCTTTGTGATCTGGAGCATCACAATAAACACAAACTCGAGCTTGGTGAAGAGAAGCTTGGTAGGAATGACCATGTCCACGATTATGACCATCACCCTGACTGCTATGACCATCACCCCGACTACTACGCTCACTTGTCTGCGCCGGATTGCGATCACACCCCCCCTTAGAGATTCTACCAGTTGTGGGAATCCCCATTGTTGCCATTCGTCATCAAGACGAACTAGATCAGGTCTTATTGCAGGTAATTTGTCTAGAGTGGCACGTACAAACCCCCCAATCTCTTTGAGTTTTCCCAATGTTTCCAGTGTTTGCACATGACTAGCAAGTGTCTCATAAAATTTATACACTTTGGCGGGGTCTGCTACCTGTACTTTGGGTAACCCAATAATACACTGTGTGTGTGCATTTACCACTTCGCTTGTTTGACCATATTTGGTTTTTAGGATTGTTTTCGCTCTCTCATAACCTTCGGATGAGAATGGTAGACCTTCAATCAACACCCGGGCACTGGGTATGAGTAATTCTCTCAAGTAGGAAAATTTGGCTACCTGTGTTATAGTAGTCTTATCTATTTCAGTGTCAAATTGATTCCAAAATCGCACCCAATCTAAATATGTACCTTGAAATTTGCTAATGACAAGCTTCGGTAACTTAGCTCCAACACTTGGGGACTTTGGGCTTGCTTCAAATTTTGATCTTACTTCAAGCTTTGCTTTTTCCAACTGAATTTCATTCTCTAAAACTTGCTTGCGTTTCTGTTCTGCAAGTTGTTCTTTCTCATTGTACTTTATTTCACTTGCTACATGTTTTACATCTTTAGCTATGTGTTCAAATTTCCCAAGTTTTGTTTCTACAGCTTCAGGTAACTCTAACTTCACTAGCATCCTCACCGTTCTCAATTTTAATCTCTTGATATTGTAATTTCAGCTCATGAATTTTCTCAATAATTGATTCTAAAACGCTCACATGTCTCTCAATAGCTTTAAGGTCAGCTGAATCAATGATTTTAGGTGTTTGTTCCACGTTAAATTCTAACAAACGAAGCTTACCTTCGATCTTTTTCTCACAAGACGTTATTAACAGGAATCCCTCCGGCTTCTGATTGGCCGATAAATTTAGCACTTCCGCATAAATTATCGCCGGCAAAATTATGAATACTTTTAAAATAATTATCGGGAATCTGAATTCTGAAATGTAGTATTATGTACCTTGAAAGAGTTTGCTGCACAAGTTTGACGCTATCCAGAATCAAAGCGTCGTCGTCTTTAGCTCTGTGTGTTATAAATATATGGCGTTTATACGAGATTATATTTCTTCCCGAAATCAGAAAGAACATGTCAATATTGCCAAACCTCGAATGAACTCCGATCAATTGGGCGACGTATCGCGTGAACAATTTGAATTTCAGTCTTTACAAAATGCGTTTATACTTCTTTTATAGGTAAGAAATTTATTGTAGAAACTACTTATTTATTTTAACAACACTAGCTGCGCTACGTCATGCGGAGTGCTAAATTTATCGGCCAATCAGAAGCCGGAGGGATTCCTGTTAATAACGTCTTGTGACGTCGGCCATCTTGGATATTTTGGTCAACTTTTGTACTCACAAATTCTCTCACAAACCGTTTAAATTGTCGTTTTTTTCTCGCACTTTTCCATGTAACGCCGTCCTGGCAGGATCGCCACTGTGTCGCGAATGTTTTTATCTCGTATCACTTTAATTTAAACCAGATATTTACAATAATATAGCTCGGAAACCCTCACATGTGTTCACTGTTTTTGTCCCTTTTTTCCCTTTCCCCATCTCCTCCCGAGCGCTCGCCGATCATATCCCGATCTTACATAAACATTGCGTAACATTACGTAAGCCTTAATTATGCTGAAAATATCCCCGACAATACGTTATGACTTATGAGACACAGAAATTGTACAAACATTAACTAACGTTTATATTACTATTTCAAAATCATCAAAATAATTAGTATCGCAACTAGAAAGTAGAAACAATGCTTACACTGCTACAAAGTAGATATGAAAGAATAAAGCTGAAATGATCACAGACAAAAACTCGTGCTTTCAACGTCTAATTTTTAGGGGGGCTCAGCCCCCTGCTTCTGGCGATTAGGGGGGCGCTGGACTCGCTTGCCCCCCTGGTTCCTACGGCCATGTACATATACCATTCGTATGAATGGGACAGTATTGGACATGTATGGATGAACTCTCAGGGGTAGGTGTAAGAAATTATTTTTCTGCGTGATTTTATCTATAGCACGCGCAGTGAAACTATCACAGATGTGGAAATATAGTACAAGAGGCAACCATTAAATATTTAAATTTCTAGCTAGAATTAATGTCAATCATCTGTATAATAATACGTTTGTTTGTTTGTGTGTCTGTCAACAGGGTCCTGCTTGTCAAAGAATAATAGCTAACTATTTAGCAACATTCAGATGGCTAATAGAGTGAAGGTTAAATATATGCGTTTTGGTTAAAATCCTAGGCACGTGTGCTACCTGTGGTGCCACCCAGAGCGGCTAGAAGATAGTTGACTTGAATAATGTGGGATTATGCGAGCCCTTTATTATCAAGTCCATATTACCCATTAGTAAATACTTACTAGTAGTCTAATACAAATTATGTAACCATAATTGGCTACGCTACTTGCTATCTAATTAACAATTAGACAACTCGCCCTCGTTGTCTATGAGCAGATATTTGAGTATAAACCATAAACAACCTTTCTTTAACGTAAAAACGTCTTATCAAACCTTGTTCCAACTTTTCAGATAGTTTCACCCTTTTGTTTGTAGAAGTCTTCCCATTCAAAATCTAGAGTAGCTCGATGGCACATGATAAACAATCGCTCAAAAATCGATCTGTTTGGAATTACTTTGCTTCAAATTTGGTGTAGATATACTCCATAAGCATAAGCGAATTCATTTTTTTATTCGAAAATGTCAAACTGAACAATTATCCATCACTTCCATGATTTTGTAATAGACCACTAGTTGGTTGACTAATTGTCATTAGTATAAATTGACAAGTTTCTATCACAAATCCTCAATTTTCATTGGCTATCGCAGGAGTTACTATCCGCTGTTAGTATAATTTCTGAGCTGAAACGAGTTCTGATTGGTTGACAGGCCAGTAACTCTGAGGCGATTGCGGTGACTATCACATCACTAGAAATCATACCCGAAAAAGGGTTTTTTTGTGACCAGACTGAGTTTATTCGTTCCAGTCCCCTCTCAGGCCGGGTTTAGACGTCGAAGTTCCGTTGCATTTAATGCGACCAATTTTATTCGACGGAAAGGCGACGTAGATCTAAACTGATTTTATTCGACGTGTCGCGTTTAATGCGACGCTGTCGAATTATGCGACGAGTTCTGTCGCATAATTCGACGGAAATGCGACGTTGATTTAGACGTCGAAGTTCCGTCGCATTTAATGCGTCGCATAAAATGCATAAATTAGTTAAAACCACATTTTATGTTACGTGGCGTGCTTCGTGGGATCCACGAACTTCATTTCCAATATGGATTATTAAAGTAGTGTGCTGCGGAGACAGTGTGGAAATACAAATCGAGAGATAGAAAGGTCGGTGTACTGCCAAATAACGTAATACGTGTAGTCTAACGTTTCCAGCGAAGACCCTTCGTCAGAGAAGGGTCTTCATAGCCTTGGTCCTTCGCTCGAAACGTTAGACCATAAGACCTAAAGACCACACGTATTCCGTTATCGTTATTGGGTATTTTGCCGTACACCGGCGGCTTTTGTGCTTACAAGACAAAATATTGTTGTATTCGGTGTGGCGTTCTGTTTGTAAAGCAAACGAAAGCGTTGCAAAAATATACTGTAAAGTTGCGGCGTTCAGCCTGGGCAGACCATGATCGGTGAAGGCCATTAGAATCAGTCACAGACTGAGCATGAAAACCCAGAACTAAAAGCAGAAGACCCCATTGCCAAAAGAAAAAAGCAATTTCTTCTAATTTGTGAAAGTTGCTTTAGAACGATTACTCGAAGCGGCGCCATGAGATAAAAACAACCTTGGTTTCAATTCTGGTCTCATATTTCAGTTTCAATTCTGGTGTCATATTTCTAGCCGCTCGGTAAATATTCACCGATAATCACCTCGACTTCAGTGACTAATTAACAATTAGTCACTGAAGTCGAGGTGATTATTTGAACTGTGTTAGAGTATAATTTGTAAATCCAATGCTCGCTGTTTTTTTCACGCTTGACAGCTTTCAAAAACACACTAACGATCAAAACGGACGTAAAAATACAAATAATTATACGATAAAAACTTCCTTACCCTTAGGCAGTTCTATCTTGAGAGATATCTGATATATACAATGTCTTTATGCTAAGTTTTTGAGTCTTTTCGACGATTTTTTAGTTCATAATGAGGCCACTGACCTATATATAACGTTTATTATATAAATATATAACGTTCGTTTATTTTCAACTGAAATTCTAAATTAATCAAACAAAAATAGTGTATACAGTCGTTGTTCCACAATGAACAAGCGTGTAAAGTGCGAAAAACACCCCAAAACACATTGTGTTTACATAATTAAAAATATTTACAAAGTGCGCGTACATTATTGCCCAACAGTTCAAAGTTCAACATGTTAACCTTAAAAATATGGGTCAGTGGTCGCTACCTTGAATAGAACCCATAAATCGGCCATCTTGAAAAACATTTTGGGGACATTTTTCTGAGGGGTATCCGCAGTCCAGTTATATATAGGGGTGGAGGCTATTTCAGATACCTTGAAGATCCGCCCCAGTACTTTCATTATTTTACACGGCCATGATTTGAATATGCGCTAAGATGGAAGAGAACGTTGAACCTACACCGCGAATAAATATTCACCATATTATTGATGAAAAAAATCCATTTTATGGCTACGTCGACACAACAGAAGAAGCGCTCGATGTTGTAAGAGATTACGAGCGCGCGCCGAACACCAACGAAATTCACAATCTACAAGAAGACAAAGGAAGCTTGTGTATTAACTCATGTAAACGATTTTCTTTTCATTATTCTAAATTAACTATGGTTGCATAATTCCAGAATATAAATAGAGGAGCAGTTTTACGTCAGCTTCACTTTGCTTTTCCTTTAGTACTCCAGTTTTTCTTTATTTTGCGCTATACATTTATTACGAAACTCGAAAGCCACGAGCAATGGCCTTCGCTTGAAAAGATGGGAAATGTTTCGGCAATGCAACGCATTGATTGGCTGATAAGAGGCTTTAAAACCAACAGTCCAAATCTTCACCATTATAATATCAGTCTCTGAATTCACGCATATTTACCACAGCCATTATCTTCATCCTTTAATATTCTCTGCTGTGTTGAGTGTGTATGGCATATATAGGTCCGTAGTACGCCCAGATTTCCATCTTTTTCTGTCTTATTTATCCACTTAGACGATTTGGAAACAAATTATATAAATTGTAGATTTTGATATCCCTCGTAGCCTGCAAGTAGGAAAATTGGCCGTGTAAAATAATGAAAGTAATTGTAATTGTAATTGTAAATCTTTATTAGGTGTTCCCAAAAGGGCTTTTCAACATCTAATTACATATGTTATATGATAAGTAAAACATAGTTTAAAAATAAATAATGTTATATTACAATCATGAAGGTTACTGCTGTAAAAGAGATGACTTTAAAAGTTTTTTAAATTTAATAAAATTAGGTTCTGATTTTAATTCTCCTGGTAGCGAGTTCCATATCTTCACGCCTCTATACGCGAATGATCGTTGGCCGGTAAAGTACTGGGGCGGATCTGCTTCAAGGTATCTGAAATAGTCTCCACCTTCCCGGCTCTTGGCGATGATAATAATATAGTCGCCATTTTGAAAATAATTCGTAATGTTTTAGAAACCATACATCAAAATGATGATTCCGAGGGAACTGGAAATTCAGTCAGTAAATAAACACTTTTTCAAGTATGATTTCTAGTGATGTGATAGTCAACGCGTAGCGCGGTGACTAGCATCTCAGAGTTACTGGCCAGTCAGCCAATCAGAACTCGTTTAAGCTCAGAAATGATACTAATTGTTAATTAGTAGAAACTGACCATGGTAATTACAAATGCTGCATTCTGATTGGCTACCCAACCGTTGTCTTTTCGTGATAGACGATGATGGCGAAACGCGCTCAAAATAATGGCATAAAACTCTCTTTTTTCTTGTAATAGTCCACTAATTCGTTTCTACTAAAACAATTAGACAACTCGTCGTCATTGTCTATGAGCGATTAGTATCAACCAACCAGTGGTCTATTACAAATTCGGCATTCTGATTGGCTGAGCTACTCACTTTCTATTGGTGATAGTAGCGTTATCCAATCACAAACCTTCTTATACTGACCAATCAGAAGCCACGACATATTCAAGCTGCAAGCGAAACCTGGAATCTAGTCCAAACATGGCGTCCGCTAAAATTTATATACGAGTGATGAAATCATAAAAACATTGGCCCGAAAGGAATGGAAAATTGTTCAGTTTGACATTTTCGAATAAGAAAATGAATTCGCTTATGCCTATGGAGTATATCTACACCAAATTCGTTTTTTTGTGAGCGATTGTTTATCATGTGCCATCGAGCAACTCTACATTTTGAATGGAGAGACTTCTACAAACAAAAAGGTAAAACTATCTGAAAATTGTGCTGCGTAGGCAATGTTGAAATACGAATCTCTTAAAACTCTAAAAGTTAATTTACTGTCGATGATAAGGGAAGACCAGATAAACTTTGGAAAACAATTAACGAAGTGCAGACGTTGCCTGTTCACTTTTACAATGTAATCGCTAACGTCTTGAGCGTTTAAAACATGAAACAATAAAAGCGATGTCTCGAAACAAATTCGTTATTATTTGTTTCACTGTAAGTGTATGCGTATTAATGACCGGTCAAAAACAGATTTTGACCGAGCTAAAATCAAGTTGACCGGTCATTTTGACCGGCGACCTACCGCGGGCCGTTATTTTGAGCCCATCATCGTTGATTAGGTGGTTGTCTAAAGTAAATACAATTTTGTTGTTTTCTAGATATAATCTTAATATTGAGTAATAAACTTTACTCATTATACAGGCAGGGTTCAAAATAAATATCTTGGATTTAGATATATTTGTAGGCTGTTTTGTATATGTACCTTTTTTGCACCGGCTATTTTTTGCGCGGCGGTGTATGTCAAGGCACGTCCAGCTAGGGGGTACACGTACGTCTAGCTAGGGGATCGGGACGGGGCATGGCCCCGTAAATGTTTGAATTCTAGGGTCTCGGAAATGGGATTTGCTGCATTCTGAGAGCACTGAGAGAAATCCAATGGAGTGGACTTAATCCAACAGAAACAAGGTTATTCACAATTCCAGTTAAATTTTTCATCCCACTTACTATATTTAGCCTAAAACGACTCGCCTACCTAAATAATTATTACCAATTACAGGGTTAAAAATAGCAGCCGGCATTTTCACGACGCTAGCCGGCGACTTTTAAATCGAAAAACTTTTCAACAAAAATTAACTTTCCGAATTGACATAAAATGTCGCACTAAATTAATTTTGAATTTGTTGAAAAAGACCGTTGAATTTTCTGTTATTGCTGCCAATATTTTATCTTGTAAACTGTATTAAATGTGGATGATGTTTATGGATGATGTTTATTGATGTTTATGTTGGACTGATGGCCATGTAAATGAGGAAATACGCACATTTTGTACAATAATAAAACACCTTTTTTCTTTTAAAAGCTATTTTTCTGCTAGAAATGGCATTATATAACTAAAAAGTTTCTTCGGTGGGCTCATGGCATTTCTGTGGACTCCCGTAGCAGGCATTCGCAAACAGCACGTACAAAAACAGCCGGCACAAAAAATGTACATATATAAAACAGCCTACAAAAATATCTAAATCCAAAATATTTATTTTGAACCCTGAATTAACAAATACCAAAAACGCAAAAGAACCATTACCAAAACGTTATTCTTGTCAATTGTGTATAAATTGAGCACATGTTAACTTTCAAAGTTATGTCAAGAGCAGCACAAACTCTTCATTCCAACTCAGCCAGCTCTCTTATCAAAGTGTATCTTGCTTGACTGAGTCTGTACCCTCGACGTCACTACCCTCCTAGTCCTCCATTGCTTCCTCGTCGTCACTCTGCTCACCTCCTTCCTCCGAAACAAAATCGAAACCTTTCAAGTGCAACCAGTATATATTTACGTTTTGGACAAGAACAAACAATGTTTTTGTCGTACGTAACTTAACGTACTTACAGTGAAATTGCGTACTCGCCATGAAATATACAGTCTTTCTCTGACAAGATTTCCGCAGATATGCCGAAGAGAAAAAACGACTTGAAATTCTATCGGAAGGCATACAAATGTGTCGACCGGTCAAAATGATCGGTGAGGTAAAAAAGTGACCGGTCAAGAGGCATTTTTGGCCGGTCATTGTCCGTTGACCGGTCGTTATTTTGAGCCCTGAAGTGACTGGTCGTAAAACCAAAACAACTCCTATATTTGCGTTGTAAATGGTGGTGTTTCCTATTCTGATGCTCAATCAATCAATATATGAAATTCTTAATTCTCAATTCTGCTGAATCGCAAAAAAGCTTGCTGATGGTTTGAGATTTCCCGTCAATAGTATTTCCTCGGCATTATCAATTTGTCTCACGCATGTTGCAGTAGAATATGTTGATTTCAAACGAATAAGGTAATTGGTTTCGATCATATCAGTGCTAGGTTATTGGGAGATGACACTTCTGTCATACACGTAGCCCCGAGTTTAACTAAATTCTTCAATCATTCTTTCACTACAGCATGTTTCACCACTATTTGGAAAGTTGGACGAGTTCCTTCACAAGGAGACCGGACACACGTTAATAATTATAGGCCGATTACCATCCTTCATACGATCAGCAAACTACTTGAGATGGAAGTTCACCATCAGATAAGATGGCGAACTACATCGAATAAGATACTCGCAAAACAACAATTCGGTTTTCATGCTAGAAGGTCGACTGATACTGCACTTATTCATTTTATAGATAAAATCCTTGGAATGGATTCAGGTCGAATAATTTGAGCCGTTTTCCTTTACTTGAGCAAAGTTTTTGACACTGGATCACGAGCTTCTCATTGGTAAATTATCCAACCTTTTATTTGACATCAAGGTCCTTGATGTCAAATAACACGGTAAATTGGTTTCGGTCTTATTTATCTTATAGATCTATAGTTACAATGGTGGAAAGCAAAAGCTCATCTATGACGCGTGTTCGAGTTGTTGTTCCTCAAATGAGGGAGTATCTTGGGCTCTCTTTCAATTATCTTATTTGTAACGATCTCCCACAATGTCTCAAATTTTGTAATGTAACACTTCATGCTGATGGCACTCTTATTTACTATTCATCTCCCATTCTTAATCTAAACTTAATGCAGACTTAGCGAATGCAACGTACTGATTTAACAAAAATCTTTTAACACTAAATTTTGAAAAATCGAAATTGCTTCTCATTGGTAGCTCTCGAAGATTAAAATCTTGTGCCTGCAGCATTGAGCTTAATGTCCAGGGACATCAAATTCAGTCGAAGAACATTAAATATTTGGGAATCACCATTCATGAAAATGTTACTTGCATGGTTATAAAAATAAATCAGCGCATTGGCATGCTCAAGCAAGTGCGTTATCTATTCCCAATTCAAAGGAGCTGAAAACTCTTTATAACTCCATAATTCTTCCCTTGTTTGACTACGCGGACGTAATCTGGGGTGATAAAGGTAACAAATGTTTGATGGAAGATCTATACAAATTCTTCAAAATAAGGCTGCGAAAGTTATATTGGGAATGCCAATGGGATACTCAGCAACTGAGGCACTTCAAAATCTACAATGGTCTAAACTTCATGTAAGATGCAACATTGCTGTTTTCAAGACACAGCCATTTGGAAACTAAAATTGAACCGATTCCCAACAGCAAAATCAACAGTCATTTTAGTCGTGGTAATTTCATTTTAGGAAACTATTTGCTTGATAATTTTTCACATTTTGAACGCTCGTAACTTGAAAATTTTAATGTTATCTATTTTATTTATGTCGTGTTGTAAACTGTATGTACAGTATTTTACTATTTTATTGATTGCTGCAGGGCCTCATTGAAAAATACCTTTGGTAAATGGGCTCCCTGATTAAATATTATTATTCATATTAAATAGTGAATAGGAGGTAAACTAGCCATTTATGACTGCAGCCTTCTAAATTAATTCCTAAATACAGACCTGCTGGTGTGTTTTCAAACATGTTTACCTTAAGTACGCTTTGACGATCTGCTCTTTAGCTTTCTTTAGGTGCCAAAAATAGTCGCCTTCTTCATCTGCAATATGGCCACGATGCTGAGGCAGAATGCATACGGAACTTTTCCTCAGGAAATTTTTAATCACGTCGTTTAAATATGTTTCAGCGGGTACTCGATACCCAAACAAGTCTTCCAGCTCTTTTACAGCTCTAAACGCGTTAAGTGTTCCTGGTTTTATAGAAAGGTCAAGTGTGTTGCTGGAATTATTGGCCATACACGTCCGCCTTAAGAAATGTTTTGTATCCACAATCCCTTCTATTATCTGACGCAATGGTTTGGGTGGTTCGTCTATAGAAAGGAGAATGAATGTAAAATAAGTATTCAAAAAAGCAGGGTTTATTTAAAATGAATTTTCATCACTGCACATAAAATCTCTCCCGGAAAGTTTGGAATTTTTGGTTCTCTGCAATGGCATTTCCTGTATTTTGAGAGCACTTTTAAACCAAATCTAAAATCACGTATTTTAATAGTATATCACACCAAGTGTAGATTTTTTCATATCGGGAGATTATTTTAACAGATCGGTAGACGGGAGATTTGCTTCAAATTTTGAAGTATACCTCTCAAATCTGGATACCTGATAGGTATGCGCACAATCGAGCTCGAAGGAACTCGGCGATGCGCGTATATCATCCCCTCCCTCCCGCAGAGAAGCAAACATGGGCTGCAAGCATACAAATGTGAGCCACTTTGAACTTTAAATTGATTAGAGGAAGAGCCTACGCACTGCAATTTACACTTCTTACATGAAACTAAATAGACAACACAAGCTAAGGTACAATAAAGCGCCTGTTTGATCTTATAAATCTATAAGCCTCTAACAAATAATTCTTACAGATATTACATTTCCTCTCACATTTGAAGCAACCTCCTTCAACCTGCAAAGAACCTCCACTAAATGTGATGGTTGTATTGTCACTCATGATATCTATCGTCGTATGGAGAAAGACGGTCGAGACTTAAGAGCAACTTAAACTACAAACGTTCGTTTGAAACTGCCTTTTTCAGGCCGGCCTATAAGACGTAAATATTGAAAGGCATTTGTTCATCGCTTCAACATGCAGTCATACCAAGCTCTCAAATGCTGTCTTATAATGCTACCAAGCTCTCAAATGCTGTCTTATAAGGCTACCAGGCTCTCAAATGCGGTCTTATAATGCTGCCAAGTTCAAATGCTGTCTTGTTCAAACTATTCTGTTAAATAGAGATTCTTTCGCAAAAATGTTATTCGTTGTTTTGATCGTATCGCCGGCGACTGCACCACGCACCAGCAAGCGGTTTAGTATTTTTTTATTCTCGAAAATGTTTAACTTTATATTTAATTGCTTCTTTAGTTTGTTTTGGAATAGTATTTTCTTTAATTGTATTACCTTTTTCGTATGCATCGACAAATGGAGAAGCCGCCATTTTTGTGACTACCTCTATAAGCAGGAGCTACTAAGCCGGCGAGTTCTTGCTTGAGGGTTTGAGTGTCTTGGACCTCAATACGTCATACTCGACCAGCTATCGTGAGATGTCGATAAGATCGCTAGGTATTCGAGAAGTGATCGCGTTAGATCGTGCGTTATCTGCTTTATTAACAACAAAGGCTGAACTGTCAAAGCGCCATGTTCGACATTGTATACAACATGCGAAGGAAGAGCAAAGAAGCAGCCATCTATCGCTCAATTAAATTAAAGGTAAGCGTATTACATATTTGTATCTATATTTTATCTATATGGTGATCATTTTACTTTGGCATTGACCTTTTTTAAATTCCAATTTTTATTATAATCATCTGTCATTTAATTCCATCTATGCAAAGCACAAGGAGCTTCACATACCTTCTCCTTGCATTGCATTGCATTGCATTGCATTGCATTGCATTGCATTGCATTGCATTGCATTGCATTGCATTGCATTGCATTGCAAACTGAAGGTATGTACGAGTGTAAACAAACTTTTTCCTTTGTCCATTTTGTTCGAAAGTTTGGATTTTGGTACATTTGACGAGGAATTGGAAGCCATTTCCAATTCTGAGGATAAAAAATGGGATAGCTTTCTTTCTATTCTCGTTCTCTCTTCTGTCACAAATAGAAATATTACTTTGTTCTATCCTGTCTGTGGAGAACGTTTAAGTTATTATTTAATCAACAAGTCAATCCTTCTGTTCCTTTAACAACTGCATCTGATGATGTATGTACACTGTACATACACTGTATATTGTTTAGTGGCCTTTAGTTTTGAAGGTGTCATTGCTGGTGAAGTATTTAAACCAAACCATTTTGTGCCGATTGTCTTTGGTGTTTCTCGGGGAAAAGGCTTCCAAACAAACTCCAAAGCAGAGTTGTACTAATACTCCTGTTAGGGGCACTGGTAAGAGCAGGCTTATAGCCAGAAGGGCGTACGGGTCTCGTTGGATGCCCTACAATGAAAAGTGGTCACACAAGATTTGGGGTTGAAAGAAATTATTCTCAATGATTTGCCTAACATATATATATAAATATATTTGAAAAGAAATATATTATCATACATGTGACATTTTGACCAATTTGACAGTGTACATATTTGAGTGAAATGATGAAGCATGGCAGCATTGCTGGCACAAACTTGCAAAGCTAAAAATCTTGAATGGGTCTGACGCGATCTTTAGTACGCTACACAGATGCTGACATGAAGTAAACTTCTAATTAATAATTCACTGCACAGATTATGAATTTCTTCTCTTGAAGATGTAAATTCTGTTGAACTGTTGAATTATAAATTTAACTGTAAGGAGAAAATATATGAATATTATCTACACTGCATCTTATGGATATATAACTAATTTACTGCTTCATTATATATGAGATAATATAATCATATTTGGACCAAAATATGTATTTAAAATGATGAGATACTGTACGGTACCCGTTTAAAAAGTTTGATTTAAGACCGTTATATTTTGCTCAAAAGTGCTCCAAAATTCAGGAAATTCCGTTTACCCAAAATTCAAATATTTTCAATCAATCAATCAATCAATCAATCAACTTTATTTAGTGAGGGTAACACTTGACAGTTACAACTGATAAACTCGTGGCCCTCAAGAATATAAAAATAACTAAATAGGATAAACTACAAATCTTGTAACACCAATATTAAAATAAACAGAGAACCTATAACTAATCATAATGAAATAAAAAGTACAAACTAAAAACTCAACTAGATCTAATGGAAAACGGGGGGGGGGGGCGTTTTCTGACCACACCCCCTAAACATTTTTTGATGTAGGTAAGAAAAATCCTAGATCCGCCCCTGTCAAATCACCACTAGAGTGGTTTTCTAGCTAGGATTTATCCACCGGATAAACTATCCAGGCTTCGTATAACCAGCCCCAGATGTTTTATTTACATGTGAACTTTACAAGTTCACTTCAAATGAAATTTGGGGGCATGTTTATGATCATGCTATATTTTGGAAACAATCCAAATAAAAATGTATGTATAGTACAGGGATGTAGCCAGCGAAAAATGAGTGCCGGGTAAAAATATCCAGATATAATTTTCACTATGATCTTTGGACAACGGGGGGGGATCGGTTCTGGGGTCCTTCCCCAGAAATTCCAAACGGGTTCACATCGCATAAACTAGACACGGTTTGCCTTTTTTTCCACGATTCTTTAAATGAAATCATTTGGAAGCTTTCGTTTCCCTGTTGCAATACTTGTCTCCTCAGCCTCGACGTCAGCTTCAACTACATGTATCTCTTCAGGCTCAGCGTCGGCTTCAACTACAGACTGTGGTTTAGATTACATTCTTTCGTTTTAACATAAAAGTATTTCAGTAAAGACATGTTGAACTATTCCGAATTTGCATATCTCACTTCCATGCTTAAGTTCAGAATATTTGAACCTAGCTTGTAATTGGTATAAACATGTCAAACCAGTTTTGGAAATTCCATTTTATGCTCTACCAAATTTTACTCCAACGCCGTTTTCGCCCAACCCAATTGAGACTCAGAGCCTAGTTTTTTACAACATAGCAAGATCGATGCTTCTTTCCATAGCGAGTTCGAATTGCGATAATTTCTATCATTTCCCTCTCAAAATCGAACGATTTGGCCTGGACTTTGGACTTTCAGAATGGCGGATAAGAATCGTGTGAATTTTTGCTTGTTTACGCTAATTTCGGTACTTTATCTCGTGGCTCGTTGAATGATTTGGATTGAATTACAAGGATATCTGTTGCATGAAAACTGTATATTCATGATATTTAGGCTAAAAAGGTGCCGGGCGGTATTGAAAAAATTACGGCTAGTGCCGGGCGCTTAAAGTTCGCGCCGCCCAGCACCGCCCGGCTTGGCTACATCCCTTTAGTATGTGCCATGTTCAAATTAGCAACACATTTATAAAATGATTTACAGTATAATTGCTATAAATTTCTTTATGCTTTTCATGCATTTTTATGCATTGCTTCTTAAGTCTACATGGTCTATCCCAATAGCGAGTCACGTGTACGCATTGCGTACCTATTTTCGAATTGCTGGAAATGTTACAGTTACGTTACTATGACAAAATAGGCCGTCCATCTCGACCAATCACGGCACGAGAAACTCTATAGTCACCTCTCAAAGATGTATATTTCTTGGCGTCCAATTGCTTTTGTTCGCACAATTCAGTTGCATGAACAGAGGAATTTACATTTTTATGATTTTAATAAATTAACCTTATATATAATTTAATAATAATATGAACCTTATATAATTTTATAAAAGAAATAAAGCCACAAAAATACTCAACGATGATTTTCTAGAATGCCTGCAGATCTGTGCCCATTTCGCGTTTGAAGTTTCTTTTTTAATTCTGCCATGTTGTCAATTTCAGGCTTTGACAGCTTGACTTTAGATTGATTTTCTTTCTTTTTTCTGGACAATTCTAACCGGGAGTCGGCACCAAATGTTATATACTCGATAGCACTATACTCTTTTAGACTCTTTAATAAAATATTAGACTCGGTTCCACAGCAATTATACTCAATAGAATATTAACAGATCCAAATACTCGTACTTGACTTCAGCACACCCGCCCCCCCCGTCCAGGTCTCTGACATCATAATCACGTGTTCGTTCAGCAATAAATATCACAATTTAATTCAACAAGACCAAACCGGGACCAGTTGCGAAAAATGCAACTTCAAGGCCTTCCGGCTGGAATTGAACCCGCGACCCTGCGATGCTAGTGCAGTGCTCTGACCACTGAGCTACGTTGGCCGTTGCGGTAACATGCCATTTTTGGTCGATTTTAAAACTTTATGCATGAAACATTTACTGCATTCTGATTGGTCGAGAGCACCTGGATTTAGGTTTGACACAGTGACGTCACGGCGGACACCATTGACTGTTTCCCCTCATGCGATGAAAAAGTAAGATGGCTGGCAAAGGCGCGTGTTTCGAATTGTTTTTCTCAATTTATTAATTAATAACTCCTCAAAAGGCATTTTAAATCGGATAAAGTTTAAAAAAAGTAAAATACCGTATATAAACATTAATAACAGCAAGGGCACTATGCAACACCCTGAAACTAATATTGTCATAGTCATGGTAAAGAAGCAAATAATAATATTTTATCGTAGCCACATCGAATCTTGTTAAATATAGGGTACTGTATATCAAAATGTAATATGTTGGGCACTTACAAAACTGTTTTTGAAGGACTGTATCGCCAAACACTGCTTGTATAGATTCTAAAATGATCTCAGTGTATTCTGCAGTTTTCGTCTCAGGGAGCTCAATGGCTAAAAAACTGCAAACATGCAAATAAATATTAGTTACAGTTTTCGTACCGTAATGATGACACAAGAAATTTGCAAGGCAGAGCCATAAGTTGTTTTTGAAACCCGCGTGTCATGGTACAGGTAGAATGCTGCACAATGTAGTTGCATGATTGAATATTGCAAGCAATGTGGCTTTCACCGATTGTATTTATTTTATGGCTGTCAAATATAATACAAATCGAAAACTCTAAAAGGTTGGTGGTGTACTTGCCGAAATAATGTGTAGGAGGTCTAACGATTCGAGCGAAGGCCCTTCGTCATAGAGTGAAACGTAAATTCATCGCTCGAAACGTTAAAACTCGCTCAAAGCATTACACACTATTTTGGCAAGTACAACAACCGTTCAGTATTTGTATTTCAATACTGCTCCGCGGCACAACAATTTTAAAGGACATTGATAACAAAAAAGAACAACTTTCTATATCGAACTATAAATTAAACATTAATTATTTACTATTACAATATTTCAATGTAGCATACTTAGTATGACACGAGTGGGCGAAGGTAAAGAGAAAGACCGAGAAACATAGCGAGATAGACAGAACAGGGAGAGACATAGATAGAGACATTGATAGATAGACAGAGAAAGAGAGACACAAATGTTATGTTAGATTTAGAGACTGGCATAGACAGAGAGATTTGCAGTCTGTGCAGGTTGCAATGGGTGCAGTGGTCGGAACAGTCACAATGGTTGCTTGGGTCGCAACGGTTGCATGGGTCGCGAGAGTCGCAAGAGTCGCAAGAGTCGCGATGGTCGCAAGAGTCGCAACAGTTGCATGGGTCGCGATGGTCGCAATGGTTGCATGGGTCGCAACGGTCACGACGGTCGCGAGGAACTACACTAGACTAACTGCACTATTAGTTACTATTAATGGCTTTTTGATAGAAGGTTCACGAAACAACGTCCATGGAAGTTTTCAAAGAAATGCATCGGATTTTATACGATCAATTTTATTTTCAAATAAATGAATGGATTTTATACGATCAATTTTATGAATATCTTTCAAATCATAAGCTTTTATCTAATGATCAGTTCAGATTTAGGAAGTTGCACTCGTATTATGACTGCTCTCTTAAATTCGACTAACACTTGGCTTGTTAATATGGATAAGGGCCTTTACAATACTGTGGTATTTCTGGATTTTAAGAAGGCGTTTGATACAGTGAATCACGACATCTTACTGCATAAAATTAGATTGTATGGTACTTGTTTAATAGACGCCAGTCATGCAGGGTCGGAAATGCACTGTCATGCGAGAAACCAATTACATGCGGAGTGGGTATATACTTCATGGTAACACTAGACCGGGTTTCCATCTGTTTTTTATACCCCTAACCCCATCTGTTTTTATACCCCTAACCCTAACCCCACCCCTAACCCTAACCGTAACTCTAATCCTAACCATAACCCTAATAATAACCGTAAAATATGGTGGGAGACTATATATTGTTACCATGAAGTATATCCCGCGGAGTGCCTCAGGCTCAGGGTTGAATTTTGGGACCTTTGTTGTTTCTAATCTTCATTAATGATTTGCCTGCTTGCCTCGATTCAGCCTCCTCCTGTATCTTTGCTGATGATACAAACATTACTGTGAGTGGCTCTGATATTACTGATATGGAGGATACAATAAATTGCAAACTATAGTTAAGATAAACGATTGGCTAATATCTTTAGCAATAATTCGTTAGTAAATTTCAAAAATATTTTGGCGAAAACCTCTCCTTTACTGATTTTAGTGTAATTTTTTACTCTTGTAAATATTTATGCAATTTGTAATATTAAATTTCCTATTTAGTGGGGCAGATAACTGCAATTTTTTTGAGAATCGTTCGAAATGTGATACAAGCATCAAACTTCACAGGATTGACATTTAGACACTCCTTGAAAATTCTAATGGCTTAGCCACTTGAAAATCAAAATTGTTCGGCGATAATGGCGTTTTGAAATATGACGTCATTTTTTTGAAGATGGCCGCCATCTTTTGATATCCCTGTTGGTATATTATCTATCGAACGCTATGTTCATTCTTTTATCTGACTTTTTATTAGAACTGTTGTTACATATAGCACTTTTTAATGATTGACAAGAAATTTGAAAGGGGTCATTATAGAGGAGGAGTCATTTTGAATGACATCATCATTTTCTCAGATCTGGCAGCTACAGCTACTAACCCCTTGTAATGTTAGACGTCTGGCATGTACAAAAATCCATGTATCCGCCTCTTCGTGAATACACGGAGTAACATCGTGAGATACGGCTCTATTACTAACGACATCTTCCGCCTTTGTTACTATAGGACAGTGTTTACAAGGCCATCAGCTTCAGATATCTTGTCAGCAAGGAACTTAAAAATTCTGTTTTGTTTTTGCCGTCTCGCAAAAATGCTCTCCATACATTTTCATACTGGAAAAACTCTTGCAGGTCACAGGTTTTTATACCCCGTTTCCTCTGTTGTTGTTGCTAGGGTTCTTCTCTTATAGCTCTGTCCAACGTAGTGTTGCTCAAACGTGTAGTCTATACCCCCTCCTTCGTCTGTCTAGTCTACGAGGATCCAGCAAGATTGGTAGCGCATTAATTGCCTTAAATTGTGGGATGTTGGTTGCAATATTGCTGTAACCGTCAGTTTCTCTTTTAGTGTGATTTGAGTGAGGTGACTTCAACTCTTCGTTCTTTTCTTGCTGACATAGACAACACTTACTCCAGTCTGGTTTGAATCTCATAGGTGTTGCCATTTTCTGATACTGAATAATCACTGATATGAACAATCACTTGAGGGTCAAAGAAACAAAATAACCGTTTAGACATGCACGTTTGTTGGAAAAATGATTTTTTCATGGCAATTACTGACTATAAAGACAAACAAGTCAAAAGCTCGAGTACTGTATAGTCACGTACAGTTATCTATCGCTATACATTTTCAGCCCAAATAAAATTACAGCAATTTTAGCATCTAAATACATTCTCCAACGCTACGTTTTTCACTATTTTACTAAATGTATTCTTGCCATTTTCCAATAACTTCAACTCTCGGAACTATGACAGGCATGAAGTTTCTATTTCCTTCGACATCAGAGTTCAAACATGCTTGTTTAGATATGAAAGGAAGTATAATTATAATATTGTAATATTATATAGAGAATAATACATGGCTGTGCGGAAATATGAAATTTATTTTTAACAAGTGAGCGCAGCGAACGAGTGAGATATCCTGGTGAACACGAGAAATAAATTTCATATTTCCAAGCATTCATGTATTTTCTGTTTATTATATATTATTAATTAAAATAGAGCACAAGAGTCTAAAGCGATTTTACAAATATTTTAAAACACGATAATCAAAACATGTGTATAATTACCATAAATAATCGCACATGTGTGATTATCAGTTTTATTAGTGGCGGAACCATCAATAAAACACTGTCTATTATATAATAAAAACAATATTATTATCATCCGCCATCTTGAAAATGGCCGCCATCTTGAATTTATTTATTTATCTAGTTACAGTATCTGGTTTAAAGCTGATTCTGCGCTGGCTAATCGGCTACATTTTGTTATCAACCTAAACTGATCACTCACGTCAAATGTCATGCTTGTATCACAATCCGAATGATTTTTCTTTTTATCTGCCCCACTAATTGTATTTGTATTCTTTTTATATTTCTGTATTATGTATTTATTCATATATATATATATATTGCACGGCTTCTAGGTAAACCAACTTTATGTTGTTAGAACTCCGTGGGTAAATTTTACGATTAAAGATTAAAGATATTTCTCGGTAAATGCATAGGCAGTCCAAATCTTGTCTTTGTTTCTTGTATAATTTATTTGAAAATGTTTTGCAAGATTGCGAGTGAAAAAAAATTGTATTAAGCCCCTATACACACTACCATTGATGGCATAAACATTGATTGGTGCATTAATAGTTTCCTAAACTTTCCCCTTTCACTTGATAACCATAATTCATTTTATATAGTATTCTCTTTACTGTTGGTTTCATCTGAGGAAGCTCTGTGACAAGTTTTTTATTTCAATTTTAGCAAACTCGCACCAATTGTCTAACTTACTCCCCCATAATACAAACCCTATACAACTTACTTGAGGAATATCATAAAAGTTCATTTATAAATTCCACTGCTATTTTATTTTCCACTAAATTTTATTCTAATTAAGGTTTTGTACATACAGTATTAGATTAAGTTTTAACAATTTTATCACTTTAACTAATTATCCCATTGAATGTAAATTCGATAAAAATTATAACAAAACAAAAAAATTCTATTAATCCTTCAATTGTAAAATTTTGCTGTAATAACTAATAATAATAATAATATTTTATTTATATAGCGCCATTCCTACGCTCATGGCGCTTTACAGTTACGATCATTAAAATATATAAATATTAAAAACTATAACATAAAACTATATTTACAAAAATAACGAACCATTGTCCAGAAATTGTTTAAAAAGATAAGTTTTTAGTCCCTTTTTAAAATTGTCAATTGAATCTGATCTCCGCAAAGTAAGTGGAAGATCATTCCACAACCTTGGGGCGCATACACTGAAAGCTCTATCGCCATATGTCTTTGTAGAGGACTTGGGCTGGTCCAAGAGGGCATTGGTGACAGATCGCAACGATCGTGTTTGGGTGCGATAACGAAGTTTATCGACCAAGTAGCTAGGAGATGTACCATTGAGCGACTTATAAACTAACAGTAAAACTTTAAAAATGATGCGATAGTTCACTGGAAGCCAGTGAAGACCTATCAAAACAGGAGTGATGTGCTGAAACTTGCTAACGTGGCATACAATTCGTGCTGCAGTGTTCTGGACGCGTTGTAGCTTCTTTAACTGATATTTTGGAGAACCGTAAAGTAGAGAATTACAATAATCCAGTTTCGACGTTACAAATGCATGTACTGCAACTTCGGATGACTCCTTCGTAAGGTATTTCCTAATCTTTGACAGATTCCTCAGATGGTAGAATGATGATTTACAAACCCCCGAGACATGAGCATCAAATGACATGTGCTCGTCAAAGATCACTCCCAAACTTTTGGCTGAAGCGGTAGTAGGCAACGTCTCGTCGCCAATGTTAAAGTTGTCAAAAGACGGACCGTTTCGATACTTTGAGTGAATGAGCATAACTTCCGTCTTGTCATGATTTAGTTTCAGTTCGTTTATGTCCATCCAACGGCATATAGCAGTTACACAGTTCTCTACTCTCGTCTTCGCCTCATCAACATCCGCCGTATTAAAAGAGAAATAAAGCTGAGTATCGTCAGCATATAGATGATAATCAAGATCATAACTTCTTATAACCTGGGCAAGTGGCGAAGTGTACAGTAGGTATAACACGGGGCCCAAAACGGACCCCTGAGGAACACCCACAGTCAGATCTCGTACTGTAGATTTCGCAGTTTTGATATTAACGGACTGCGTTCTGTCAGAAAGGTATGATTGAAACCATCGAAGGGCTGTCCCGGTAACACCAAACGACTTCTCCAATCTCGTGAGTAGCATAGAATGGTTCACCGTGTCGAATGCTGCCGACAAGTCCAACAACAATAGAAAAACATTCTTACCTCTGTCCAGTGATAACATGATGTCATTTGTGACAGAGAGCAGGGCAGTTTCTGTGCTATGGAAAGTCTTGTAGGCTGATTGTCCAAGCTCGTGAAGGTCGTTCGTTGTAAGATAGTTATTCAACTGTGCAAACACAGGACTAGGCAAAATTTGTGAAAATGTGGATATTTAAAGTGCTGAAGGCAAATGGTGTTAATTTATGGCATACAAGCTTTTTAGGGGTATTGAGGGGTGCTGAACTCAAATCTGATGTATGCCCAGCTCAAAAATGGCCGATAATGCCTTAAAATTGAGAAATCCAAGATGGCCGCTAACGACGGGCTGAAATGTATTTATGTTCATATCTTTTTGACTAAACAAGGTAGAAACTTGAATGAAATGTGCTTTTGTAGGTTTTCATATATGGGGAATCCAATGCCATATTCAGTTTTGATATAAAATGTGAAGAAACTGATTGAAGATGAATAATTCGTCGACCAGATAAGATCCACAAGCAGGTTGATCCTATATATGTGTCCAGGAATAATATACTCAGTTTGCAGTTTTTTATCATTGCAGATATATCCAATATAATATAATCCAAATACTAATAATATAATATATAATAATAATAATAATAATATGTGAGGGCTCACAACCACACAGGTGGGCTCCTTGTGGACCGTCCAGGTCCTGGTTGCTAAGCCGTTACGTCGCGCGGTTACCAAGCCGCTACGTTGAGAAAACGTTTCAGGAGCAATTGTTATATTGGCCCGTGCTTTGGTGCTGTTTACTCGGTAAGTTGTATTTATTATCGCTTATAATGGCCATACATATTTTGATTAGTGTCTATAGCTTTCGTAGCTTTGGTTTCTTTAGTGTTTTCACATAGTTTTAGGGGTATTTTCCGTAGTTTTGTGTCGCATGTTCACATGATTCGAGAACACGTGCTTTGAGATCATGCACTTACTTAGATTCCTTTTCTGTCCTTTTATAGTGATTACGTATTGAAGCCGTCAGCACTATGCTGACTAGTATTCGTATTTTAGAGGTACTGTAGTTTTCGAGAGGTTATTTCATTTTGTAATTTTGTATTCATTATTTATACTTGACCCTACATGGCTTTACGGACAAGCAGTTGTGCTGACAGGATAAAGTAGTCTATCTGCCTACTACTGCTCCAGAATTAGTCAGTGTCTGCATCAAACAAGTCCTGTAATTATGTAGGAACTGTGTATTAATATTATGTATTTTTAGGTCCTTTTGTTCTGCTTTGGAGTAAATAAAAAGAGTCACATGGCCAACTTGAAAACCCTGCGTTACAAATATAATATATCCAATATAATATAATCCAAATAATAATATAATCCAAAATAATATGATGTAATGGAATATTTGATGTGAACATCTTTGTATATCATTGTAATTATACAAAGATGTTCACATCAAATATCCATAAATCCATTACAGCATATTATTTTGGATTATATTATTATTTGGATTATATTGGACACATTATATTATTATTATTATTATATATTATACTAACGATGGTATAATCAACTCTTTTTTTGATTGCAGGTCTGAATTGATCTAACGGTGAATAAAAACATGGCTGAAGGCACAGACCGTACTGGAAAAAGACCAGTGTCGCTGGAGCCACAGTTATGCCTCATATGCCAGGAGGACAATACGCAAAAGCTCATGACAGCCAGCAGTGATTGTCTCCAGTCAGTTGATACTATTAGGCAACTCAGGTTGAAATTACATAATGACAATTTCCGAGATGCAACCGATCGACTTACTGAAATACTTCGAGCGGACTCACTTCAACCGTTCAAATGGCATAAGGACTGCCGATCTAGTTACATGAGTAAATGTAGAATTGAAAGATTAAGGAAGGCTGGATTGAAAGAAATGAACAACCAAAGTTCGTCTGCATCCATACCAAATTCCCGTCTGCAAAATGTTAGACTACGGAGCAAAACATCTCAGATAGATTGGAAGCAGTGCATATTTTGTCAACAAGATCGGAAAGAAGCGCTTCATCTCATACAAGAAATGAAAGTCAGCAACAGAATATTGGAAGCAGCGAAGTATGACCAAATCTTAAGATTTCAACTAGCTTGTGTAAATGATCTTACAGCTGCAGACGGAACATATCACCGGAGTTGCATCGTCCAGTTCGAACGTAGGACCAAACGCATAGCAAATGTGTCAACCCAGAGCAAGGATATTACGTTAGCGTGGCTTTGTCAAGAACTTGAACAATCAGCAGAGCAAGCTGATATCCTGGATATCGTAAATGTGTGGGACAGGTACTGCACAATAGCTAGAGATGCTCAGATAGATATACCATCTTCATTTCTGAGTCGGAGGAACACTTTCAAGGACAAATTAGCTGACCGTCTTGAGGGCATATACGAAGTCGTTGTACTGTGTGATAAGGCTCGAAATGAACCTCGTACTGTATTGGTTCCATTCAAATTCCGACATATTCCAGTATCAGCGATGCTGGAAGACGACACCACCGATATTAATAGACGCATTCCTTCATTCAAACATGAGGATAATGATACGTTCCTGACCATGGTCCACGTGGCATTGCAGATCCGTGGTGACATGTTGTCACATCCCAAGCCAGAAGGGATAGACATCAGCGAAGACAAAGCAATAGACAGCATACCAGATAGCCTGTACATGTTTCTGAACTTGTTACTAGGTGGTCAGCGTCTACTGGAGGATGATGAACTGGACGATGATAACAACGAAGCCAGACGACGGCTTAGAATCATCAGCATTGCGCAGGATATTATGTACACAGCCAATGGAGACAAGTTCCTCACTCCGAAGCACATAGGAATGGCCAGTACCCTTCACCAAGCTACACGTTCGAAACAGCTGGTGAACATGTTTCACAATGCAGGTCATATCATGAGTTACCGTGAGGTAATCAAACTTGACACTGCACTGGCCAAGAAGACATTAGAGACCATGGCTGTCAACGGTGCTGTTGTTCCCCAAAATCTAGTAAAGGGTCGCTTCGTCCATTTCTCGACGGACAACGTGGACATTAATGAGTACACTCTGGATGGAAAAGGGACATTCCATGCCACTCAAGTTGCTGCCTGGCAACGCGGTCCACCTGAAGGTGATATCCTCATTGGAATAGACATTTCCAAGACAGGAACATTCCAAATCCCTGAGGCGATGACTGACATCACACCTGCACCAAACAGAGGAATCACTGAGCGTCCATTCAGTGGTGTGATCGCAGCTGATTGTTTCACACAGTCACCTGAGGAATGTCCTTCAGCACAGAATGCGCACGCAACTGACATGGCATTCATCTTGTCCCGGTCATCTCACGAACCAATGCCTTCCTGGACATTGTACAACCAAAAGGCGAGCACAGTCAACCCGGAGAAAACTACAGTAGGGTACCTACCTATCATACAGGCTCCCGCATCTGAACTCAATACGTTGAATACAGTCGTCAAGCGAGTGCTCCATGTGGCCAAATCGATGGAACAGCAGCATGTCGTTCTGACGGTGGACGAGGCACTTTATCCGAAGCTGCTGGAACTGAAGTGGTCGGTAGAAGAGTACAAGGACGTGCTTATACCTTGCCTTGGAGGACTTCACATTGCCATGAACTTTCTGGGTGTAATAGGACGACACATGAGCGAGTCTGGCCTGAGCGAGCTATGGGTAGGGTGTGATCTTTTGGGAGCCAATGCTGCGCAGCATGTCATGGGAGGAAAGGGGTATGCGCGTGCCATCAGGACGCACAAACTTACCCTACAGGCTCTTTGGCAACTACTCCTCCCACGGCTCTATACGTATCTGGATGGGGTTGATGTTGCACTGAGAGCCGAACTCTCAGAGGTCTGCACATCCATAGACGCCAATCACATTGCACAGATGGTCGACAAACTGACTGCCGACAGATTTCGGCAGCCCATGAAAGAGTTCCCGGCAGCTCTTGCAGTTGATGACCCGAATGCTGAATTCTGGTGGGACTATATGACTATGGTCAGCATCCTACTCTGCTTCACAAGAGCGCAACGTGATGGATCATGGGATCTCCACCTATATGCGTTCAAACGTATGCTGCCATTCTTCTTCAGGTACGATCACGTTAACTACGCCAGATGGGGTACTGTATACCTGGCTGAGATGTCGGTTCTTCCACCAGAAATCCTCCTTGAGTTCCAGGAAGGCAACTTCGTAGTAAAACGCACTGATCGACGCTTCAATCAGGTTTCGGCAGACCAAAGTACGGAATGGCTAAACGCTACAGGAAAGAAAAGCGGAGGCTTAGTAGGTATCACCAGAATAGCATCCGCACTCAGTAGATGGACATTGTCGTATAATCTGAGAACGGTCATAGCTTCTCAGACAACAGCAATGCTGAGACTCACAACGGACGATGAAGACGATGAGTACACACACAATGAGTGTACGAAAAGTAGGATGGAGAAAGACGACTCTGATGAAGGCAGTATAGTTGTATCGTTGAAACTACATGGCGTGTTTCAAGATGGCGGTGACACATTGAAGAACATAATCACCAAGGATGTGGTCACGCCTGTGATTCAAGAATCTCTGCTTAGTGCAGAACACCTTGGACAGGCGCAAATGAAAGTCTTCGTGGACAAACGTCTGTGTGAGCCTCCAGATAGTAACCAGCACCTGGATCTGAAATCACCCATTAAAAAAAATAAGGCCAAGACATTTGCCTCTTTGTACGAAGTCGTGCAACCTTCCAAGGGCAAGCAAAACACTATCAAAGTGGACAGGAACATTCTACAAAGGCTCATAACAGCTTATAGAGCAGGGCGCGGGGTAAACCTAGAAAACATCCTCAAGCATGAACTTATGACCGTCCCACTGTCTTTGGCCACAACTAGTGGTAGTCTACATTCCACCAACAAGTCTGTGTTAGCAAACATACTGACGCAACAAGTCAAAACTCCTCCAAATGTTACACTCGATGAACCCAGCTGCCTGCTCATTGATGGACAAGCACTTGTGATGGCACTTGGAAAGCCGCCTGACATTAGAACGTTTGGTGACTATGCCAACACATTTGCTAACACTGTGTTCAAGATGGGAGCAAAATACCAGAGGATCGACGTAGTCTTCGACAGGTATCAAGGCGAATCAATCAAAGCAGGTACCAGGACCAAACGCAAGCAGCGCCACCGACCGGTACGTCGTAAAATAGAAAACGAGCCATCAGTTCCTCTCCCATCAGACTGGTCTAGCTTTATGGCACTCGAGGAAAATAAAGCAGATCTCGCTTTACTACTTTCAAACCATCTGATTGAACACAGCCTGAGAGATGGACCAGTGGTTGTAGTAGCAGGGGGGTTCGCCGAAGCGACCACTGTCAAGTCATCTGATCCAGATCTCGAAGTCTCCTCTCTGAGGGCTGACCACGAAGAAGCTGATACCCGGCTGATTTTGCACTGCATCCATGCTGATATGGAAACGATAGTTGTGTCATTACGTGATACAGACGTGCTTCTTCTACTTCTAGCACACTATGACAGAATGGAATGTACACGTCTCTACATGAAAGCTGGGACGTCGAAGGCTCCAAAGTATTTCCCAGTACATGAAATTCGCATGTTGCTATCTGCTGGTCAAGTGGACACACTACTTGCCTTTCATGCCGTAACCGGCTGTGATAGTGTGTCTCAGTTCAGTTGCCATGGAAAGAAAACAGCCTGGAAGGTGTTCCAGCAACATCATACTGATCTGATTAGCCTAGGCAAGGGCCCTCTCACCGAAAACATAGCTATATCAACAGAGAAATTCATCTGTAAGATATATGGGGTGCCCGAGGTCGATACATGCAACAAAGCACGAGTCAAGTTGTTTTGTATCGGTCGTGCACAAGAGACTCTGCCGCCAACCTCAGATGCAGCAAAGTTTCACATCATGCGTTCACACTACCAAGCAAGTGTCTGGAACCAAGCACACTTGCCATATCCTGCTCTTCCTCCAGTGACCGAAATGGGATGGATGCACCTGGACGGTCAGTTAGTGCCACGGCTACTCTCTCTGCCACCTATCCCGAAAGCATGCAGGGAGATCACCTCATGTGGTTGTACGAAGGGGTGCCTCAGCCAACGCTGCAGCTGCAGGAAAATTCGCATGAAATGCATCGAGGCGTGCAACTGCAGGAAACTTGGCGACAACTGCCGGAACACTCATGACGACCGGGAATAAGTTCATGTGTGCACATCTACCTGCACAATGAAGGACTGTATATAACGCTCTGACAGCAAATACGATAAACTCATGCAATTCATGCACGATTAAGTAAAAAATTATTGTCATTGTTCTCGTGTTACAAATAAATTGCAAAATTGCTTGTCAAATGTTGGTTTACGTCGAAGCGCATCAGTGTTATTTGGGGGTACCTTACTTTGCTAAGCCAAAATGGGTATTGCATCCCTAATATGCTTCCTGCTAACATTTAAATTAGATGTAGTGCCTCTGGGCTTTAAAAAATGGGCGGTCTGTGTTCCTGGTGGGGAGGGAGAGGGATGGGGCTTGTGGATCTTATCTCGTAGACGAATTATTCATCTTCAAAAAAGACAATTTTTGCAATAAATATGAGTTTCAATCAGTTTCTTCACATTTTATATCAAAACTGAATATGGCATTGGATTTCCCATATATGAAAACCTACAAAAGCACATTTCATTCAAGTTTCTACCTTGTTTAGTCAAAAAGATATGAACATAAATACATTTCAGCCCGTCGTTAGCGGCCATCTTGGATTTCTCAATTTTAAGCCATTATCGGCCATTTTTGAGCTGGGCATACATCAGATTTGAGTTCAGCACCCCTCAATACCCCTAAAAAGCTTGTATTCCATAAATTAACACCATTTGCCTTCGGGATTAAGATTTTTTGAGAATTGACCCAGAGAAATTTCAAGTTCGATACAGGTCTGAAACTAGCAAATATCTCGAAATCAGCATTTATTTTCTTCAGTAAAGGCAACAGTAATGCGACTTTTAGATCATTTGGCATAGATCCAGTTGACAACGATAGATTAATCACCCTCCTGAAAACTGGAACAAGAGTGGAGTAGCATTTCTGCATAATTATTGCAGGTAGTGGATCAAGTGAACATGACTTGATGGTAGAACCACTGACCAACTTCAGAACATCTTCATCAGTCACCATATCAAAAGCATCGAAACGAGAAGAGCAGGCAGTAGGCTCAACATTGGTATTAGGGTGAGCACCCAGTTCTCCTCTCCTAGACAGCAATTCATCACGAATATTCTCAATCTTGGTACTAAAGAAATCAGCAAAAGCATTTGCGAGTTCCTGATCATTATTAGCGAACGGGTAGCGCTTCTCTGTGCTCTTCTGCAATAACTTGTCAATAGTTCGAAAAAGTAGCTTGGTATCATGAGCGTTCTCCTGGATGACCGCGGAGTAGTGCTGTTCTTTCGCCCTATACAGCATTGCGTTAACGGAATTACATTGTTCCAGATGACTTAGCCTATCACACTCAAGTCGCCCGACACGCCACTTCCGCTCAAGCCTACCTAAGGTATCTTCTTAATAAACGATTGATTTTTGCAACTTAATTGGTTTGAATCTCTGCTGCCTTTTTCCTTAGGTTTACATATTTGTTTTCATATGTTGCGCTAGAGGTTTCACCCTTGGATATCAGATCCCTTTAGAGGGAAGTGGGGGTTATCGTCGTTTGCATCTAAGGATGGTCACTGCCAAAGAAAAACTGCTCTCCGCTGACCAACTACATTCTGCATTTCAAAATATACATATGGCATCCACATATTATCACATATTTTTCTTTGACAATTCCCCGAGATGGCTGTTCTGAGAGTGTATTTAAGCCAGATAATCCAAGAGCGTTATTGTATACGATGTCTCGTATCCATATACAGTATTACTTTCAATGCTCACTTCTGGATGTGTTCTAATAAGACACTTAGCTATTCTGGCAACTGAAATGGAAGAGTTGTCATGCATATAACAGAGTTGAACGTATGCAGGAAACGTAAAATCTGACAAGGTCAATAGGCGGTATATTCGCTCTAGTTAAGCAAGCGTATATCCGTGAAATAATTGTTGTGTTAGAGCAAGGTGGCTCGCATGGGATTGACTTCGTCAATTTCCGTCTAGATTACCTTTGTAACATCGTAGTACGGTACAGTATGTAGATGAACTACGCATTGCGGAGTAAATGTATTGCACCTAATTCAGAGAGCACAGGAAATTGTGTGTCAGAGTGAGACAGATCACAACCGCCCAGTGTTTTATGAAACTCCAGTTTCTTAAAGTGGTAAACGTGGAAGGTCCCGATACCACATTTCTCGGGGACAAATTGAGTTTTTCTTGGATCAACATTTTACATCGCGTGAAATTGCCTCGTTAATCGGAGTCAGCGATAGTACTGTGAAGAGGAGAATCTTAGAATTTGAAACATCTGTAAAAGCGAGATATACAGTAGTGATTTCACAGATGAGCAAGACAGAGTGGTGCTAGGGTTTTTGGCGGATTTTCCGAATTGTGGCTACAGGCGAATGATCAGACTTCTCCTCATGAAGCGCTGGACACAGATAGATTACAATAACATCGCGTCAGAGAAAGTATGAGAAGAGTTGACCCTAATGGTGTATTTTTAAATCTTAAGAGCAATTGAAATTCGAACAGTGCGAAGGAGATATCAAGTTCCTGGTCCTTTGGCGTTATGGCACATTGACGGGAATCATAAAAAGTGTGAATTTATCCTATAAATTTAGGGTTTCATGTTTACATGGCTCAAATGTGTCCCTGGTATAAGTCACCCTACCACTAGCCTGCGGTGTAGATGCGTGAGTGTTGTTCAACTTCCTGGTAAGTTTACCAGGAAGTCGAACAGCATGCAAGCGTTGCACTGCAGGCTACCCTACACCCAAGTTCTGCATGAGTCAATTCCAAGTGTAACCATCCCCCCGGTAGGTGAATGTGAGAGACTAATTCCACATTCAGAGTGCATACAGTGGTGACTTAATACATATTGAACATATAAGATTATAAGGATAATGTCCAACTGTGTCAGGGGGGAGAGGGTTGTCATACTCGGAATTGACTCAAGTCATGCATTAAAGTTACCGAGCATTTATGAGGAAATATGTTAGGATGGTGACCTTTGCTTGCCTTCAAGTGCAAATCTATCACATTAACACATTCTTAAGAAATTGTCTCAGCTAGGTAGGCAAGTCAAAGTGTTGACATGAGGAACAGTTGCCTTGCCCTACCCCAGTCTGGGTGACACTACTACCCAAGGCAAGTGTGAAATGTGCCATGTAAATGTTTGCCTTATAAAAATTTTTTGCCGTGCAAAATAAACTGAACTTAGAGTACTTGTTATAAATAGCTAACAAGTTGTTAACATTGGATATTGTCCATGTTCGATGAATTAAATTTAATTAAAATAGAGTCATTATTTCCAACATTTTTGCAACCTAACATCATTTTGCAATAATAATTGTTTTGATGGCAATAATTTTGGTGCCAAAAGCAAAATAAATTATATTAATTTGTTTAAGTTTTAACAACATGTCTGCCAGTCCGGCGAGGCGGGTGAAAAGCCTGAGTACGGGGTACGAAGTTGGTTTTGCCACATCATACAAGTAAATATCTATATATTTTGAAAGAAAAAATGTTGGAGAAATATTAGTTTTGAAGTTAATGGTCTTGTTTTCTTTAAATGATGAGTGTCCAGCTAATGCTTTGCACACTCACAAGCTTGCGGCCATTTTTTGGGCCACGAAATTGAAGTAGTATTGAAGTAAATTTGTAAGTAAATTGAAGTAAACCTGTAAACCAACCTTCGATATCTGAGCAATCTTTGCAGTAAATTACTCAAATTGTGTTTTTCTTTAGAGCAGAGATGATGTTGTAAGTTATTATTGTCATATTTTTGATAGTATTTGATTACGCTCGGTGGGACATGGAATTGTATTTTGCAACAGTTTCCGTCGATCTTTCCTTCAAGACATGCAGTTTCCTAGCAAAGCCAATAATATAAGATCCTTATACTGTATAGTCCAAATATTCTATACATGTATGTAGAGGATCATATATATGCCAGAAACGAACAGTGTAAATAATTGCCGTTGTATTTGACAAGGCCCGTTGTAATCGCAGCCGTTGAGAATAGAACAGGCTGACAGACGTCACGACGCATAGAGTGAGACATTACTACAAACTGGTTTTAACGACTAGTTTTGAAAGCTTCTTATGTCATAGGAAGATGACCAAACAACGAGAAAACGTAATGAAGCCAATTTCCCAAATCAAAACAATAACACAAGCGCGCAAAGCATGGCTGGACACTCATCCTTTAAATAGATGGCGCTTCGTTATTCATTGTGGCATGGTATTCAAGAATGATGGGTATTCAAGCATGTACATCCCCTCACTCTAGAAGGCACACCAAATTGTTGAAAGCATTCATGAACAGTGGATGCCATGTTATTGGTGGAGCATTTCAAATAAACAATCATTCTTGAATGTACCGGTATTCAACAATGCCACCATGAATAACGAAGCATCATCTATTTGAAGTGTTTATGAAACGAAAATTGAGGTGACTTTTTTATTGATTTATTTGACAGAACTCCTGAAACTATAAAGAATGGTGTTTGTAGTTCTTTAATATCTTATCTCGTTCTATACTAATTCACTAGTTGTACCCACAATTATGATGAATCAGAAAATCAAGCATATCTTCAAAAATATTGAGCAAAATTGTTTGAAACTTTACACAAGTATACAGGTCACTAAATTGAATATCCCCACGTCAACTTTATTGTTACCATAGCAATATATATTAGTTCCCAGACTTTTCATCCTGCAGCAAACATTTTCTATTTTCCACCATGCACTACAAAGATTTTGACCCAAAGTTGCTCTGCTTTGTTGGCAATACTATTGAAAATATACCTCACTGATCGACAATTAAATATTGTTTAGAAAAGGCAGAATATAAACATGTTTATGAGAGGAATAAAGGAGTCTGGGAACTAATGTGTTACCATGGCAATGATAAAGTTTACGTGGGTTATTCATTTTAGTGACCTGTATACTTGAGTAAAGTTTCAAGGAATTTTGTTCAATAGTTTTTAAGATATGCTTCATTTTCTGATTCGTCATAATGGTGGGTACAACTAGTGACGTCATAGGTCATATTACACAATATTGAATAACTTGAGAACGAGATAAGGTATGGAAGAACTACAAACACCATTCTTTATCGTTTGAGGAGCTCTTTCAAATAAATCAATAAAAAGTCATCTCAATTTTCGTTTCATAAACACTAAAGTGCATATAAACCCAAATTCGTTTCACTCTAATTAAATTTGTCATGTCACCAGGATTCGAATGATATATATTACATCTTGTTTGAAGAAAAACTCATTTTGTTAGCGCTTGCCAAACATGCCAAAAAATACGAATTTTTATTGTTTCAAAAATCATGACCGGTAGTACGGGATCTGAGTACTAGTAGTGTTGTGACGTCTATGTAGTCACGCAGATTTCAGAACCACGTTGAAACAGTAAACAGTCTTTTCAATGCGTTGTCGGTGGTTATTCCAATGCATAACCTAGCGCTGAAAAGTTGGTAACACTTCATAAAATCCCTTTTGCTAATGATGAAACACCTAAGGCGAAGAAACGAAGAAAACAATGGGATGATTTTGTTAAAACTAAGAGAGCAAAGTGGGAACCCACGGCCACAAAGGAGTCGTGTATTTGTTCCACACAATTTTGCGTCAGATGATTTTCGATTTTATAATTATGGCTCATAATGTCTGCAACATACTGTCGGCACCGGCCACATCTTCGACGACATTATTCTCATCTTCTGTCGCTTTGCCCATTATTTCCACTTCATAATCGTATTCCACGTTAAAATATGAACTATTAGACGAAAAATGACTTCCTGAATCTGAATTTGACATCGGCAATACGCTTCGACAAGAACAACGTTTCTTCAGGTTTTTACTATGAAAACATAGTAATTCTGAGACGGAAGTAAAACGAAGGACTACATAGACGTCACAAACAACTCTCGACCCAGACTCCGTACTACCGGTCATGAAATCAAAATATCCAACTTTGGGAGCTTGTAGAATATTTGTTTTTCATTTTTTCTCGATCAAATAATCTGCAAAAAACCTTCTATCCATCTCCTCTTTCGTTTGAGCCAGAAACGAATTTGGGTTATATGCACTTTAAAGAAAACAAGACTAATACTGGTAAGGCCAAAATAAAAAATACCTTGGTTTCCAGTTTCCCGACCCTACCTAGTTTTTGGCCAGTAAAATACCGACCCTAATCTTTTTATTGAAATTTTGAGAAGGCTGGGGCACGAATTGCAGCTTGATTTGCATCCTGGGATAGCAAACATGGCTGCCGATCTTGGCAGCATCCTCGATATCAGCGTGGTTTGGTTAAAACCTATTGTTCGTGCATGCAATGTTTGGGAAAAAAAGTAAAAAAAAGAAAGAAAAACCGACCTACCCTACCTAATTTTTTTCAGCATGAAATAGGAAACCCAAGCATTTTAATTCTTGGCCTAATTTAAAAACTAATATTTCTACAAGATTTTTTGTTTCAAAATATATAGATATTTACTTGTATTGCTGATGTGTCATGGCAGACACATTGGTGAAACTTAAACAAATTAATATAATTTATTTTGCTTTTGGCACCAAAATTATTGCCACAATAACAATTATTATTGCAAAAGGATGCTAGGTTGCAAAAATGTTGGAAATAATGAATTTATGTTAATTATTTCAATTTTATTACATGTAATTAAACATGGACAATATCCAATGTTAACAACTTGTTAGCTATTTATAACAAGTGCTCTAAGTTTATTTTATTTTGCATGGCAAAAATTTTTATAAGGCAAACATTTACATGGAACATTTCACAATTGCCTTTTGGGTAGTGTCACCCAGACTGGGGTAGGGCAAGGCAACTGTTCCTCGTGTCAACACTTTGACTTGCCTATGTGATTGATTTGTACTTGACTTGAAGGCAAACAAAGGTCTCCATCCTAATATGTTTCTAAATATTTCCTCATAAATGCTCGGTAACTTTAATGCCAATCCCTGGTAAGCTACCAGGAAGTTGAACAACACTCAAGCACCTGCACCGAGGATGACTTATACAAGGAACACATTTGAGCCATGTAAACATGAAACCCTAAATTTAAAGGATAATTCACACAATACCTGATGAGTTTACGATTCCCGTCAATGTGCCATAAAGCCAATATGGAATATGGACCAGGAACTTGATATCTCCTTCGCGCTGTTCGAATTTCAATTGCTCTTAAGATTTAAGAATACACCATTAGGGTCAACTCTTCTCATACTTTCTCTGACGCGATGCTGTTGTAATCTGTGTTCAGCGCTTCATGCATTCGCTTGTAGCCACAATTCGGAAAATCCCCCAAAACCCTAGCACCAAGAAAAACTCAATTTGTTCCCGAGAAATTTGGCATCGGGGCCTTCCACGTTGACCACTTGAAGAAACTTGTTACAAAGGTAATCTAGACGGAAATTGACGAAGTCAACCCATGCGAGCCACCTTACCTATCCAATTCCGATGACAATACTCTACGAGTCGCCATGAACGAGAAACCACTGTATCTGATAAGATGAAGTACATTCTTGAAAATATAAAATTCCGCTGACTTATATCTGCACCCAATATTCGATTTTGAATGTTATTCGAATTCGCTTTCCGATTATATTATTCGATTTCGAATTATGTTATTCGATTTTCGATTATGTTATTTGATTCAGAAGAACATAAATAACGTGGACGGACAATATAATAAACCTGGAGTGGCTCAACCCTCGCGACCGTTCGGCCTAGAGATGGTTTATTAAAACAAATCAAAACTCAAAATAATTTGGGAGAATTTGTATAACCTACATTAAAAACCTACATTATGCATGTGCTATGGAATAAACCTACGTAATTGAGGGGGGTGATCTTGCAATGGGCGAAACCCTGGTTTTATATACATCTATCAGATATGATTTAATACATACTTTAACTTTGCCTTCCTTCCAAAACTAGTTGTGGCATGGTGAGATATGGTAACATCGGCATTGTCTCGGGATTTTTGCCTTTCATCAAACATTTCATAACTTTCATTGACATTGAAGCATTTTACCAGTCGCAGAATAACGGTTTTTCGAAACTTTTTTTCCTCATAAAAACGCTCAGCCACAGATAACTCTTTACTAACGAGTAATTCACTGCAGAGCGTGAGCGTTCTATAGATTACGTCCATAATCCTTAGTTCACAAAGTTTCTTCCTTTCATCTTTGTTCAGATTGAAATGTAGTCTTATCCTTGCCCTTGGCTCCTCCAACTCAGTCTCACCATCCAGTTCTTCCAGCTTCGTATCGTTGCTCCCATCAGTTGCATCCTTTAACACGGTTGCAACACACTTAACAATGTTTGTCTTCCCGCAGCCATTAGCTCCCACGAGCAAAGCACACTCAGATTTTAAAAAATCTAAGTCGACATTCTTTAGATTATATATGTCGTTGATTGTTATCCTCCTTAATTTCATTATTCTTGAAACCGCTTGGAAGGTCAATAAAATAATTCAAAACCAGTAGACAACGGCACATAGTAACATGGCTGATGGCAACCTAGCCTACGCTCATAGACGGCGGAATTCCTCTTATTAGGTGTTGGCTTTAACGATGAAACGCACTGGATCAGATAATTTAATACGATTGTGTGGTTTCTACAAAAATACATAAATTGACATATAAATAAAACATCTAAAGTTATAAAGCAAATCAAAAGTAATTAAGCGTACCTGACTGTTGTCCTTCATAAGAATAAAAAAGAAGATTTCAACTGCATCAAACTCTCGAGTCATAATATTTCCCACGCAGGCCAAAAATTACCACGCACACTTTTATCCCATATTACCCCTGCAAATCCCAAACCTTATTCCAAAATATCCCTACTTTACCCTAACTCACCCATACAAGTACCTTACTACCCTAGAAAAGGGCTGGAAATGACTGACTGACTGAGCCACTGAGGACACAGGACACATTAGGTGATTAAGGTTAGGGTTGAGCATTAAATAGTGAACACGCGCATCCCCAGTCCTCACCTGGGCCACCCTTGTAAATAAATAATATCGTCTTCGTCTCTTCGACTTCGGCGTCTTCGCCCGCCACACGCTCCGCCATCTCTCATCCGAGCGTTGCCTCTGACAATCTTCTGACATCACTTATCGATTTCCATATTGATTTACATATTATAATCTCCGTATGCTCATTGAAATAACTCAAGTAGATCACAAACACAAATAGTAGAGCCAGAGGTGACCGAATCACCGAGTCTCGTGGTCTCCTCCCGGCTCCCACAATATAGTACTCTCTCAGTAGGGCAGAAACGGGCCTCTGAGGCGGGTTGTTCAAAAGCGGGTTAATGCTAACCCCCCACTTTTGAACAACCGGCCCCTTTAATAATAAATGAAAAGCAAAATTGCGAAAAAACTGGGGACATATATTGTTGCTATTTAGTTAATTCCAGAATCTCAATTAATTACTACAAATTACTATTAATTACTATAAATTACTACAATTTTAAGAAAAATTACCGTAGTAATTACTACAAATTTCCAATTACCACAATCATCCAAAAATTTACCACAAATTACCAAAAGTAATTAAAATTACCACGTCTGGTCACACTGCCCACGCTATCAGGATTCAGGAAAGAAACCGGACGTTTATTTAATTAATGAAAACCAATCAAAACACGCCGAT
This sequence comes from Chrysogorgia sp. JL179-B06, assembly GCA_035772405.1. Lineage (NCBI taxonomy): Eukaryota > Metazoa > Cnidaria > Anthozoa > Scleralcyonacea > Chrysogorgiidae > Chrysogorgia > Chrysogorgia sp. JL179-B06. The sequence continues at coordinate 1,061,072 of JAYKKM010000018.1, read as the reverse complement.
TTGATTCTAATTGTATTCTGACCAATCACAGAAAAATACCAAAATTTGGTATGAATACATGCAGTTTAAAGGTGCAGTCCAGTCTGTTCTGCGCATGTGTGATATTTCAAACGTTGAGGACACACAAACTTTAACGGAATAGATTTGCGACAGTTCGAAAGCGAGTATTCGTTAAAGGTGGCGAAGGCACGAGTGGTAGTTTGATATATTAACAACATTTAGGAACCAAACAGCTTATTATGACACGCTTTTTCGGCGGAAAAGCTCAAGCGTGTGAAAAAAATCCGCAATACTTCATGTTCAATGTTTATATAACGCAATGTAAACAAACGATGTAAACAGAAACGTGGACATGCGCAGAACGGACTGGACGGCAGCGCCGTTTGTTTCAATAATACTTCTGTCACATATATAAAACTTAGGATCACTAATATAAAACTTCCATACACATATATACAACTTATTCGTAAATATAAAACTTCTCTTACTAAATATAATACTTCTTCGCAAATATATAAAACTTCTCTTACTAAATATAATACTTCTTCGCAAATATAAAACTTCCATACACAATATATATATACAACTTATTCGCAAATATAAAACTTCTCTTACTAAATATAATACTTTTTCGTAAATATAAAACTTCCATACACGTACACTGTATATAGAACTTATTCGTAAATATAAAACTTCTCTTACTAAATATAATACTTCTTCGCAAATATATAAAACTTCTCTTACTAAATATAATACTTCTTCGCAAATATAATACTTCGTCGCAAATACTCTCTCCTCCGCAGAGGCTTGTTATTTTTTATTAGAAAAAGCGTAGGGAGGAAAATCGGAGGCGCGTAGTCTTCCCATCGTCCGCCGCGCGCCTCCGATTTTCCTCGATCCACTCCCCGCGCTTCCCTATTTTGCCCGCACGCCTTCCTCCGAATAAATAATAAAAATAAGCCTCTGCGGAGGAGAGAGTCGCAAATATAAAACTTGTTGCGCAACAAGAGCCCGCAATATCTGATCGATTATAGGATCCATTACATCAAGTACTGCAACATGCCTTGCCTTACCCATGTTTTCAACATAAACGGTTCTAGACGAATTTACGACATTTCTCTCTCGGTTGCCTCAGCTTTGCGAACAATTGCGGTTAAATCAATTTACTCAAGAATTGGAAATTGCTGATAATTTGCTTGCAGCTTCGGAGCCAACCTCGTACCCAGGGTCTTACCTCCGCTCCCCCGAACGCCCCCCCCCCCCCCCCCCCCCCCCCCCTTCGGAGCGGGTATGTTCTTGGGGTGTTCTTTTTCTTTTTCTGTTTGAATGTCGCGAGGATGACATTTCTCATGAAATAGTAGAGAAACTGCAAACACTTCTTGGTCAATATGAACAATTCACAAGACGCTACATGGATGTTGTTCAAAACCTCCAAGAACAAGATACGGACAACAGATTTCGCTGTCAAAACGAACTGAATAATGGTGAAAACTTAAGAGGAAGACCACGATTTCGTGTTACAAAAGCACAAATAGAAAGCCTTCGAGAAATTGGTTTTTCGTGGACTAAAAGCCGTCGGCGGGTAGCCATCCGTGTGAACCTGACTGCTGTTTGGGCAGACGATATACGCTTCGACTTTATAAAAGTACTATTTTCTATGGCGCTATTCTATATGATTTCTTTAAATTTAAATTTAAATACGTTGCAGAGAATTTAATGCTCTTCCTAACGGTAGTAGTCGCTTGACTCGATCGTGCCTAAGGAAAATTCACGCGAACGTTAAACATGACCGGCTTTTGTCAGTGTTTTAAAATAGTAATTTTATTTGAGTTAGTCACACTATACCAATTAGCGGTGGGTGTAAAACATGGCATAGGAAATGGCATGGCATATGGCATGGCATATGGCATGGCATATGGCATGGCATGATTTTTTTTTTATTTGATTTAATTAATTGACTCCCATCAAGTAGGGATGGGCCGATACCAAATATTCGATACCATCGAAGAAAAGTATCGATACTGGCGAGAAATATCGATTGTTTCGATAGCACTGAGCCTGCGGTCTTTTGCCTTTTGGTCAGCGGACTCAGCACAAACTAACAAGTGTTAACCAGGAGTGTTAACCGTACATTGGTTTTACTGGTTTATCAAAACATGAACGAAGGTAATGACGATTCATTTGCAATTTTGATCTCCTTAATTAGATATTTATTTCCTGCATTGTCTAAAGAGTGACCTACTGACCTATGATACTTTGTTTATTAATAGAAAGTTATGTCGCATAAAATATCGATATCGATATCGAAAAAAAGGGCAATATCGAACCAGTATCGTATCGAATTAAAAAAGCTGGTATCGCCCATCAATCACAAAATAAAATTTGGCGGGTTAAGGGACTGGTAACGAAAGTTTTGTTCGCCATTCTGCCAATCAAAACTTTCGTTACCAGTCCCTTCACCCGCCAAATTTTATTTCACGTCTCTGCAATTTCTAATATTAGCCTATTTTGTGATTATTGATGGGAGTCAATGTGGAAAGATTGGCCTTACCTAGTGCGTTTTCCTCGGATTCCTCCATATTTTAATTCGCGAACGGGCAGAATGGCGAACAAAACTTTCGTTACCAGTCCCTTCACCCGCCAAATTTTATTTCACGTCTCTGCAATTTCTAATATTAGCCTATTTTGTGATTATTGATGGGAGTCAATGTGGAAAGATTGGCCTTACCTAGTGCGTTTTCCTCGGATTCCTCCATATTTTAATTCGCGAACGGGCAGAATGGCGAACAAAACTTTCGTTACCAGTCCCTTCACCCGCCAAATTTTATTTCACGTCTCTGCAATTTCTAGTACTAGCCTATTTTGTGATTATTGATGGGAGTCAATGTGGAAAGATTGGCCTTACCTAGTGCGTTTTCCTCGGATTCCTCCATATTTTAATTCGCGAACGGGCAGAATGGCGAACAAAACTTTCGTTACCAGTCCCTTCACCCGCCAAATTTTATTTCACGTCTCTGCAATTTCTAGTACTAGCCTATTTTGTGATTCTTGATGGTAGTGATGGGCGATACCAGCTTTTTAAATTCGATACGATACTGGTTCGATATTGGCTTTATATAACTTTCTATTAATAAACAAAGTATCATAGGTCAGTAGGTCACTCTTTAGACAATGCAGGAAATAAATATCTAATTAAGGAGATCAAAATTGCAAATGAATCGTCATTACCTTCGTTCATGTTTTGATAAACCAGTAAAACCAATGTACGGTTAACACTCCTGGTTAACACTTGTTAGTTTGTGCTGAGTCCGCTGACCAAAAGGCAAAAGACCGCAGGCTCAGTGCTATCGAAACAATCGATATTTCTCGCCAGTATCGATACTTTTCTTCGATGGTATCGAATATTTGGTATCGGCCCATCCCTACTTGATGGGAGTCAATTAATTAAATCAAATAAAAAAAAAATCATGCCATGCCATATGCCATGCCATTTCCTATGCCATGTTTTACACCCACCGACCAATTAGCTCTCTTGCCCGAGACCAAAAGCCGGTCATGTTTAACGTTCGCGTGAATCTTTCTTAGGCACGATCGAGTCAAGCGACTACTACCGTTAGGAAGAGCATTAAATTCTCGGCAACATATTTAAATTTAAATTTAAAGAAATCATATAGAATAGCGCCATAGAAAATAGTACTTTTATAAAGTCGAAGCGTATCGTCTGCCCAAACAGCAGTCAGGTTCACACGGATGGCTACCCGCCGACGGCTTTTAGTCCACGAAAAACCAATTTCTCGAAGGCTTTCTATTTGTGCTTTTGTAACACGAAATCGTGGTCTTCCTCTTAAGTTTTCACCATTATTCAGTTCGTTTTGACAGCGAAATCTGTTGTCCGTATCTTGTTCTTGGAGCTAGTTTTGAACAACGTCGATGTAGCGTCTTGTGAATTGTTCATATTGACCAAGAAGTGTTTGCAGTTTCTCTACTATTTCATGAGAAATGTCATCCTCGCGACATTCAAACAGAAAAAGAAAAATAACACCCCAAGAACATACCCGCTCCGAAGGGGGGGGGGGGGGGGGGGGCGTTCGGGGGAGCGGAGGTAAGACCGGCCCTGGGTACGAGGTTGGCTCCGAAGCTGCAAGCAAATTATCAGCAATTTCCAATTCTTGAGCAAATTGATTTAACCGCAATTGTTCGCAAAGCTGAGGCAACCGAGAGAGAAATGTCGTAAATTCGTCTAGAACCGTTTATGTTGAAAACATGGGTAAGGCAAGGCATGTTGCAGTACTTGATGTAATGGATCCTATAATCGATCAGATATTGCGGGCTCTTGTTGCGCAACAAGTTTTATATTTGCGACGAAGTATTATATTTGCGAAGAAGTATTATATTTAGTAAGAGAAGTTTTATATATTTGCGAAGAAGTATTATATTTAGTAAGAGAAGTTTTATATTTGCGAATAAGTTCTATATACGTGTATGGAAGTTTTATATTTACGAAAAAGTATTATATTTAGTAAGAGAAGTTTTATATTTGCGAATAAGTTGTATATATATTGTGTATGGAAGTTTTATATTTGCGAAGAAGTATTATATTTAGTAAGAGAAGTTTTATATATTTGCGAAGAAGTATTATATTTAGTAAGAGAAGTTTTATATTTACGAATAAGTTGTATATATGTCTATGGAAGTTTTATATTAGTGATCCTAAGTTTTATATATGTGACAGAAGTATTATTGAAACAAACGGCGCCCCATAGTTTACCTTTTGAGTTAATTATTTTGTAATCCTCTTGATACTATATTTAGTTTTCCCACTTCTCTTGGGTAATAATTCCATGTCCTACTCACTGACCTATATATAACATATCATTAGACATCCACCGTCATTGACCATCATTAGACATCATCCACCGTCATTGACCATCATCCACCGTCATTGACCATCATTCACCGTCATTGGGCATCATCCACCGTTATTGGGCATCATCCACCGTCATTGGACATCATCCACCGTCATTGATGTCTAATGACGGTTGGATGATGTCTAATGACGGTGGATGATGCCTAATGACGGTGGATGATGCCTAATGACGGTGGATGATGCCTAATGACGGTGGATGTCTAATGATATGTTATATACTTATATATTGGTCAGTGAGTAGGACATGGAATTATTACCTTAAATTTAAAGTCACCCGCCCCAGTCTCCGCGCATCTTTAAAAATGTCTGGCAAAATATTTTTCTGTTTTCAACGTCTTTGTCCGGATAGAAAAAAAAAGGTTCAATAAAATAAGAAACCATATTTAACCCATAGAGAGGTTGATTTACGTATTAGTCGTCCTGGGACTCGCTAAGGCTTGGCGTAACGGCAAGTGCTAAAATTGTGTAAAAACAATGAGATAGTTGGAGCTGCTGAAGCCGCCATGATCAACGAAGCAAAATGTTGCTGCAAGTGAATTCTCATTTCCTCTTTTTATTTAAGTATCTGGTGCAGGATTAATTTAGAACGAGAAAAAGAAGTGTGCCTTTGTCAAACAAAAAGCTAAAATTGACCCCATAACGCTTTACCGGGCTTCCAAAAGCCGAAAAGCGTATATTTTTAAAAATTCCTGCCAGGAAAATTTCACAACAATGAACTGCTGTTTACGCTGTAATTGACAGGCTATAGCAAAAAAGGTTCAAAAAATTACGCAACCAAACTTAATATGGATAAAGTTTAATGTACTATAAATATGCCTTTGGAAAATCTAAGGTCTGGGATGTTTGAAAGTTGGAGAAAATCAAAGTGTTTTGCAAAGGTTGAATAATATTGACAACGCAGCCATCAATGTTGTTGTGTTTCAATATTAAAAAAATCGCCTTTTTCAAACACAAATACCTCGTACAACATTATATTTGCAGAAAAATGCATGAATAACACAGCAGTACCAGTAAATCAACCATTGAATCAACAATTGTAGCGTTTTAAGGGATTTAATCAACCTTCTCATCGATAATATAGATTTTCACCTTCGCTGTAAAATTTGCAGTCGACCGAGCTAGGTCCAGTCCTAATGTGCATCACACATGTTTCAGTACGACAGATTGGCGTTTCGCCGCCCTTTCTTATAGACGCCCTGCACGTTACTGATTCCTTTAACTGAGCTGTGAGATACACCACTGCTCCATACGCCTTTTGTGATGCGTCACCAAATCCATACAACTCGATGGTAGTGGGCATTTTCTAATTATGAGAGTTCAACTCTGACAAATAGCATCTGTCGACTAACAACCTTGCGATCACTTGCATGTCTTGCAGTCGAGCCAAAAGGAACGAAGGCTCTGGGAACAACGATATCCATCTTTCGGCTAGTTCTCCCTCCAAGGGTGCATCCCAGTCGACGTTGCTCTAGTAAATTTCTTGAAAGATAATTTTGAGGGAAATGAACATCGGAGATAGAATTCCGAGGGGGTCGAATATCTTGGCAATAGAGTTGAGTATGATTCTTTTCGTAATCATTCTTTCTTCCAAATAACTTGTAAGACTTTCAAAGGTAAGTAAACTTAAAAAAAGGTAAAAAGGTAAAAAGTAACTTTAAAAGGTAACTTTCAAAGGTAAGTTCATTATGTTCATTGTCCCATGATGTTCCGAGAACCTTTAGGAGATCTTGTGGACTGCTTCGAGTTTGGAATTGTGTCTGTGAGAACGATTGATCTTCAGGCTGGATGCTGAACTCTGGTTCCTCTTCTTGGACTTCTTGAAACCTTATCTTCTCCACTTGCGCATATTAAACCCACCTTCTCTAAATTTTCCCTTAAGCTTCGTGCAGAACTCGTAAGCAGAGGCGCTGTCTGGCTTCGATGAGGCTAGGTCATCCACGTATAGGGATCGTAGGACTTCTTCCACAAGGTGGAGATCGACAATTTAGTAAGAATTCATGTGGTGGTGAATTGCTCCATTCAAAAGGAAAGGACTGCTATTCACTGATCACTTCGAAGACGACTCTTGTAAACCGTCTGATAACCAATTGTGGATTGTCGGTGTGAATATCGTCGATCCATAAGAACCGCAGGTAATTACGATACTCCAGTGTGACAGCAACATTGAGGAATGATTTCTCGATGACAGCAGTTAGGGCCACTTTATGTGCTTGGATATGGTTAGTACATCAAAGATGAGTGGAGTAAGTGGCAGTCCAGGCAATCGTTGAGACTCGGGCCGTTTCTTTTAGCTAAGGCATCATACACTACACGAATCTTAGTGGTGTTCTTGTCAAGCCTGATGACCTGCACAAGTGATGTCAGCCTTCGTTTACTCGGCAGGTAGTTGTCTAGAAGATCATGATTTTCTTTGAATGGCAGGTTCACCTCATACCTCTCTCCATTGAATTTGATGTCTTCAAATAATCTCTCATAGACTGTCTGTTCAGTAGGCTTGATACCTAGTGACTCTAATTCCCAGAACTGTTTGATGCCACTGTTAAGTGAACTTCTCTCCTGCCCAGAAAGAACATATCCAAGTTTAGTAGAGTGCGCAACTGGACCAGGCTCAATGCCACGAATATTTTCGCCATTCACGAAACACCAATAGAAATCAGCTCCAATTAGGTCAACATCTAATTCTTATCCATGGGTATTATCAGCCAGATCTAAGCCTTGCAGATGAGGGTGGTTCTCTTGGGTGAACTGGATTATCTGGTTACTGATAGGTGTACATATCTCCACAGCTATTTGAACGACATCACAATGCCTGAGCCTTGCATATGTTTCTCCAAATGTCTTGATTAGAAGGCTTTATGAGACTGGAAGACATAGAGCTCTCTACAAGTTCTCTGTTATATAGCTCCTTTGAATGCAACTGTCAAATATCATTCTTACATGCGTTGATCCCGGCAGCAGTACTACCTTGTCGGACCTCCGCTCAGGGTCTTAAAAACAATTGAGGAGAAAGTGCTGCATTTGCAATAATATCAGCAAATGGTAAGACTTTCCGGTCTTCTCGGATAACGACCTTAAATCGTAGGGCCCTCGGAACCCCTGTAATTGAACTTCTAGCCTGTTGGGGTATTCCGTTCACCTAAGAGTGATACATCTAATAAACTAAACTAAACTAAACTAAACTAAACTAAACTTGTATACTTGCTCTTGCTGTCTCCAGAAGAATACTGTTCTTTGTATCGCTTAACAGGTTGCATGATGTGGGGTTACCATTAGATCGGTTTTGATAACGAAGCATTCCATTCTGATTACTTGAGCTCTGTTACACTCATGCTATCTTTGAACAAGGAAGATGATGTCGAGGCTGTATTGTAAGAGCCTCCTACTGAGTAACGCTGTGGTGGACTACGATTGTCTCTGTTGTTGCTCGAAGACCCAGGAATTTGCTGGCATTTCTCAAAACGTAAGTAAAACTATCCTTCTGCACATCCCACTTGTTTGTTTATCAATAATCCATTGGGTCAAGCGACAATTCGAGAGCAGGTAGCGCTATGGCGGCGTGAGAGTTACCAACCTTTCCTTTATTTATACTCTAACGCCACGTCGCTCGCAACGACTTCAAATTGGGAGGAGCTGAAGATCAGTGACGGCATTTTTAGGGGGGTGAGATCCTCCCCTGGAAAATTTTGAAATCTAGAATCTCGGAAAGACAATTTGCAGGAATTTGAGCAAATTTTTTCATCTATATAATTCTACAGCGAGAATAGAAGGGTCTCAATCTAACACCCGTGTGGCAAGGGTTTAGAGGTCAATCTTGTTTCCAGATCTGGGAACGAGATTGTTTAGGGGTTGGCTAACACTTTACGCTATTCAGGCTACACCCGTTTGTGAAATCTCGCGTAGATGAAGCACGTAAAATGGAGTCATTTTGAGAGCACGATTTATCATACAACAAATTTTATATAGTCATATTTTTTTACATAAGTAGTTAACATGGTCCAATAGCATTTACAAAGAAAACGATTTGGGTCCATATCTTTAATGCTTAGCAGTCACACCCTTTTCCACGAACACAACATTTTTAAAGGCACGAAACTGTAGGACGCGCCAATAGTGATTTCTCAAAACAGGTAAGTGCTAAGGGTCTGACATTTTATATGTGGTACATGCAATACCAGAGCTGTGCATTGACGAATTATTTTAGAGATATGTCAATGCCTTCATATATTTTAGCCTTTCCCAAAAATAAGGGAGAAAAATGTCCAATTACATCTCTTCCAAAGGCTCTAGATATTTTTTGGAGTAGTCTAACAACAAATCAATTCGTCATTGCACAGATAATACCTGTATGAACTCACAGTGAAAATTTCATAAATATAGGTCAAATATTTTTGATATCACAAAAATAGCATCTTGTGGTCTTCAAATTTCAGAATTTGAGGAAAAAGTCTTTAAGGGCTTGATAGTCTAAATCATGAAAAATTGCATTTTTTCGCATAGAAATGTTTGTAATGCAGATCTGAGCTTCATTGTGGTTCATTGCATAGCTCTAGTGGTGAATGGAGAAATCGTGTTTCCAATAAATCCAGAAAACTAATTTGCATAAAATCTGCCGCTTATCTACAAGTGTGAAATGTTTCAATAATCAAGACCACCGCTAGAGCTATGCAATGAACCAAAAAAAAGAAGCATTTTCTCATTATTTAGACTATCGAAAAAATTAAATTTAGCAAAGCTTGTCCTGATTTTTAGGGGGCTCAGCCCCCCAATTTAAAATTTGGGGGGCTCAAGACCCCCCAGCCCGCCAGCTTCCTACGCCTCTGGTTTTGGCTGTAAGTATATATTCGTAATTTGTTTGAAACTGTTATAGAACATCAACGCAAAGCTCAAATCATAAAACATTTTGACATTCAATCACTTCATGTAGAATCTATATCTTGAGTAATATCATTTTGGGGGTTATAGGAACTTTAAAGGGGCAGAGGTGGTAAACGCATTAGACATTTTTCTGCGACACGACAAGCAAATATTTCGAATTATAATTTAACAGTCAAAACAACAACATGGAGACGAGGCATTAAGTAGTTGGATTCAGCCTTGGTGTTTCCGGAAACATTCACCACCAGATGGCGATCGCGACCCACCTACGTTACCAAAATGATCTCACATTCACTACCTAAAAGTTCCATGATTCGAGAGTTAATTGATCCACGGAATCTGTCATTGCAGTCATCGTTGTCTTGATCTCAGATTCTGAAAAAACAAGATACTTGTGATAGAGATGATTATTTTGTGATTTTTTCCAGCGAATTAAAGTACAATACAAAATAAGTACACTCGCGTAATATTAAACCAAAATAATAAATTTAAGGCGGCAAACTTCGAGCTTCTTTTCATAAATGAAGGCAATCCATTAATGGTGGCCATTCAATCGGTCAAATTTGAAAAAAGTAGCACAAAGAAGACAATTAAAGGCAATTCGTTATTCTGCTTTTAATTTCAAACGTTTAGCTTTACAGACAACTCATCAAAAACAATATCTATAGCATGTAACTTCCATTTTTAATTAGTATCAGCCAATGGCAATTTTGCGTCCTGATACAAGATTCGTTTTTGTATGGTTTCCGTGCAGGCTCATTTTCTCTCCCCCTTATTTCCCAATGAGCCTGCACGTAGGCTACAACAACAACCACAACCACCAATAATGATATGTAAGTAGTGATATGTATACATGTATGTAGACCCGGAGCGAGGGGAATTCGACGAAATATTACCCCGAGTGATGATATATCATCCCGAGGAATTTTTCGACGAATTCCACGAGCGGAGGGCCTATAAATTATATATTATACCGAAGCAATTTTGAATGCGGTCTTGAAACGTCTAGAAACGTCTTGAAACTTCTTAGTTCCTCCATTGTTGACAGGCTCGTCTTGGTTTACGCGCGTGGTATTTGGTTTTCGCGCGTGGTATTTGGTTTCGCGCGTGGTACTCGAGTTGAATTCCCCTCCACAGCGAGGAATTCGAGTTTAAATTGATTTGTCACGTGGTACAAATCTAGCTCTCTGATTGGACAATTTATAGTTGAGGTATAATATATGTATATGTAGATATGTAAGTAATAATATGTATATATAATGAAATGTATATTTTGTAATGATATGTAATTTATAATTATATATAAGTAACTTAAGTAATTTTAAGAATTTTTGTTGTAAGAGCATCGAGACTATTGTATTATGCATTAATGCTCCTAAAACGTCTTTATTATTATTATTACATTTTATTTTGTATTTATACTAGTATTTTGTAAATAAATAAATGTGAATTGAACTTGAATTTTAACAATTTTAGCATTTTTACAATGGAATCCACAGAAAAATATAAACTTTACTATACGTGTTCCTTGCTTCCCAATAACTTCGGTATTACTGGCACTATTTCTACAGAATACTTGACAACATCGGACTATGCCTAGACGTTTAGAAACTCGTATCCATTGGTCTTATACTGAAAGACATAGAAAATCCTTTATTCCTAGAGCAGTAAAAATTATTATGGAATATAGTAGTTTGGCGCTATAAAATGCTCATTTTAACTGTGACGTCATGTACTGGTATCGTGGAGCCATAAATTGCCAAGCTTTTGGTTGTAATAACGATTACAAAATAACGCTTAGGAGAAGCTTAATTTCTTTGCATTTCCGCCATGCTTTAGGAGCATTTTACAACCTCAAACTACTATATTCCGGCTATTTATTAAGTCACACAAAATTATTTATTATAAGACTGTGAGCGGCCTTAACGCAGCTTTTCTGCAATCTGATTGGTTCCTGAGCAGTCTTTACAAACCAGTAAAGACCTGTCATTACAAAACAACTGAAAAGTTTTAAAAAATTACGGAAAAAAATTGAGGAAATGTGGGAAATTTAAAAGAGCCATATAATAAAAATCTTATTAACCTCGTTTGGTCGGTCTTTACAGCGAAATTATCCTGAAAGACCGCAGTCGGTCAATAAGTCTTTAATATAAATATACTAACCATTTGCATCAAAGGTTGCTGGAAACACTGGTATCAACAGTTCTGGCAGTGTCTCTTTTATTTTCTTTTTTGCCTTCAAAATTGAACGAGAAGTAAAAAAAGAGAAAAGAGTTATAGTTAAATGAACAACTAAAATAAAAGTTTGAAAACCTACATTAAATCTTAAGGTGGCTCGATAGTCTAAATCATGAGAAATTGCATTTTTCCACATAAAATGTTTGTAATGCAGATCTGAGCTTCATCGTGGTTCATTGCATAGCTCTAGTGGTGGTCTTGTTTTCTGAAAAGTTTTATACCCTCAAGGTTTACCTGAGTGAAGAAAAAACTAATTTGCATCAAATCTGCCGCTTATCATAAACATAATTTCTCTAGATATACAAATGCTACAAGTGTGAAACGTTTCAATAATCAAAACCAACGCTAGAGCTATGCAATGAACCAAAATAAAGCTCAGATCTGCATTACAAAACTTTTTATGGGGGAAAATGCAAATTCCTAAATCACTATCGATATAAAATGGAAACAATATTAAGATTGATATAATAATTAAAGTGTGTGCGAAATTCCCCCAGTTTTCCAATGTTCAATATGCACTTAAGGTAAAGAGAAGATCATTCAAAACGTTATTATACTACTGAAATAGGCTATGAAAGAACGACCATATCAGTCAAAAAGCGTTGGCGTTACCGTACAGCCGCGTCTTTGGGACGATGTTTTTTAGTATAACCATAGCGCTACTTAAATATGCAAATAACCACTAACCCCAAAACAACTTAGATGCTAACCCTAACCCCCCGCCTAATCAGTTTTCTAAACCTAATCCCCCGCCCAATCAGTTTTCTACCCTTAAGTGTCTTCCTAACCCCGGCTGTATTTTCTATTGTTATACTAAAAAACATCGTCCCAAAGACGCGGACTGTACGTTAACTCTATATGATCTAACGCCGACCGTCAAAAAGTGGTCACTCCTACGCGCGGCCAAAATACCATGTGACTTGTCGGTGTGACGTCAAGGTGTTTGTAAAGTATGTAAAGATGGCAGAGATTGAAAGAACAATCTGAAGATCCTGAAATACTGACTAAAGCTGGAATTTCACTGTCGCGTAAATTTGTAGGCCTAAACCCATGCGAGTTAACCCCTTAGTTGTGGTATCAAGGGCGGCTCTTCTCCGGTCGGACATTTTTACATCTACTTCACCAGTACCTTTCTGATACAATAAACATGGACGAATTAGTGGAAACAAGAAGTTCTATACATGCTTAATATTGAAAAACTGGAAGAAAAAAATTCGCTTCATGGGCACTTTAAAGTCTATGTAGTGTCGGAAAGAAGCCATAAGAGATCACCTACTGCTTGATTACTGTTCGAATTCTCAAAGACGTTTTGGCAGGTATCCCGTATCTCGCACACAAACAACAACAAGCAAACAAATAAACAACAAGCAAACAAATAAACAAACAACCATAAATGCGCAAGATTTGATAAAAAAGAATACAAAACGACTTACAACCTACATACTCACATGTTTAAAAAAGGTGTGAGTCAGCAGAGCACTAGCTGAAGGTCTAACAAAAAAGAAGAAGAAGAATAATATTATGCCAACCGAGTGTGAGGCAAATACGTTCCTCGTACAGACCGAAAAAACAAGGTTAATAAGGAATGAAGGAAAAGTTCTGGTAAATTACGAGTGTCGAATAATAATATACTTTGGAGACCTAACCGGAACCACTTGCGAAAAATACAACTTCAAGGCCTTCCGGTTGGGCCTTGGATTTCTAGACTAGTACACTAACCGACTGAGCTACAGAAGCCGTTGCCGCGAGCTTAATCCCAGAGGTGCAATAGGCTATATTAAAGTTAATATTTGGCATTTACACTTGGTGAATCAGATTCACCAAGTGTAAATGAAAAATATTAACTTTAATAAGGAATTGTTTTCAAGTTTAATTATTTTTCTAAAATAAGACGTAAATGTCTGTTTAATTGTTCAGATACTTAAAATTAAGTTTGTCTACGAAAATTAATACGGAAATTACGTCTGACTTGAAAGAACTCGTGAAATGATAAGGAATGGCGTTTACAGTTCGTCCATATCTCACGTCGTTCTTGAGATATTTATATTTGTTTGATATGTAAATGATGATATGTGACGTCATTACGAAGCATTTTGACTTATTGTAAAATCATGTATATCTTTGGGATTATTTAACGAAATCACTTGAAACTTTGCACATGAATGTATCTCATGACACTGAACATCACCAGAGCATTGCCATGGTAATATATCAGTTCTCAGACTCCTCTCCATTAAAGCTGAATTATTAAGCAACTTAGCAACAATCCTAGTGAAAAGTCCTAGGGACATGTATATCTCTGACGCAACTTCTTGTCCTTAGCTACTGATATCAAACCAATGTTGTTTTCTATGCATGCCGCTCTCCCCAATACAATTTTGAATAAACATCTAGTTAGATTGTTTGACAAACTGCAACATTGTAGTGGGTTGTACAGTGTCCAACAATATTGTCCATTTTGGTGTATAAATTCAGATGCCAATATGCGTGGCATGTCAAAAACAACAAAATAGTCATAAACTGGCAGGAAACAAATATTTCTGTTTTACAGACTTGATGGGAGAAACACTATTTTACTATAATGATGTTCAGTGTTATGAGATTCATTTATGTGCAAAGTTTCAAGTGATTTTGTTAGATAATCCTAAGATATACTTGATTTTCCAAAAAATGCAAAATGTGCATTCATTTATATTTCTCAAACTCATTAATAATTCATGAACCAAAAACAATAGAAATTAACATTTAATTAGTGTTTTGAAACCGGAGGAAGATCCATCTAGCTGATCACGTGATGACGTTTTGAAATATTTCAAAGTCCTAGGTAAATTACTATGTTTGAGAAGTGAGTTCAAACACTCGACGTCAGACTTTACCGGGATTTCAAAGCCCTCGTGCATTAAAAATGCGAGCCGAAAGCACGCATTTTCAATAGGCACTCGGACTTTGAAATCCCGGTAAAGTCCTCCGTCTCGTGTTTGAACTATTACATCAAACAAATGGAAATATTTCAAGCTACGAAGTGAGATATGGACGAGCTGTAAACGCCATTCTTTATCAATTCAAAAGTTATTTCATAGGCATTTTAAAAGCATCGAGGCAAAGATATAATTACATTCGGCTACATTTTCCGGTCTGTACGTAATTAAAATGACGCACACTGATTGGCTATCTAGCCGTGTAATACAGGCCGGTTGTTTTGGCGGGCAAATTGCTAGGTCGATTCGAAGAAGAAACAAATAAACAAGATTTTAAGTACGCCCCTTCGTGCTGAGTCTGTACGATAACTTCAGACAAATACTTTCCCGTACATCCGTGTAAACGATGTAAATAAATACATCTTATTGAATGGTTTTACCGATAATACAGTCGGGTATTTGAATGTACGACCGTATATGGCCGTACGACCGTTTAGGCGTTCAACCGTTTACGACCGTATTATCGGTAAAACCATTCAATGGGATATTTATTACATGACTATTCAAATTAAATAGATAGTTCGCATTTGACATTTTACTTTGTATTTTCCATAAAAGGCAGATTTTACCTCTTTTAAACCGATTAAACTGGTATAGAAGTGTGCAATACGGAATTTAGTGTGTATTCCGCTCCTAGATTTGACCCCATTGTCATATAATAAGTAATAATTATTAAAAAAAACGTTCATTTGTAATTTCCAAATAGCTTGTTTGTACGCAACTTACCGGTGGTCTGGTTCCTTTTGAAGGCACTGATTTACAAACTGTAAAGTTATGAAAGACAATTCTCAACGAATTAGAAACCGACAAGATTTAACATACTGCTTAGTTTAGTTAGTTTAGTTTAGTTTATTAGATTTACCACTCTTAGGTGAACGGAATACCCAAACAGGCTATAAGCCCAATTTATAGGGGTTCCGAGGACCTACGATTTAAGGTCGTTATCCGAGAAGACCCGAAAGTCTTACCATTTGCTGATATTATTGCAATGGCAGCACTTTCTCCTCAATTATTTTTAAGATCCTGAGTGGAGGTCCGACCCAGGACTTGAACCTGTGTCTCCCATGTGCAGTCACTAGACCACAGTCCGCTGTCGGAAATCTACCAGGCTTGCTTGCCTTTCTGACAGTTCGTTGAAAACGTAACGAGTTTACTTGTCATCTTCATGTATATGATTCAATGATAATTAGCATCGAATCATGAACAAAAATTTCATACAATAATAGTAAATGCGTGGCAAATTGACTGTATCAGTCAATTTGAACGTCGCAATGAATCTCTTACCCAGGGCAATTTGCCTCCAAAGTCGGCAAAAATGGCCCTGAATCGTGCGGTTCTATATATAAATATATTTAAGAAATAAAAAACGTCTCGCGTGTGATTATCGAGTTATAATGGCACGAGAGATGCGTGTAAAACACGAGGTGATAGCCGAGTGTTTTACTAGCTTCTCGAGTGCCATTATAACTCGACAATCACACAGCGACAAAGTTTTTTTATTTCTTTTATAAAATAATATCATTAAATTATCAATAAAGCAAAGAAAAATGTAGATTTGCTTGCTAAAAGAGGCGTTGCAACATAGCGTAATTTCAGCGATGAATAAATAAATGCACTTAAACGTATAAGTAAAACATTTCCTTGTGTTGACAACTTGATTTAACTTGTATCCAAGAATACCTTGACTTCTTTTTGTAATTAAAACGACTTAAAATTCGTCAAAAACAACAAAATCCAGTTCAGGTATCACGTCAGCCGTGTATTATCGAGTTATAAAAGCACGCTGAAAGCTTTGGAGATTTCATGAGTATTTAAGTTAATGTATCTGTTATATAAATCTTAAGCTATAAAAGAACTCTGTTTTGACATTTATCGTATATGAAGGGGCAGTGTCCCAAAATGTACGTATGTACTAGGAGAAAATAAAGTTATTTGAAATGAAGATTTGTATTTTGACTTTATGGTGAGCGGGCTCGCGATTATCATAAAAACATACCTGATGGAAAAGCAGTAGAGAACTTCTTATTTTTTACTTTCTCTTGGCGAACTACAGTAGACACGCGCAAACTTCCGCCCAACCCCGAATCAGAGATATCTGTTGCTGAAGAAGAGGTGCCTCTTGGAGAAAAAGTAGTGTCGGGAAAGGACTCCAATGTTGTCGAACCTTCTTGCAACTTTACAAGAAGAACCTAAAAGAAAGTATTATATGAACAAAAAAGGAGGAACACCTCCTTTATGAAAGGGAACGTATAATGTAATGTAATGCAATGTAATGTAATGTAATGTACAATGTAATGTAATGTAATGTACAATGTAATGTACAATGTAATGTAATGTAATGTATAATGTAATGTAATGTAATGTAATGTAATGTAATGTGATGTGATGTGATGTGATGTGATGTGATGTGATGTGATGTGATGTGATGTGATGTGATGTGATGTGATGCAGTGCAGTGCAGTGAACATTAATAAGGAAACATAAACATTTATAGGGAACATGTTTGGGATAACGGATGATTCGTCAGAAGCAGCTGATCCTGAATAAACTGCTCATCTTGACATTTAATCGTCTCCTAATATGTTCATAATGTTAATAATATTTTAAATCGCTACAAACCTTACTTATGTAAATGTCAAGATGAGCAGTTTATTCAGGATCAGCTGCTTCTGACGAATCATCCGTTATCCCAAGATGTTCCCTATAAATGTTTCCGTATTAATGTACACTACACTACACTATACAAGATATAAATCTTGAACTTCCTCAAACTTATGCACCTTTTAAACTTTTACTACCAGTTTTCTTTAAGAAGAAGTCACTTGGCACTAATTGTTATCTACTGGGATTTAAGCAAGAGCCATCACTTGTAAAGTTTCTTTAGTGTAGTGTAGTGTATAATGTAGTGTAGTGTAAACTTTATTTAAAGTGGTTTGATACACTTAGCTATAAATACGTCTATGAAGACCCATCTGCAAATTTACAGGTATACCACACCAGAAGCCAAAATATAACAATTTGCATATATGAATACAAAAATTTGAAATCTAATGAATAATCTGATATCTAAAAGATAAAACTTATTAGAATCTAAAAACGTATATACTGTACATAATTATAATCTAAAAACGTATATACATTAACATTATACATTAATATATAAAGTGGTTATAATCATACAGGAATCAGCAGAGACTGCTGATCCCAATGTTTCTAACGAATTCATAAAGGCTCTATATTTATATAAGCTTCTTGATATATTTGGAAAGGCGTTCCATGATTTCGAAGCTAAGTAGCGCCATGACTTTATACCATGCATATCATGCAGCAGGGGCGGCGTTACTCTTAAAGAAGGCCGGAAAATAAATATTGCAAAGGCACATTTGAACAAAACTAATTTCTCTCAAAATTAATTCTGGCTTCGTGATTTTCAATGTGACAGGTAGCCATCAATTCAAAATACGTATCTAAAATTATACGAAATGAAGTATACATACGAATTATGATTACCTGGGATGGAGACAAGTTATCGTAAGGCACAATGCCATAAGCAAGTTCAACAGCCGTAATACCAACACTGTAAATATCCGAACGATAGTCATAACCAAGAATGTTCTAAAGAAAAAAAGGTCTAAATTAAAGAGGTCATCAACATAAAAGGAGCTCGCCCAAATTAAGCAGGTCATCAACATAATAGGTCTAAATTAAGGAGGTCATCAATATAAAAGGAGGTCTAAATTAAGGAGGTCATCAATATAAAAGGAGGTCTAAATTAAGGTCATCATCAATATAAAAGGAGGTGTAAATTAAGGAGGTCATCAACATAAAAGGAGGTCTAAATTAAGGAGGTCATCAACATAAAAGGAGGTCTAAATTAAGGAAGTCATCAATATAAAAGGAGGTCTAAATTAAGGTCATCATCAATATAAAAGGTCTAAATTAAGGAGGTCATCAACATAAAAGGAGGTCTAAATTAAGGAGGTCATCAATATAAAAGGAGGTCTAAATTAAGGTCATCATCAATATAAAAGGAGGTCTAAATTAAGGTCATCATCAATATAAAAGGTCTAAATTAAGGAAGTCATCAATATAAAAGGAGGTCTAAATTAAGGAAGTCATCAACATAAAAGGAGGTCTAAATTAAGGTCATCATCAATATAAAAGGAGGTCTAAATTAAGGTCATCATCAATATAAAAGGTCTAAATTAAGGAGGTCATCAACATAAAAGGAGCTCGCCCAAATTAAGCAGGTCATCAACATAAAAGGAGTGTAAATTAAGGAGGAGGTCATCAACATAAAAGGAGGTCTAAATTAAGGAGGTTATCAACATAAAAGGAGCTCGCCCAAATTAAGCAGGTCATCAACATAAAAGGAGGTCTAAATTAAGGAGGTCCTCAACATAAAAGGAGCTCGCCCAAATTAAGCAGGTCATCAACATAAAAGGAGGTCTAAATTAAGGAGGAGGTCATCAACATAAAAGGAGGTCTAAATTAAGGAGGTTATCAACATAAAAGGAGGTCTAAATTAAGGAGGTCATCAACATAAAAGGAGGTCTAATTAAGGAGGTCATTCACATAAAAGGAGGTCTAAATTAAGGAGGTCATCAACATAAAAGGAGGTCTAAATTAAGGAGGTCATTCACATAAAAGGAGGTGTAAATTAAGGAGGTCATCAACATAAAAGGAGGTCTAAATTAAGGAGGTCATCAACATAAAAGGAGGTCTAAATTAAGGAGGTCATCAATATAAAAGGAGGTCTAAATTAAGGAGGAGGTCATCAACATAAAAGGAGCTCGCCCAAATTAAGGAGGTCATCAACATAAAAGGAGGTCTAAATTAAGGAGGTCATCAACATAAAAGGAGGTCTAAATTAAGGAGGTTATCAACATAAAAGGAGGTCTAAATTAAGGAGGTCCTCAACATAAAAGGAGGTCTAAATTAAGGAGGAGGTCATCAACATAAAAGGAGCTCGCCCAAATTAAGGAGGTCATCAACATAAAAGGAGGTCTAAATTAAGGAGGTCATCAACATAAAAGGAGGTCTAAATTAAGGAGGTCATCAACATAAAAGGAGGTCTAATTAAGGAGGTCATTCACATAAAAGGAGGTCTAAATTAAGGAGGTCATCAACATAAAAGGAGGTCTAAATTAAGGAGGTCATCAACATAAAAGGAGGTCTAAATTAAGGAGGTCATCAACATAAAAGGAGGTGTAAATTAAGGAGGTCATCAATATAAAAGGAGGTCTAAATTAAGGAGGTCATCAACATAAAAGGAGCTCGCCCAAATTAAGGAGGTCATCAACATAAAAGGAGTGTAAATTAAGGAGGAGGTCATCAACATAAAAGGAGGTCTAAATTAAGGAGGTCATCAATATAAAAGGAGGTCTAAATTAAGGAGGTCATCAACATAAAAGGAGGTCTAAATTAAGGAGGAGGTCATCAACATAAAAGGAGGTCTAAATTAAGGAGGTTATCAATATAAAAGGAGGTCTAAATTAAGGAGGTCCTCAACATAAAAGGAGCTCGCCCAAATTAAGCAGGTCATCAACATAAAAGGAGTGTAAATTAAGGAGGAGGTCATCAACATAAAAGGAGGTCTAAATTAAGGAGGTCATCAATATAAAAGGAGGTCTAAATTAAGGAAGTCATCAACATAAAAGGAGGTGTAAATTAAGGAGGTCATTCACATAAAAGGAGGTCTAAATTAAGGAGGTCATCAACATAAAAGGAGGTCTAAATTAAGGAGGTCATCAATATAAAAGGAGGTCTAAATTAAGGAGGTCATCAACATAAAAGGAGCTCGCCCAAATTAAGGAGGTCATCAACATAAAAGGAGTGTAAATTAAGGAGGAGGTCATCAACATAAAAGGAGGTCTAAATTAAGGAGGTCATCAATATAAAAGGAGGTCTAAATTAAGGAGGTCAAAAACATAAAAGGAGGTCTAAATTAAGGAGGAGGTCATCAACATAAAAGGAGGTCTAAATTAAGGAGGTTATCAATATAAAAGGAGGTCTAGATTAAGGAGGTCCTCAACATAAAAGGAGCTCGCCCAAATTAAGCAGGTCATCAACATAAAAGGAGTGTAAATTAAGGAGGAGGTCATCAACATAAAAGGAGGTCTAAATTAAGGAGGTCATCAACATAAAAGGAGGTCTAAATTAAGGAGGTCCTCAACATAAAAGGAGCTCGCCCAAATTAAGCAGGTCATCAACATAAAAGGAGTGTAAATTAAGGAGGAGGTCATCAACATAAAAGGAGGTCTAAATTAAGGAGGTTATCAACATAAAAGGAGGTCTAAATTAAGGAGGTCCTCAACATAAAAGGAGCTCGCCCAAATTAAGCAGGTCATCAACATAAAAGGAGGTCTAAATTAAGGAGGTCCTCAACATAAAAGGAGCTCGCCCAAATTAAGCAGGTCATCAACATAAAAGGAGGTCTAAATTAAGGAGGAGGTCATCAACATAAAAGGAGGTCTAAATTAAGGAGGTTATCAACATAAAAGGAGGTCTAAATTAAGGAGGTCATCAACATAAAAGGAGGTCTAATTAAGGAGGTCATTCACATAAAAGGAGGTCTAAATTAAGGAGGTCATCAACATAAAAGGAGGTCTAAATTAAGGAGGAGGTCATCAATATAAAAGGAGGTCTAAATTAAGGAGGTCATCAACATAAAAGGAGCTCGCCCAAATTAAGGAGGTCATCAACATAAAAGGAGGTCTAAATTAAGGAGGTCATTCACATAAAAGGAGGTCTAAATTAAGGAGGAGGTCAACATAAAAGGAGGTCTAAATTAAGGAGGTCATCAACATAAAAGGTCTAAATTAAGGAGGTCATCAACATAAAAGGAGGTGTAAATTAAGGAGGTCATTCACATAAAAGGAGGTCTAAATTAAGGAGGTCATCAACATAAAAGGAGGTGTAAATTAAGGAGGTCATTCACATAAAAGGAGGTCTAAATTAAGGAGGTCATTCACATAAAAGGAGGTCTAAATTAAGGAGGTCATCAACATAAAAGGAGGTCTAAATTAAGGAGGTCATCAACATAAAAGGAGGTCTAAATTAAGGAGGTCATCAACATAAAAGGAGGTGTAAATTAAGGAGGTCATCAATATAAAAGGAGGTCTAAATTAAGGAGGTCATCAACATAAAAGGAGGTCTAAATTAAGGAGGTCATCAACATAAAAGGAGGTCTAAATTAAGGAGGTCATCAACATAAAAGGAGGTGTAAATTAAGGAGGTTATCAACATAAAAGGAGGTCTAAATTAAGGAGGTCGTCAACATAAAAGGAGGTCTAAATTAAGGAGGTCATTCACATAAAAGGAGGTCTAAATTAAGGAGGTCATCAACATAAAAGGAGGTCTAAATTAAGGAGGTCATCAACAT
The DNA here is from genome assembly GCA_035772405.1 of Chrysogorgia sp. JL179-B06. Lineage (NCBI taxonomy): Eukaryota > Metazoa > Cnidaria > Anthozoa > Scleralcyonacea > Chrysogorgiidae > Chrysogorgia > Chrysogorgia sp. JL179-B06. The sequence goes on along the minus strand of JAYKKM010000018.1, from coordinate 1,038,670 downwards.
AAAAGGAGGTCTAAATTAAGGAGGTCATTCACATAAAAGGAGGTCTAAATTAAGGAGGTCATCAACATAAAAGGAGGTCTAAATTAAGGAGGTCATCAACATAAAAGGAGGTCTAAATTAAGGAGGTCATCAACATAAAAGGAGGTCTAAATTAAGGAGGTCATCAACATAAAAGGAGGTGTAAATTAAGGAGGTCATTCACATAAAAGGAGGTCTAAATTAAGGAGGTCATCAACATAAAAGGAGGTCTAAATTAAGGAGGTCATCAACATAAAAGGAGGTCTAAATTAAGGAGGTCATTCACATAAAAGGAGGTCTAAATTAAGGAGGTCATCAACATAAAAGGAGGTCTAAATTAAGGAGGTCATCAACATAAAAGGAGGTCTAAATTAAGGAGGTCATCAACATAAAAGGAGGTCTAAATTAAGGAGGTCATCAACATAAAAGGAGGTCTAAATTAAGGAGGTCATTCACATAAAAGGAGGTCTAAATTAAGGAGGTCATTCACATAAAAGGAGGTCTAAATTAAGGAGGTCATTCACATAAAAGGAGGTCTAAATTAAGGAGGTCATTCACATAAAAGGAGGTCTAAATTAAGGAGGTCGTCAACATAAAAGGAGGTCTAAATTAAGGAGGTCATCAACATAAAAGGAGGTCTAAATTAAGGAGGTCATCAACATAAAAGGAGGTCTAAATTAAGGAGGTCATCAACATAAAAGGAGGTCTAAATTAAGGAGGTCATCAACATAAAAGGAGGTCTAAATTAAGGAGGTCATCAACATAAAAGGAGGTCTAAATTAAGGAGGTCATCAACATAAAAGGAGGTCTAAATTAAGGAGGTCATCAACATAAAAGGAGGTGTAAATTAAGGAGGTCATTCACATAAAAGGAGGTCTAAATTAAGGAGGTCATCAACATAAAAGGAGGTCTAAATTAAGGAGGTCATCAACATAAAAGGAGGTCTAAATTAAGGAGGAGGTCATCAATATAAAAGGAGGTCTAAATTAAGGAGGTCATCAACATAAAAGGAGCTCGCCCAAATTAAGGAGGTCATCAACATAAAAGGAGGTCTAAATTAAGGAGGTCATTCACATAAAAGGAGGTCTAAATTAAGGAGGAGGTCAACATAAAAGGAGGTCTAAATTAAGGAGGTCATCAACATAAAAGGAGGTCTAAATTAAGGAGGTCATCAACATAAAAGGAGGTCTAAATTAAGGAGGTCATCAACATAAAAGGAGGTGTAAATTAAGGAGGTCATTCACATAAAAGGAGGTCTAAATTAAGGAGGTCATCAACATAAAAGGAGGTGTAAATTAAGGAGGTCATTCACATAAAAGGAGGTCTAAATTAAGGAGGTCATCAACATAAAAGGAGGTCTAATTAAGGAGGTCATCAACATAAAAGGAGGTCTAATTAAGGAGGTCATTCACATAAAAGGAGGTCTAAATTAAGGAGGTCATCAACATAAAAGGAGGTCTAATTAAGGAGGTCATTCACATAAAAGGAGGTCTAAATTAAGGAGGTCGTCAACATAAAAGGAGGTCTAAATTAAGGAGGTCATCAACATAAAAGGAGGTGTAAATTAAGGAGGTCATTCACATAAAAGGAGGTCTAAATTAAGGAGGTCATCAACATAAAAGGAGGTCTAAATTAAGGAGGTCATCAACATAAAAGGAGGTCTAAATTAAGGAGGTCATCAACATAAAAGGAGGTGTAAATTAAGGAGGTCATTCACATAAAAGGAGGTCTAAATTAAGGAGGTCATCAACATAAAAGGAGGTGTAAATTAAGGAGGTCATTCACATAAAAGGAGGTCTAAATTAAGGAGGTCATCAACATAAAAGGAGGTCTAATTAAGGAGGTCATCAACATAAAAGGAGGTCTAATTAAGGAGGTCATTCACATAAAAGGAGGTCTAAATTAAGGAGGTCATCAACATAAAAGGAGGTCTAATTAAGGAGGTCATTCACATAAAAGGAGGTCTAAATTAAGGAGGTTATCAACATAAAAGGAGGTCTAAATTTAATTCTAACAAAGATCTAATGCATGCAACATAAAAAGAGCATTTCGTTTTCCTAAAATTTGGCTCGCTTCAACTGAATTAAAAAATACATTCGCTTGGAGGTCTTTGACACAACATGTGGAATATTTGATCATTCCACTTCAAATCAGATCTAATTATCATGCCTAAAAGTTTGACATTATCTACGCTCTCCAGAAAGATAGGTCTAGTTGGTGATAGTTGAAATTCATTGTCTTGAACCAACCAACATAAATTCAAGCCTAGACTGCTTTCTTGATCACAGAATTCACTATTGATGGTGATAACCTCGACAATGTGCTTTCGGATCTTATCTTGATTACAACCTTGTATGGCCAGTGATTTTGTCCCTGGGTGAAAACACAGCGCTGCAGAAGAAGCCTTGAGGACATGGAAGCCACCATTACTCGATATAAAATTCTACTCGCCAGACAGTTTAGATTTAGTTCAAATTCTTTTTTATGTCCATTATGTTCAAAATGAACAGGATAGCCCTCACTAAATTCATAAGTCGATGGATTTGAGATATGTTCATTCTCCGCATTAAAAGCAAAAGTACCAGCTCCCTTTTACGCTATGGACGTTGGTGATTATTTTTCTACTTGAGATCGCGGTAGGTATTTTGGTTTTAGGCCTAATAGCAATGGCATTATGATCTGATAACCCGAAAGGAGGCAAACTTTTAGCTGGTTTCGATTCGTAAAATTGTGCATGTTGGTCAGCATAAGGGCCAGGGTGTTAGCACCGCGAGTTGGTTGGTTAACAAGTTGTTTTAACTAGAAATCGCGACAGAGTTGTTTCACATCGAGCTGGTTAAAGACACCGGCAATTACATGTATGACTCAGGGAATAGGCCTTCTGCACGTGTAATGTTAGTGCAATGTTAGTATAATTTAATAATAATAGAGCTGAAACGAATAAGCCAGCGCATCAAAATGACTTGTTCCAAAGGGAGTCGAGAAAAGCTTTCTGAACGGCGAGGTCTAGAAGGTTGGGACGGGAACTACATTGAACAAAAAAATCTCATTTCCATTGCTTTGGCTTCAAAATATTGGTCGTCGCTATACATAGGCAGCGTTCATTATTTATGGCGCAGGGGGTTGGTACCGAAGAGAAACAAGTTGAAACCAAAAAAAAAGGTTTTACCCAACCATTTCAAACACTGAATTTTTCTTCAACCTAACCATCACTTAAGAAATACCTAATGGGTTTCCGTGTTTGGAGAACGTGATCCACACACGCGGGATGTTGCGAGACTTGAGAAAAGCGTAAAAAAACACGAGCCGATAGGCGAGTGTTTTTAGCTTTTCGAAAGTCGAGCAACATCCCAAGTGTTTGGATCAGAGTATCCAAACACGAAAACCTATTAGGTATTTCTTTTATAAAATAACCACAGAGAAATATCACTAAAAGTTATTAATATAATTAGATCAACATTGCAATTCTCCCAAAACTCATCAACTACCAATCAGGGGAGGTCTTTCATGTTCTTCTAAGCTAATCAGCCAATCATGGGTAGTTTTCTATTGACGCTGACGACAGCAAAGAGCCGAAAATAAGCTTAAAACATCAGGAAAACAGCTTGGAAAGATGAAAAAGATATTTCCAGATGGATTTAATCACGAAAATATGCCGTTTAACTTTATGTTGGATTGCTGCAGATGTAAAGTGATGTTGTGAGTTTGCCTAGCCTTTATATTCTACAACACAGAATCTTTTTTGTGGTTTTCTGACACTGTCGAAGTGTTGTCTGGGTTTTTTTTGTTGGCTACAAGAACAAAATGAATGGTTTCTTCGTGAATATGTTCTTCGTGAGTATGTTTTCAGAACGTGCTGAACTTAGATAGATGGATAGATAGATATTTATAATGCAACAAAAAATCTTACCCAACCCCTCCTAAGTGGCGAAGACGCAATAATTGAGAGAAAGGGATTGGTTGCTTAGTGTGGTTGGTAATGAGAGGAAGAAAATAGAAGATAACTATGGGAGTCAGTAGGCTTGTACGAGACACCATTAATCGAAATTAAAGTATCGAGGAACGACACTGCTCTAAAAGGACACGTGAGCACGACGCTGTTCGCGTCAAACCTGTGTTTCGTCGAAATCAGGCAAAACCTGTGTATCGTTCAAAGACCAGTTTTTCAACATAACCAACAAATAAGTTAGCATAGCTTGAACCCATTTTGGTGCCCATCACAACACCACTTATTTGTCGATAATGTTCACCATCAAACGAAAAATTGTTAAAAGGTAAGCACTAGTTCAGTTAAATAGCAAATAATTTCTGTACACACTAAAAACATTTAAAAAACATGGAAGCAGGCAAGACAGACAGGCAGTTTTATGCCATGAGCATATCCAATATCGCTTAGTCAATCAAATTCACGGGAGATAAACAAACTAATAATAAAGGAGATGCGAAAAGTTAAATCATTTGCTATATTTACAGTCAATCAGCAAACAGACTGAGTTGGAGGGAGAAATTACATGTCCATTAGCGTCGAACTTTGAGGTATAAGTAAGACAGGGGTGAATGCTAATAAGACCAAATAAAAAATAGTGTGTTCGTCCTATGGCTAACATAAATAGCTCCATCGCCACATGCCAACTTCGCAATTGTCACCATTCTACTCAATTACAGTACTGTAGTCGCCAGTCTCATTCTTAACAACGTCGAAAAAAACAAGATGATGACTGTTCGACGGCTATTGTCCAACAATTTTCTGAAAAAAATATTAATGCCGACCTACCTACCCTAATTTTTTTCAAGATCTAACCGGAACTATACTATTTTATGCTGTTTTATTTTATCCTATTTTTATTTTATGCTATTTTTATTTTATGCTATTTTTATTTTATGCTATTTTTATTTTATGCTATTTTTATTTTATGCTATTTTTATTTATGCTATTTTTATTTTATGCTATTTTTATTTTATGCTATTTTTATTTTATGCTATTTTTATTTTATGCTATTTTTATTTTATGCTATTTTTATTTTATGCTATTTTTATTTTATGCTATTTTTATTTTATGCTATTTTTATTTTATGCTATTTTATTTTATGCTATTTTTATTTTATGCTATTTTTATTTTATGCTATTTTATGCAAATCAAAAACAAACTTCCCTCTGGTGACTGGGCAAGAGTTAATGTTGAACTTTGCCTAATGGATAATAGATAAATTGCCTAATGGTTAGCGTTTTGTCTTTCTTGTTCTATTCTTCAGTTTTTCTCAAGTGTCAGTTTAGCATCGGGTGGAAAAATAGGGTCGGTCGGGAAACCGGAACAATCCAATTTTTTTTTTATTTGGCCTAACTAGAAAGACAAAACCCAATGGAATAGCGTGAGAAGTCACTGTTTTTGTCCACCCATGCTACACAAAATCAATAACTTCGGAGGGATTAAATAAAAGAAAAACGTCCGTTGAGCTCAATGAATGGTTCTAAATTTGAAAACGAGACATCTTTTTGCTATCTTGCGGCTATCGTTAACCCCATCCAGGAAATGATTGGCACTATTGTCGGGCCACATGTTTGGCAACATCATTGTTCCTTACGGAGCTCAGATGATCAGCAAATCTGTCAATAAGGCGCCGCGCCTGCAGTTTCATCGATGTAGAGTTTCATCGATGTAGATGTAGAGTTTCATCGATGTAGTTTCTGACTGCCTATGCAGCATAACACTTTTCATAATATCAATATCTAAATTTCGCACATCATTTTTTCTAGCTTAGAATAGTCACCGAAATCGTAAATTCTTCACATTGTAAGCGGTAAGAATGGCCATTTGACTAACCTGTTCTAAAACCTCGGGAGCTAACCAAGGAAGAGTTGCTACGCCATGCAACGGGAAGTCGTACGCAAATGAATGATTATAACCATTTGGCGAGAGACAGTGGGACTCTCGGAGACCAGACAAACGGACAGCGCCACTTTCGCTAACGAGAATATGGCTACCTTTCACTGCACTAAAACAAACAAAATAGAGTTTTGTGTGTTTATTAAAGAGCTATCGCGTTGAATAATTGTGATACGATTTTATTCCAGATTTTTTTTTGAGCAAAATCATGATTATATAATTTTTTATTATATGACAAAATTACGTTGTCTGGGGTCCGTATTTGGCGCCATAAGCACAAGATTAACACTATATAACTCGTTAATTTTGCCAGTTCTGGATTATGCTGACATAATATGGGGTGATAAAGAAAATAAAACCTTAATGGAAGATGCACAGCTCCTCCAAAATAAAGCTGCGAAAGTTATTCTACGTCGGCCCGTCGATGCCCTTTGCGAACTTAAATGGAAACCTCTCTTACTACGAAGACAGTTTCATCGTTGTGTGTTTTTTTACAAATGTACAAATAATTTAATTAATTATAATCTTAATGTCACTGTAAATAACAAAATACATAACTATAATACACGTCACTGCAATGATTTGCACTTGCCACTACCTAAAACAAAATTGGGAAAACAACGAATTGCCTTTCAAGGATTGAAAGAATGGAACGCTGTGAACATTGAAATTAGAAACTCTGACTCTCTTTTATCTTTTAAACGTAAACTTAATGTATCTGCTTAACTTTTTAGTTTTTATCCCTATTTACCTTTGTAAATTCATTTAATTATTTTTGTTTATATTTGTTATTGTCAGGGCCCTATTGAAAAACACCATTATATTGGTGATATAGGTTCCCAGACTTCCTATCTGCCTCAGCCGGTCTGGATAATTCTTGATATCATGCTCAGCCTCGTCCAATAATTGTTTATTATATAAGTACTGAGATCTTACGATTATTTTCAAGTGACGAAATTCGTATCAACGTTCAGATTGGATGAAGTTTACCGCTACCGTTGACGATACGAAGTTTATTCAACGGCATATTCAAATATCCGACGTATTAAAATAGCTATAACTTCAAAGCCAAAACGTCGTACGAGGATGAACCCCGTACTGAACTTGTCGACGTGTATCGCGAGAAAATTTCATCCCGTTCAAAAGGGCTGAAATTTCACCCCTGGGTTGAAACTTATAGTCTCACTACTTCTATAAACAAATGACTTCATGGTAAATACGTCGTACGATTGTTATTCACTGGTTGTGATGTATTATAATAGTCGCTCACTCGCTAGTACCTCTCTCGTTCGTGTTATAATACAATACATCACAACTCGTGAATAAAAACCATACGCGCGTATTTTCCATGAAGAAATCAGTATATACGGTTGCCACACACTCAAAAACATTGGTACAGGTATAAGTGAAAACTACAATCAATTTCAAAAGTCGTTGGGACACCTGAGATTTTCTAACATACACTTCATATACATCATCTATTTAGCAATGGGGCTGCTTTCCCTTCCCCTCCCTTTACAATGTTGTCTAGCGAAACAAGTTATCATTTCGATGAATACAACATTGATCAGGGGCCCGGGGAATCACAAAAATAGGTACGCATCGCGTACATGTGTCTGATGACAGTGGAGATCAGAATTGTACCGGATTGCTTGCATGTTGGGTTACTTTTGATATGAGATTGTTTTGTTTACAGTAATTGGTACAACACTCTGAAGCAAAATCACTTGGGTCTGTAGGTGATACATAAAGTAATATCACAGTTATGGAGTTATTTCATTCTAATTGGTGTCAGTAAAATACAACCTGGTTTGATGTCACCAGTGGGGAATCAAGTTCAGCAATGTCAATTTGAAAATTCAAAACTGCCTGGGACTGAAAGCCAGAGGTTAAAAGTACTCACTATTAAAGGGGCACTGTCACCGCACGAAACAGGACTGGATCCGAGCTTTAAATTTTGAAATAAGTTGGCAAAAGTGAAGGATGGGAACGATTCAAAGAGATTTCGTGAACAAAAGCCTGCGAGTCTTGTGTGTTCTGTTCCCATAAATGTCATCTTGCACTTTGCCAGTTCGTCGAAATCGACAAAGTTTGTGTAGCTCATGACAGTGCCCCTTTAAGTAACTTTTGTCAATATTTCAAATCAAAATATGTGACAAAAACAGCATGAACTGTCAGGTGGTCAAGACAAACAACAAAAAAGACAATTTATTAAAATAGCATTTTCAGTAAAAAGCAACCTAACTCAAAATATCAACACAACGACTAAAGCCCTCAGACAGGAATGAGTTAAAAAAACTAATTCAATGTGACTGAAAGTATTAACTCAACGAATCAATAATATCCCAACAATGTTTTATATTGCTCTGTGTACTTCAATGGAGATGCCGCATACTTTTGGCTTGCTTGCTTTAAAGTAAAACAAAATATAGCAGTGACACAAGGGCTTGCTCAAGAATAATAAATACCAGTGGCACAACGGCTTGCTTTTCACAAGTACCTGACCGAGATTAGAGAATATGTTGGTCAGTGACTCGGTGTATAGCACAGCACTTACTGTAACTCTTAAGCACGATGCTTCAGACAAATAAAACAAGCAGTCTAATAGTATTTAATAAAAGTATACTTGCCGTCGCACACAATACATTTACTAAAAGTATCCCAGGCAGCAGCAAAAGTGAAAACAAAATGGCGACCTTTCGTCGCTTACCTCGCGGTCTTGCGTAACGTGTTCGGGTGTGACGTAGTGCCACAACTTTTCAAATAAACCCACTCACTCACCCCAAGCCGATAGCATAGTGTTTGATGACTACAGTACGTCATCAGACACAAAAAGGGGAAATGAGTCAAAAACCTTGCGAGTGTCCCAACACTTTTGAAAATGATTGTACAAAGCAATAGACTGTTATTACTCACCGATGTATGTATCCCATCCTGTGAATGTTATCAAGCGCTCTTAACACATCTCGCAAGATGTACGCAATTGCTGCCTCCGGTAAACCGTTAGGGAACCCAGCCTCTACAATCATATTACATGAGCCTAGATAGATGAAACGTTTATTGAATGTGTTAAAAATACTGAGTGGCGAAGCTCGACAGCTGGCAGTTGCACACCTCACAAAATAGGTATGCGTGAAAAATGGGTGTGTGAGCCGGAGGTTTCTTGAAATGTGCAAAATTATGAATACAAACTTTACGTTGTTTACACACTCTGAGTATAAATAAGTCTTTGGAATGTTTTGTTTAATTTTCCGTTTCTGTACTACAACTTCCGCTTTTTACTTCACAGTTAACAAATTTGAATGAGAGTAAATGAAATTTACGCAAGGTTAGCATCGAGCCCGCGCTGTGGCATTACGTCACATTAATTAGTGACTTACTGGGTAACCTTGTATCGTATCAGTTGCGAGGCGGGTAGCTTGCTTTGACGTAGCGCCACATTCCTCGCTTGGTATCTACATGGTTGATTTATAGATCAAACAGCGGCCAGAACTGAACCAATTTAGCTTATATTGCGTTTCGGCTGCGAGACTGGTGACTACGGTAAACCGCATAGCTCGGTCTAACATCAAAACTATGTGTCTGTAACTTTCTTTTACACAATATTTTTCACCAGTTTTTCTGCCCATACTGACAATATATTTCTAGGAAACAGCTGTAACCGTTATTGAGATATCTGCATTTAAAATGAGGGCGGGCAGATTCCGCCCCCCTCCCTACATGCAGTCTAAATAGAATTCAAAGACAATATATTGTAATCATTACAAATATAGTTTTACTGGAGTATACAGTTCAGGGGGGAAGTACGACCGCCTATAGACTGAATACTAATTTTTTAAATTAAAGTACATATAAACCCTTCATAGTTTTTAGATTTCTGTATAGAAGAGTCCACCAAAATAGCTGATAAGGTCTTTTACAGGGGATGCCAAAATTGTTCATTATAGGAAGCGAGAGACGAAAAAAGCCGAAAGAGGCCTGGGACAAGCCACCTGTGACGTATTAAGGAATGTGTTGAAGTGAAATTCCGCTTTCTACATCTGATTGATTCATTTGAAAACCCAACACAGCTATCTGGCATGTTGCTCGCTTCGATGATAACTACATAACAGAGTACACGAGGAAATAACTCCTAACTTCCGTCCCTTCAGTGCAGGTTTAGGCTAAAAGGGATGACTCAAAAGCACCTTTCTGTTTTTGTTTGGTCTTTATTTTTTATTAGGTTAGGGTTAGCTACGGTTAGGATTAGGTTTAAGGTTATGATCAAGATTAGGGTTAGGATTATTATTGGGATTAGGGTTAGACCAGAGACTCTGGTGTGACTCTTGTGACTCTGGGGTTAGACTAGCTGTTCTTGAAATTTTGAAAAGGAGAAGGTCCTTTTGAGTCATCCCTTTTAGCCTTCACCCCTTCAGTTACTTCACATAAGGTAGTTTACCAGACCCTTTCCCATTCGCGAACATTTCTCACGAGAAATTCAAAATAGCACTTTTCGGCACTCTCCTCCGTAGAGGCTTCTTGCGCTTTTTTGTATAGAGTTCGGGCATAGTATAATTTGGGCAGGGCGGGCTTGGAGGGCGCGCGGGTCCGCATCCCCATTCTCTCCACGCGTTCCCAAAAACACACCCTGTGAGCCTAATAAAAGCGAATAGTCTAGGAGTTATAATTGATGAGAAACTAAAATGGGAGCAACATATAAACAACATCAGCAAAAAAGTATCCAGGGCTATCGGAGGAATAAAACTTCTAAAGCCTTATGTACCAAAAGATAAATTAAGTGACGTATACAATGCAATCGTTAAACCACCCTACTTAGAATATTGCTCTTTAGTATGGGAAATTGTAATAAAACATTACAATTCAAAATCGAGCAACTAGGGTGATTAGTGGCGATAACTATGAAATTCGTTCAAAAGATACACTACATACGGCTTAATTATAGGCGTTTAGAACAGCTTCTTGTATTAATTGGTTCATAAAATATTAAAAAAGAAGCCCCAGAAACAATTAAATTTCAGAAAATGTAAGGTATAATCTCTATAGTAATAAAAAAATGCTGATGTTGCCTAAGCCTAGGACAAACGCCATGAAGCGCATCTTTAGCTACAAAGCTGCTAAGATCTGGAACACTCTACCACTATCACTAAAACAAGAGTCTATATTTGTTGATGATTTTAAATCTAAATTAAAAATGAATATAGATTGTGAACTTTTAGTTAAATTAGATTATTAGACTTTTTATATTTGTAATTAATTAATTAATTATTTAATAGCCATTTTAATGTTAGTATTTTAATAATGTAAGACACGGCCCTATGAAAAGCAACATTTTAATTCACTTTTATCACCGTGGATAAAGAATTTTAAATAAATATAAATAAATATAGCCCACCTATAGTATATATAAAAGCGCAAGAAGCCTCTGCGGACGAGAGTGGCTTTTTGGCAATGTTTGAACAGATATACATGTGTATCTCCGAAACGAATCGACCAAAAAATGTAAAATAACCTATCAGCTATTTTAAGGAAATAGTACGAATGAAGTCAATGTGGAAACTGATACATTGAGGTGAGTTAACATGTTTTCTTCCACCCACACTGATATAGACTTACCGAATGCCATGAATGGACTGACAGTCCATAACTCTTTCCCGCAGACAAAAGCACCGAGACAGGGTAAAATATTGGGATGAGCTAAAATACGGGACACATGAACTTCATGCTACAAAGAAAAGACAAAGGTTTTGTTGCTCTTAAAACCCTGATGTGAAGCAACAGATGAAGGGTAAAGTGAACCAGAAATTACACTTATTACAGTACTTATATTTCGAAAGGAAGACAAATATTGGAATGTACATCACCAGTCTGGGGTACAGGCCTGCAAACAAGAAGTATGAAGACTATTGGCCTAAAAGGGCCATTTTCCTTCGCTTATAGGAAAAGAAGAGATGAAGCGACTAAAAGAGAACTTAATAAAATACAAGCCGACTTAGGACACCCGCTTTTTACCGGTTTATTCTCGTTAATGTGTTTGTTAGTTCGTTTCGTTCGTTCGTTTCGTTCGTTCGTTCGTTCGTTCGTTCGTTCGTTCGTTCGTTCGTTCGTTCGTTCGTTCGTTCGTTCGTTCGTTCGTTCGTTCGTTCGTTCGTTCGTTCGTTCGTTCGTTCGTTCGTTCGTTCGTTCGTTCGTTCGTTCGTTCGTTCCTTAGTTGGCTTATTGCATGGTTGATAGCATACTGTAGTTGTTTGCACAGTTGATTGCATGATTACAACATTGTTGAAACAATGCTGAACAACATTGTTGAAACAACACTGAACAACATTGTTGAAAGATCACTGAACAACATTGTTGAAACAACACTGAACAACATTGTTGAAACAATACTGAACAACATTGTTGAGACAATGCTGAACAACATTGTTGAAACAATGCTGAACAACATTTTTGAAACAACACTGAACAACATTGTTGAGACAACACTGAACAACATTGTTGAAACAACACTGAACATCATTTTTGAAACAATGCTGAACAACATTGTTGAAACAAAAACAACACTGAACAACATTGTTGAAACAATGCTGAAAAACATTGTTGAAACAACACTGAACAACATTGTTGAAATATCACTGAACAACATTGTTGAAACAACACTGAACAACATTGTTGAAACAACACTGAACAACATTGTTGAGACAATGCTGAACAACATTGTTGAAACAATGCTGAACAACATTTTTGAAACAACACTGAACCACATTGTTGCAGAAACAATGCAGGACAACATTGTTGAAACAACACTGAACAACATTGTTGAAACAATGCTGAACAACAATGTTGCAGAAACAATGCAGAACAACATTGTTGAAACAACACTGAACATCATTGTTGTTGAAACAACACTGAACAACATTGTTGAAACAATGCTGAACAACATTGTTGAAACAATGCTGAACAATATTGCTCGTTCAACAATATTGTTCAGCCAACATGCTGTAACAACTTGTGCTATTTTAGCTGTATAGTCGATTGGCCGGTTAATTATTAATTGGTTGGTTGCACTTACCCTCATCAAATCAATTTTTTCACTGTCCGGTATATCAAGGCACGATTTCTTAATCACAATATTCTTCGTGTAACTCTTGAAACGGGCAATCCATATCAAAGTTAAATCTCCAAACCCACAGCCTAAATGTGAGCAGTTATTATCAAGAAATACATTAATTTTAATAGCAAAATAGGTCATTAGGCCTAAATCAAGCATTGATGAATATTGATGCTCATATCATGTAGAAAGCTTTTGTTGAGCACCTAAAAATGGGCTAAAAACGCAGCCAACGACAATATAGTCAACAGCTAAGTAAATTAGATGAGAAAATTAAAGTATTTTCTGTGTAGGCAGTGTAGAAATACAAATCGAATAATCTATAACGTTGGTATACTGGCGACTGAATAAGTGTATTGTATAGGAGACTTAGGAGTTTCGAGCAAAGGTCCTTCATCAGAGAGTGAAATGTGACGTGAAACTGACAAAGGGTCTTCGCTCAAATCGGTAGTACACCAACCTCTTTTAGTGTATTTGTATAAGAAAATCAGACATTACCAGAAATGAACAACAAAATGTCCGCAGTTTGAAGGCAAATTTACATCAGTGTGCTCTATATATTCTGGTCTTTGGCCGAGGAAAAAGTGAAGCCAAACATGGAGGACATGCAGAGGTAATTCTGTACATCAATTTCAGTCTCCCACGCAACTTTTCTTTTTTCTCTTTTCTATTGTTCATTTTGAAAACATAATATCAAGAGACAGAAATGAACCAATAATTTCAAGCTGTTTCAATTTCAATACCGAAGTCAAGCTGAGTCAAAATGCTCTATTTCGAATAGAAACAAATTGCAGAATTAACACAAAATGACGAAAGCCATTTTCTTGAGAAAATCAGGTTAAGACGAACAATTTCTTTTTACCGTTTTCCCCCATTTTCAGACAACTGATGCAGAACTTTACTAAATCCTAATTTTTAAGTTCTCGGTTACTGAATGTTTGTCGGAACATAATCCTCCAGTTATATATAGAGCTTACCGATTTACATACGATTCTTAGAAAATGGCGTCCCATTTTTATACAGTGAGTTAGATAGAGCGAAAATATGGAAATAACGATCGCCTACCGTTTGGCGACCTCTTAATATAGGTAACAACGATTTTGAAGTTATTCAGTTACCGGTTTGATTAGATCAGTCAAACTTACGAACTTAAAAATAAAATAGGCTATACACGTCATTGAATTGGCATTTTGAATAAAATAGGCTATACGCGTCATTCAATTGGCAAAACAGCTGGGGGGGGGGGGGGGGGGGGGGGGGTTAGGAAGACACTTAAAGCGGGGGTTAGGGTTAGAAAACACATTAGGCGAGGGGTTAGGATCGAAGTTGTTTTGGGATTATCAATTCTATGAATATCATCCATCATACATGCGTGTCCGATCGTATGATGTATATATATCATCAACCACACACGTTTGGGGCACAGGCTAACAAAATGAGAGAATGTACTGAATTACTCATATCGAAGCTTGATATGAATGCAACCAGCCAACCGCTGACCATGCTGTTTGCATATTCATCCTCGATCCAACCACCGTGCAGGACAGCAACACTGATCTCTAAATAAAGACTGGATAGAGCAACTATTGCTTAGATGCTGCGAAAAATGAAGCAGGCAATATTTCGCAGCGGCCATGTTGAATGAACCACTCTAGACTATCTGATCTTTTAAGATGCTAAAATGAATCAGTTGTCGAAGGTTTCTCGTAATTTAGAACAGAAACTACGGCTCCGTTACAATAACATGCAATGAAGCCGGAATTAGTGCGTGGCGGCCATATTGGAGTGACAACCGTGGTCATTCCAATATGGCCGCCACGAGCTAATTCCGGCTTCATAGTTCTGTTATACAGCCGTAATTTGTGTTTTATATTATGGGAAAACTTTGGACAACTGATTCATTTTAGCATTTTAAAAGAACAGAGACAGATAAGTCCGTTCAAGATGGCCACCACGAGCTACTTCCGGCTTCATTTTCTGAAAAATAGTTGCTAGATCCAGTCTTTATTTAGAAACCAGTGGATAGCAACACCCCAGAGGCTTCTTGGGCTATGCGGTAGAGGGTAATAGGGAAATAACGAGGTAAACCGCTGAAATTCAAAACGCGGGCGAGGGGAGAGGAAAGGGGAGAGACGGAGCGAGAAGCCTCTGCCAGATTTTTGGCCAAATATGGCGTCGTACCGGGGGCTGCAACTGTTGGGCTGCAACTGTTGTTATAATTCAAAACAGAGATTTTCTTGCAGCTCGTACTGCGGTGACCAAGCTAGTCGCCCGTCGCAAACAGAGCGATGAATTGCTCAACTGCGGTAAACACCGCGCTCATACTGGGCATATTATTTCATCAGGCTCTTCCATTGTATTGAAACAACGTTAAAATACTACAATTACGACATCAGCTAAAAGCTCTTTGTCTCAAATTCTCCTTCCATAAAAAATCAAAACGAGACGAAAGGATTGCATAGATATAAACGGATTGCAAGAAATCGCAAAGCTAGTCAAGATATCGCCACAAATCAGTGGCTGAGATTTCTCGCTCCTCTCTCCCCTTTTCTCCCCCCCCCCCCCCCGCATGCGTTTAGAATTTCAGCGGTTTGCGCCCCGCATAATGCCAAACAAAATTTTATCAAAGAAAACGATATTTTTTCTTCTGAAAATCAAACTGCAATACACCAAAATTAAAAAAAATGTTTCAAGCCACCTTAAGCAATTTGGGACACATGACACCCAATTAAAAAAACAAACTAGCTAGACATCAAATAAATAACATTTAGTACTTTTCATATAACTCATGAACTTGTTCTCACCATGATATCACTAAATCACGATGCCCATATTATTCGTAATTGTTTACATAATATAAATAAGAAATGTTGTTTGACTCGACTGTAGATACCCACCTATTTGTTTAAAACATTGATAGTCGTGAGGGTCAGCACTAAGTGACAAAACTAAAGACGAAGATGACTTCTCTGAAGACATGATACTCTGGAACAACAACAACAACACAAAACATGTTTAGAACAACAATATTAGGTGCTAATCGGAGTGACAAACCATACTGGGCAAGTATAGAGAAAAATCTACTCGAACAAGTTCAGTATAGGAGCAGGTCGTCGAATGATGGTACTTATATGTGATATTTCGAAACTGAACTTTGATTTCTTCAATATCGAGCGACATAACTCTTAATAATAATGATATTTATTCAGGATACCCACGTCACCGAAGTGTTTTTCAGTGGGGTCCTGCAATACTTCATAAGATTACATTACTTTACTTTGCTTTGCTTTGCTTTGCTTTGCTTTACTTACTTTACTTTACTTTACTTTACTTTACTTTACTTTACTTTACTTTACTTTACTTTACTTTACTTTACTTTACTTTACATCACATCACATCACATCACATCACATCACATCACATCACATTACGCAATTAATACCATGCATACTGCACATGATTAATACCATGTATAATATAATAAAAATACAATATACAATACAATTGGTTTCATCCCAAAAGAACGGAAGACTAGATACAAAGCGGGTGCGCAAGTGCACGTGGGACCGTTTGTGTGACATTAGTCCAGCCAAACCATCCCAAGAACACCAGCGCCCCAACTCTCTACCCAGCCCCCCTTGTGTTGTTAGAATAGGGACTTTAAAATTCAGACAACGGATTACGGCTACGGTAGAAAGTTACAATTGCACAAACTAGTTTTGCTCTTAAATTATTGGAAAAACACTTGTTCAATCTACAGGTATGTTAGTCGCGAGAATAAGGTTAAGCTTTTTCAAGACTTCTATAGTGACTCAGGTTCCGCGTTGTCTTTACAACGTAAAATTACATTTTCTATGTTGTTAACAGAGTAACGACGGTATGATAATTACTCTTGGGACAATCATTTGCAAAAGTCATTTGCAAAAGCTCTTTGTATAGGACATAACATTCTATTGTTCAAACACGTTGCCGTAGTCGTTGTGTTTTCTTAAAGTCATATCCAGTCGTACTCGAACTCGCATCTGAAGCTCCCTATAATAACGAATGTGGGACAACGAACTAAGGTGATGAATGATATTAGGTTCTCCGACGAACCATACTGGTTAAGTTGAGAAAACTCTGCTTGACCATGGCTAGGATTCGAACCCTCAACTTTCGGTTTACTAGTCGGACGCTCTAGTGACTGAGCTACAAGGCCACGTTAGGAGCTATACAGTGTATTTGATATTCAATTTCGAAATTAGGATGACGAATTGTGGTACTTATACAGTGTATGTGATATTTCCATGGCTTTCGTTTAGTTCTGAAGTAGGTGGCTCATGGGCGCCGAAAGGACATTCTGATTCATGGGAGTGCCAGGGGGTGCAGTCCATACTACTTATACAAAATGTGAATCTTAGGAATACAATTTTCAGTGTTTGGAGAAATTATTTGTGCCAGAAAATTCAACTATATTATCAACCTCTGCATGAATTACACTAATGATGGAATTTTACCAGATTTTCATAAAAACAAACCTACAGAGACGATTTTGCTTGGAAAATATAACCAGCGATTTGGAAAATATAACCAGCGATTTGGAAAATATAACCGGCGATTTGCTATACAGTACACGCCGGAGCTCAAATATATGTATCTTCTTTTTTAGTATAATGTCAGCAATATTGTAAGGGAATCTCGAGCTCAATTAAAAATATAAAAAATGGGGCACAATTTTCCCCTGTGGCCTTACCGCCCCAGCTCAGCAGTTGCTGCAAGGACGCCAATGTTGATTGTTCGCAACCAAGGCAACCCAAACTGAAAATATGACGCGGGCCCCGCACAACCCTATAATGGCCGGCTATTAACCCTATAAGTCCAAAATAAAGTTGCTAAATCAAATCAGAGTAATCCGGCTCTCCATGCATGCTGACAGGGCTACGATCTTGACGTTTACATTTTCCAACATAATCTCATACACACCACACAGTATAGAACCACACAATACTTTATACTCACACTGTCCAAACATGTGTTTATTGCTGACTCGCTATTCTCTGGCTTGATCTTCCCAGAATTAGACAAACATAAGAAGCACTGCAAAAAACGTTTCAAGTAAAATGCTGATATTCAGACATAATATGTCATAATATTTATGCTGATGTCATAATATTTTCCGATTATCAGTAAATTTTCCGCCAATTAGCAACCACCTTCGCGCAGTCATAAAACCTTAAGGAGCCACCTTAAGTATAGTAAAGATGATTTGTGAAGTAAAGGATTGAATGGAAATATTGCTCTTGACAGTGCTGCCATTACGCAAGGATCCAGTACCGCTAGCATGTAACTTAACCATTCTCGAGACTCGAGAGATTTTGCGTGCGCGAATCGAGAATGAAAACGCGCTCGATAGCTAACGAGACTTCGCGCTCGCTACGCTAACGAGACTTCCCGCCCGTTTCTCGAACACTCTCGACGATAGCCACGTTATTGTTGCTCGAACGTTTGCGAGAGATTCTTCTAAAAATGTATAGGAATCCTGAAAATCTTACAAGAAATGTTAGTCCACGTTACTATAAGTTTTTCGTACAAGCATATATTTCAAAAGATATCGTCGTCGGAATATCTAATGACTAATATATTTGTCAGAGTTGGTGAATCCAATCCAAGCGTCGTTTTCGCTTTTTAAAGCTGTTGCCCGTTGGCAATCAGTCCCAATATATTTTTGTAGGTATATGTCCAGGGGTGGAAAATGTATCGGACCAGAAAATATTTCAAGTTCCAGTATAGCACTGTAGCAGAGAAAGAAAATGTGAAGACAATTTTGATAAAAGTGAAAGAAATTTAGACAGGAAAGTAGAACATGTTTAGCCCATTAAGGCGCAAGAGTCTCCAGAGTAAAATAACAAATTACCAGGACAAATTTGAATAATTTTGAAAAGAAATACTTAGCCCAAACAATGTTAATCATGTAAAATATCATTACATATTGGTTAAAAGAGCTTCTATTTATCTCATTCTAGTTCGGTAGTTTTTATAATTGCTAAATTCCATTGCTAAAAAGAACATGAACTGGCAGAAAAATTTTTGGTTTTGGGTCTACGGTCCCAGAAAGAAAAATATTTTTTCCACCTATGGGTATGTCAGAGGCTGTTAATCAAGCTTTCATTAGATATGTAGAATGAGTTGTACTATATACCATTGGAAAGCCCTTGAACAACCATAATTGTGGTGTAAATAAGAAGCGACGAGGGCAATTTGTGAAACTTTGAAAACAAGTGAAATTAAACCTTAATTTTACGAGGAACCATGTGATTACCTGTTCATCATATAGAGGAGAACATTTATTCATAATTAATAAGTTAGCTATACGCACGTGAACAACATGAGAAAGCCAGCTAAATGTCAAAACCAAGCGTGAAAAACTACTATACAATCCACTGAAAGTAAACGGTCAATTACAACCATCTTTATTGAGTCAAACATCGACTAAGAGAACAGGGAGCTTGGATTTACAAGAAAAACAACATAACTTGAGTGTTTCCCGCTGGCGTCTCAACCAATCAGGTACAAGTAATTTTGCCCTGAATTTAGGAAAAATGCTCTCCTCATTAGCCAATTATATTCGAGTAATTTTGCCCTCTGTATGATTAGCCATTTACTGTACAGTGCTGGTAGTTTAGGGTGCAAAAACATGAAGACTATAGCTGTGTTTACGACCTGGACTTGGACTACAATTTTGTAGTATAAACAAGCATTACTGTACAGTATCAGTCAGAAGTAACCTAATACTGCGGTTGCGGTGGAGAAGCGGTGAGGTGCCGATGAGGTTGCGGTGAGGTAGCGGTTAGGTTGCAGTCTACACATCTAACCGCAACGGTCGACTATAAACGCTTCGGATTCCGAGTTCGTCCGACCAAAAGCCGGCAGCGGAAAGACAAAAAGGAAATTATTAACTAGTAATCATATTGGAGTAGTTTTGAAGTCATTCTTATTAATAGTCTCTGTATTCTACATACAATGTGTAACGATTTCCTGGTTGAACTCCTGACAGGACGACGATGTTGGTACAAATGCACTGGCAAAGCCCGT
Source organism: Chrysogorgia sp. JL179-B06 (assembly GCA_035772405.1). Classification (NCBI taxonomy): domain Eukaryota; kingdom Metazoa; phylum Cnidaria; class Anthozoa; order Scleralcyonacea; family Chrysogorgiidae; genus Chrysogorgia; species Chrysogorgia sp. JL179-B06. The sequence continues at coordinate 1,018,592 of JAYKKM010000018.1, read as the reverse complement.
TATGTTGGAATTTATCAAATAACGTTAACAATATCTCCCGAACAGTCTTACCAAATAACTATTATTGCATGAAAGCATTTTAGGAGAAGAAAATTTAACGGGCATCTTGATTCGATTTACGACTATGTTATTACTGTTGTGTTTCAAGCCGTTTATTGATTAGCCTGCGTGCAGACTCCACCTGAGTCTGCACGCAGGCTATTTATTGACAAAACGGCATGTTTTGCTGTCGCATAATTTCTTAAACTCCTGGGGGCGGTTGTTCAAAAGCCGATTAACTTAATCCAGGATTAAGACTAATCGTGGATTAAAAAGCTCTAATCCTAGGTTAGCTAATCCTGGGTTAAAGTAGCGTTGTTCAAAGCTCGATTAGCAGTGGGATTAGTTAATCCTGGATTAAGGATTTTAATCCAGGATTAATAAGCCCGCGCTTTTTGAAATTTATGAAACAAGATGGCGGATAAGATAGTAACGAAGAGCGAGAGAAAGCGCAAAATGAATTTTTCCTTGTCCGAAACGGATAAAATAACAGAAAAAGTAGAAGAGAAACTCGATGTTCTACAGTCAAAACTAACAAACACCGTAACAAACAAAAAAAGCAAGAAATTTGGGCAAAAATAACTGCCGAAGTCAACGCTATTGGTGTCGCACAGCGCTCTATACAAAATATTAAAGACAAGTGGAAGAATATGCAAAGTTTGGCAAAGAAGGAGTTTACTATCCACAAGAACAGCGGCAAAGTGACAGGTGGTGGACCTCCTCCAAAACCACCCGAGAGGATAATTAAACTTTTTGAAAATACGCCGTCCTTTTCTGGTTTGAATGGCTTTGAAAGTACAGGTAGGAATTTAAATGTTTATTTTGGGCAAGTTTGGGCATGTTTACAGGAATAATGCGGAAGCATTCTCTCGGCACCAGTCTCCAGTTCACAACTCGACGTCACGTTTCTCGTCCATTTTGATTTTTGATGTTTATGAGCACTTCTTAATTTATGAGCACTTCTTAATTTATGAGCACTTCTTAATTTATGAGCACTTCTTAATTCGAAGGAGGTTTGTAATAAAATTTATAGATTGCCTTCCAAATCTATACCGATCTCGTAATTCAATATCAGACAAACCATGTATATTTATGTTGTTGTGACGATAACGTCGCTCTCTTCGTTCAAAATGTCTTACAACAAAGTAAATCATGCCTGCCATAATACTGCGAGAGTGCAAGTTAATCGGCCGATTAACGACTTAATCTACCTAGTGAGGTGGATTAACTTTTACCCATTTTTTAAACCATGATTAGCGCTAATCAAGCTTTGTACAACGCAAACTAATCGTAGGTTAAAAGTTAAACCCAGATTAGGCAAATTTAATCCTGGTTTAGCGCTAATCGGCTTTTGAACAACCGGCCCCTGGTATATTATATTATACTTAGGCCCGTTTCAAACGTTGAACTTATCATGTGTCGAACCTATAGATATATATGATAACATATCCGACCTAAGCGGTCGAACTTAATAATATTGCGGTCGACCGCAATTAAAACGTCGAACTTATATCACGTGCATATAATGCGAAGTATTGCATTCGACATACGATAAATTCGACGTTTGAAACGGGCCTAAACGCGTTTTGACTTTAAAATAATTGTTCGTTTATGAGTTCACAAATGTTCCTGGACACAAGGCAAAAACTTTAAAAAGGAGTAATATTCACTTCAGCGGTGATGGTCCAAATGACAGGTTTCAAAACTCCAAATCCGTACTACGTTAAAAAATATTGTTTGATGAACTATATCATTGGCATTGCTATCCGACATGCTTCTCATGTATGTAACTGATTGCTTTTACGTGAACTATAAGATAAAAAAAGTTAAGCCAGAACTTTTTACATGTGTATTGTCAATTTCCGTTTTATTCGGCACGTGGCGCTTTGGCCAGGCGCTCTCATTGTAAAGACTTAAATCTGTGAGTAATTCTCTAATAATACCGCCATGCAATATACACTATAAAATAGTTCACAACTATTTTATAGGAGTACACAACTTTTCAAAGAGAGTGCCACCGGACAGGACTGATCCATGAGTGACTGGACAAGTAAACAAATCAACGAGTGTCCGATTTATTTTGTCAGGCTAAACTGCCCTAGAACTGCTAGAAGTCTGCAATAAGATCGTCACCATTTAATGGGCCCAACTTTATCACTTTTACCTGAAAATTGATATTGAGCAATCCAAGCACGCGGTCACTCAAAGTGCTTCAGTTTTGTTTCAAGCGTGGCAAAGCAGGCCAAGCGTCAACAGTGGCAAAGCAGGCCAAATGCATGTCAACAGTGGCAAAACAGGCCAAGTGTCAACAGTGCCAGTAGCGAAGCAGGCAAGTGTCCTTTTTGTCGTCTGTGGCAATAGCGAGTCTCGGAATAGAAAATTTCATGAATACATTTTTATAAAAAATCAAAAAATTTCTCTTCATGTTCCCTGAGGATGATTCTGAAACAATGAGCTTGGAATGCTTCGCATGAACGGACCCACACACGGAGCCTGCGTTTATATCACCATCTAGTAATATATTTTATCTGCGGGAGGGAACGCCTGCACGAAAGACCCATGCTTTTGGATTTCCACCCACATGAAGAACTGTCAAAAAAAAAACAATCAGCGACTAGCGGGCTTTCCTCAATGATTAAAACATTTCACTTCGGGCCGAATCGTGAAATATCCATGTCTGAAACTCCGTAAAAAGCTTGACTACATCTGGTGGAAACAAGATTTATTTTGAAAATTTATTCAAGCAATCGTGTAGACATGGAAGCACTGCAGAGTTGGTTCTTGCTGAGGCTTGTGAATCAATCGGCTTTACTACGGAGTGAAACTTTCTCTAGGTCTTGCGGCAGAAAAAATAAGAAATGCTTTTGAACTTTATAACTTTATTAACTTCAGCATTAACACATGCGAAAGAAGGAGACAGCAATGTTCCATCAACCGATAACATTAATAGCCCTGATAGAATGAAGCCACATCTGACTACCGAACACCATAACTCTAGAATGGGATTTGGCCAAGAAATTTCATAGGCAAGACAACGTAGAAACCATCACTTATATACGTCTAGCCGTAAGTCTCTATTCTGAAACGTCGAAGGAATTCGCCGAAGGCCCAGAGAGCACTGTTGAAACACCTGAAGACAAGGACAAGGTAGAAATAACAATAATAGCTGCTTCCCCTGCCGACTGATAATCACGCGCTCGTACGAACGTCTGATAAATCTACTAAATCCATAATCAAACTCATGCCAAATTCCGTTGGTAATACCATCAAAACATCTTTTCCTGCCAGCAGCTCCCTCGTTGCAACTTTTTGTCATCTACCAACACTGGTTTTTCACCATTTTTAAATGTTTATTTCCTGATATTATTAGTATTCAGGAATACTAATGAGTTGAGTTAGCCAATCAGAATTTAGTGTCTTCTGGTGAAACGTAGAAATCCAAAAACATGGGTCTTTCGTGCAGGCGTTCTATCCGCCCTCTCCCCAGTACCCGGCCCCCTCCCCCAACCCTAAAACGCCTTCACAGGCTACTGCGGCACAGGCTTCGTATATTCAGACAAAAACAAAACAGAGTAGCATTGTGAGAACGCGATCATGCTTGAGATGTGGGAACGCTGTGGTGGAAAAATGCATGTTTGTCGCGAATGGTGCTACAGTGTATTTCTAGAGTATGACTTTTGATACACTGCCTTTAAAAACAAAGTCGCGCTCCATGTTTGTCTCATTCTTTAGCAACTACGCATCATCAAGACTACCACTACGACAATATTGGGAAAGAAACAAGCTGACAGCAGATCTCGAAGTTTTAATTCCTTCCTCTTTTAGTAACCTGCACTCCAGAAGAAAAAAGAGAAATTATTCGTTCCCTCGCGTATCGAGATAGCCTTCCCATTGTTGCTAGATATACAGAACTGCTTAACGATTAATACAACGCGCAAAGGAAAAAGACGCTAAACTTCGGAAATAAGCAACTTTTTTACCAGGCCCAGAGGACGACAGCGAGACAATTCTTTCCCTCGCGTAGTAATCAAGATAGCTTTCCCATTATCAATTTAAACACGATAACAGTATTTGAAAACAAACTTGCCAAGCTACTATACGACAAATGCCAATTCGAAGAAGTGTATACAACGTGTTAAGGACGGTAAACTTCGGAAATAACCGACTTCTTCCGATACTACACTCGTGAAATGACACCATGGGTTTAAAGTCGAACCTAGGTTCGACCTAAGTTGATCGGGTCAACCTAGGATGACCAATGGTTCAACCGCAAATCATCCTAAGTTAACCGCGGATTTTGTTAGGTTACTTCTGAGCGGTACTGTATGGTATATAAAAGCTGAGAAATATAAAGGAAAGATTGAACTACAGTGTATATAATGGAAGGCTTTAAAAATGTGTCCTATATGATACGAATACCATAAAATGAGGTGCGTTTTAATCCGTGCGTGTGTAACAATTACCCTCCCTGATGATTTGCCTTGTGTTTCAGGAACACTTTTAAATTTGCAAATCAACAATTAAGCAAAAATAAATGCGTTCACCCTATACAGTCATCTATAATAATAATAGGAAAGTGAAAAGGTGGTAAACTGCCAAGAATTTAGTGACGAAATACTGACGTTTGTATATGACTAAGCTTGTATATGACTCAAGCTCATGGTATAATTGTTTTATATATAACAGTAACATGCTGTAACAACATTTGCTATTTTAGCTGTTTACTGTTCCTTCTTTATATTCTCAGACTGGAAAGTAAGGCACTTTAACAGAAGATCTCCTGTGGTAGGCCAGTTCGAAAAATCTTCAATGTGGTAGGCTATTGCAGTAGGATAGCTCGAAAAATGCTCAGTGCGGTAGGCTGTTGTGGTAGGATAGGCTGGATACAGTACTGCTCAGAAATAACCTGTTCGACTTATACTGCATACTTATACTTGTGACACAGTTTGCAGTGAATCCTCATCGAATCTAATTATGTAATAGTCTTACGAAAATATAATGATTGAGGCAGATGCCAGAGCGTGTGTCTGTTTTAATTCCTAAACCGTTTTCCCTGATCATGATTATTTATCAGATTTACTGCTGCACTGCGTCAGCCGCGTAGCATGGCAGAAACTAGAAAGAGCCTAACGTATATCTCTGATGAAAGCCTTCTCTCGAAATTGTTAGACCTATTATTCACGATATCAACACTACACCAAACCTTTTAGCAATTTCGATTCCTAATAATTCACGTGTAGAAAAGTGGATAATTGGCATGAAGTTTCAACCATTTGTTTGTTTACATGAAGCGAATCAAAAATTTGATAGGCTTACAATGCCGGATCGACTAGTTTTCACTGAAACAAAAGAAATCGACACTATTTCTTGAGTGGACAGAGTGTTCCAATCGGATTGAAATTTCAATCCGACGTCATTGAATACTGTACTGTATCTGCCAGTGAAAATCTTTTAAGTAAATATAGGAAGTCAAAAAATCATCATTAACAAAATTAGATTTGAACGGATTCGAATGCCTTTGTTGAAGAAACTAAAAGCATCGTAAATGAAAATACTGCCTGACAGGTTTGAATAGAATTGGCGACAACATGAGGATGAATATATTGAATAATAATTGTATTCTAGTGCTGTTTCGGGCGAAGTGATTCGTTTACACAGCCATGGAATTTTATAAACGTTCTCCAAATATGAAAACGCTAACTTTTGAAAACGGATTGTTCAGCGCAATCATATTACAGTATAGATATTTAGTCAAACTATTTGCCGTATTGATTTAGACGTTGAATTTCACAACATGTGAACATGGAAGTGTCAACGCTATTATTGTTGCCAAGTGATATCTATTTTAGTGCGTTTGAATACTGTATCACATTTTCAAACATGTCTTTGTCCGTCAAAGCTTTGAGACAAAACACCAATCTTTTAAGCTTGTTTGGCATCCGCACAAATTGACAGTAGCATATGGGCAATTCCATGTAACGGACATTACACAGTTTGTCAAATGTTGAAAACTAATTTGATATATTTCTTCCACTTTTACCATTGTTTCATTTTGAATTAGAAATTCTGATAAGTGAACAACAATTGATGTTCAACTAACTAATTTTTCAGAGTGTTTTGGAAAATGTCATATATTTACAATCACAATATTTTGCGTAACGGACATTACTCCAGAAAAGACATGCTTATTTTAGTACTTTTTCAAACAACATATCTTCTCAATTACAATGATTGTTACAACAAAACACCTAAATTATGAATCCATTTGTACATACTTTAAAATTATTTGTACATGTTGGAAAATGTTTTACCTTTTTTTTGAAATAAATAACAAATTTGTGTGTAACGGACATTACACAGAAGCCGTAACGGACATTACACTTTTGTCTCATGCTTCTTCTTTATTAATATTTGGTCCCAAAGTTACCCAATTTGATAGGGGATTGGATTTAAAACAAATTTAATCCATTGTAATATTTTCAACAATCAACAAAAATGGCTTTTTGCTTGTTTAAGCATAGTATGCACACATTGTAAATGTTGTGTAAAAACCTCAATTACATGTAAAATTGTAACTATGTAGAGGTAAATTTGAAGAATTACAACACTGTATTTGGATGTTGGCAATAAAGTTAGACGTTTTTATAGCTAAAAAGCATAAAGAGGATAAAATTTCCTTAGCCACTAAGGGCTCTTGCTTAATTTAAGAAATCACAAAAAGTGCATTTAAACATGGAATTGCCCATATATGCTTTCTCATGCTTCCAACTAAGCTGATCTCGTCTTTTCCGACGAATAGTAGAATTCAAAACATTCATGCCGCATTCTTCCATTAGTTTAGTTTTCAATGCGGCAGATGTTAACTCGTTGTTCATGTCATCTTATTGTCGATGTATTTGCAATACTGTTCGTTTAAAAGTTGCTTTCTTCCACTTCTTCTGTATGAGCCTATGCAGCCTATTGCTTCCTCTCAAAGAATATCTGTAGTTTTTTTTATTTATTCCCAAAGACTGCAGTGCAATAATTCGATTCTTTGCATAAATAGACAGCTTTCTCATATCAACAACACATTGGCGACGGCGAACTGAAAAGGCAAACTTCGGAAATGATCGTATTTCCTATCGTGTGAAATTTGAAATGAGGTTGCGGTCACGCCAGACTACGACCTAGGTTCGACCTAGGTTCGACCTAGGTTCGACCTAGGTTCGACCTAGGTTCGACCTAGGTTCGACCTAGGTTCGACCTAGGTTCGACCGAGGATTGACAGAGGATCGACCGCGGTTTTCATTAGGTTATTTCTGAGCAGTACTGTAGCTTGAAAAATCCTCAGCACTGGGCAGGATATTGCGGTAAGCCGGTAGTTGCATGCTGTAATATGGATTGCGGTTGAACATTGTGGTAGAGGTGGCAACGATTGCAGCAGCCAAGGCAGTGCCAATGCGGCAGTCCTTCTGTGCCATTTGGCCACGCTTACGTACTTTCCACTATGGGCTACACACATACATTTCATTATTTCCAAAGTCAAAACTATTATTTCCTGTTTACTTTAAGCAGGTTTACTGTTAAGTCTTCTACGTCTTCAAGTCGTGCATTAATTATCATTACAGGGGTCCTACTAAATACTGCCCGGAGCGCCCGGGAGCGCCCGAGAGTGCCCGAGAGTGCCCGGGAGCACGTGAGAGCGCCCGGGAGTATACAAGATAGTATAAATCAGTGTACGATCCTTTCTGAGCTTCTTTGAGTCGTTTATATTGACGAAAAATAATATTAAAAGTGATTTTCAACCACCTTAGCAACAAACAGTGCAGCACGGCCGCCGACACAGGAAGCTATGCAAAACATGAGATTTTAACTTTAATTATGAATATAATTATATAAATATTGTCATTCACCGTATATAAGCTATTCTGCGTCTCAAACACAAATTTTGGGGTTGCTTTCTTTATATTTTCGTCGTTTTTAAAGCCAAAAAAATGCTGTTTTCATGTTCGTAAAACTAGCTCGAGCAGTTTTCCTGCCGCCATCTTGTGTTTGCTACTCGCGCCGTATATAGACGCGCGCTGATTCGCTGAGACGCAGAATAGCTTATATACGGTGAATGACAATATTTATATAATTACATTCATAATTAAAGTTAAAATCTCATGTTTCGCATAGCTTCCTGTGTGGGCGGCCGTGCTGCACTGTTTGTTGCTAAGGTGGTTGAAAATCACTTTTAATATTATTTTTCGTCAATATAAACGACTCAAAGAAGCTCAGAAAGGATCGTACACTGATTTATACTATCTTGTATACTCCCGGGCGCTCTCACGTGCTCCCGGGCACTCTCGGGCGCTCCCGGGCGCTCCGGGCAGTATTTAGTAGGACCTTCCCTTTAAATGCTAATTGAAATTCGTTTGTAACTATAATTAAGTAACATGACATTGACTAACATCAAGCAGTCAAGGAACAAATCTTTGAGTACATCATTTGATAAGAAGCAAGTCGCGCCAGTATATAATTACCATGACAAAAGGAGCCGAAATATATGTTTGCAAACTGTAAACTAACAACAGTCAACAAAGTGAAAGTGAGTATTTGACAGGAATACAAAACTTACCCAAGAAGACATGAAGTCGAAACGGTTGAACACGCCATGCCAAATTACTCCACTTGTAAAATAATTTTAACGGCACTGGTAGCATTAAATGTTAATTTTCAGTAAATATTCAACGGAAAATGGAAATACAAACTACGATGGTTTTTATCTACTCTGATACTAAGGTATCATGAAGTAGCTAGCAGCTGCGATAGTCCTTTTTCGCCCACATTCCTCCCGCCCAGCGGTACTCCCTCGTAAAGTAAATGTAATATGTTTTATTCTCATGAACTCATTTAAATATATTTAATATAATAGGCTGATTTCATAATCATAAACTTGTTTAATTTGTATTAAAGATCGGCTGTAAATGTACTATATAAAGATACGTTATAACTTTTAAACGGTGGGAGGGGGTTAGCCATGAATCATTCCGCCGCGCGATTAAAATGAAAACCAAGCGCAATCTGACTTTAGTGTTTGTGAGATTTTCCGCAGTATTTACTTCCAAAGCAAGGAATTTATTACTGAGCAAGTGACTGCAAGGAAGCAAGAAGAACATTACCAGGGTTCTATGTACAATTTTGAGTTGTGGCCTTTGGCAACACCCATGTAGGGGGTCCGGGGGCTTCCCCCCGGAAAATTTTGAAATTTGGAGCCATTTTGGAGAGTTTTTCGGGAAATATTACAGTTATAAAACTAAAGGGTAATTAATTTCACATTAATTTTACAATGTTTAATCAACATATCACTTGTCATGACAGCTTAGGAAGAATAACATTCCCTACTTTGAAATTCAACAAAAAACATAATTGTATCTTTATTAATTTGTTAATATATTTCATATTTTTATAATAAGAACTGTAATTGTCATAGAAATAGGAGAACATACACGCGATAGAAACTCGCGTTTATCAGCTTATTATTAATAAATTGTCCAAACATTTAATGAAGCAAATCGTGTGAAATGCATATTTAGAAACAAGGAACCTTTCGCTTGACATTTTTGGAGGAGGAAATATTTTGGATTATAATTTCGCGAAATAACTGGCGATTGTCAACGCTGTAGGCGGCGAAATTCGCCGGGTGCCGGCTTCAATAGCGTAGAGTCTGGCTGCTATTAATAGCTAAAAAAGCGGACAAACAAACCAAATTTGACTCACAAATTATTGCAAATGAGCTATTTCTTTTATGGCCGCAAGAATTATGGGTAAAAGCGGACAAACATCGGTACTGACGTCATCTCGACGGAGCGCTATTGAGAACCCTGTATTACACAGCTGAGTGGCCAGACATCAACTGGTCCGCGATGGTGGAGGGGGTCAACAACATTGAGGGACGAAACGAAATCTATTTGTCGACGACCCGTCGGCCCCTAATGGTTGTTTCTCGGGATGGTTGTTTTATATTACATGCAGTATATAATTTCACGAACTAACTTCGCGGCCTTTACTTATTCTCACAATTGTTATACAATTATTAAGTTTCCCGTACAGATGTTCAGTTAAGATTATATATAAAAAGTTTGGGTTAGTTGAACCGCAAAGACCTCATGATTCTGTATGTTTTTATCATACAGTTTGTTTATACACCATTGACCATACAGTTTCTTTATGCTTAAATATCTGTTTTTCTAGTTTATATAAAATTGCTTTATTAGCTAAATAATCAATATATTGGGTTGTCCCAGGAAAGATCCACATCTCCCCCACGGAGGAAATTGTGCCGTCCGAAGGGGGAGGGGGTAAAATTAACTTCAGATTAACTGAAATTATTGTAGGATGTCCAAAGAGGAGGGGAGGGCCCATTTACCATTTCCTCTGTGGGGGAGTATGGATATTTTCTGGAATGACCCATTGTCAACAAATTTAACCACTGATCAGTAGTACCTAATTTGACTGATAATCTTGAGCAAACATGCTATATAGACACAACAATGTTGCTACAGTACGGTACATATTATATACTATTATTGTCATCACCCTACTCACTGATATGATAAGTCTTACCGTATATCACGACGTACAAATCGACCTGGCACATAAGTCAACCCCCTAATTTTTAGGTAAAATATTGTGATTTTTAGGATACGGCCCTATGTATATATATATAATATAAGTCGAGTCCCCAAATTAAATAGTTACTGGTAGCAGATACAAAATAATATTCACAGAAATTTTAATAGCGTAATACAACGAGAATGGAAGTATTTTACAGAAACAAATAAATATGCATTTAATCGAACCAACATGTACAGTATTTACAACTTACTCTATAATAGTACAGTATGCTAGTCTTATAAAGAAATGGAAATTGCAAACAACGTTTCGAACATGAAGCCTCCCCATTCTCGGACTTCTCATAAGGAAGCGCCAGGATTGGTTTGACGACAACAATATAGAAGTTCAACTTCTTATAGGCATAATTCGCATAAATTGTGGATCAACGATAAGAACTCCACATCGAAAAAGAAAGCATACAAGGAGTGCAAACAACAGGTTCAGAAATCTCTCAGGAAAATAACGCAATCCTGGTGGTCGGCTATTAAAAGCTGCCGAACTTCAGGACGCAGCCAACAGGAAAGATTCTAAAGCCTTCTATGAAGGTCTCAGGAAAGTGTATGGTCCAAAAGAAAGCGGGACATCTCCAGTCCTGTCTTCTGATGGCCATGAAGACAATACATGTGGACAAAAAAGAAATTATATCTCGCTGGAAAGAACACTTTGAGAATGTCTTGCTATGTCTACCAACTCTACCATGACGACGTTATAGCATCAATACCTCAAAGATTAGAAATACCCGAATTGTCCTACGATCCAAGCTTGAAAGAAGTCGAGGATGCCATCAAGCAGATGTCCTCTGACAAATCTCCTGAAAAGGATGGTATCCATCCTGAAATCTACAAACACGGTGGTAAAAAGCTGGTTCGAAAACATCTTGAATTATTTCTTGTAATCTGGAAGGCTGGAGGCGTTCCCCAAGATTTCAAGGACGCATCCATCACACATCTTTTCAAGAATAAGGGTAAAAAAGCTGTCTGTGATAATTCACGTGGTATCTCTCTCTCCTCTGTATTGCTGGAAAAATCCTCGCTCGTGTAATCCACAGAATTATCACTCACCTTGTTGACCAAATCTATCCGGAGTCCCAATGTGGCTTTCGCTCTGGTCGCGAGACCATTGATATGATCTTCTCACTTCGTCAGGTTGCCGAAAAACTCAAAAAGCTTGGTATACCAGACAACATGCTAAACATTATCATCTCATTCCATGAAGGAATGGAAGCATCGGTCATGTCTGACGGAGAAACTTGTGACCCATTTGACGTAACAAAAGGCACTGGTCAAACAAGGTTGTGTCCTGTCCTCTTTGCACTCTATTTACACTATGCCTATGGTGACCTCGAAAACGGGGTGAAATTCGAATTTCACACAACTGGTATATTTTTGGTATTTTTAACCAACAACGTTTCAAAGCAAAAATACCCACGAGAACTAGCATGATTCGTGATTTCCTTTTCGCTGATGACGCTGCACTCGTTGCAACATCACTTTTCTATTGCTAGCAAGGCCTTCGGCCTATTAAACCATCAGCATTAAGAAAACTGAAGTACAGTGCATCAACCAAAGCCTACCACAAAGCAAATTTCCAGTCGTGCCTATCACTGCTGACGGTAGTAAGCTGAATTTATAATATGTGAAATCCTTCTTATACTTGGGAAGCAAAGTAAACACAAGTGCCTCTCTCGATGACAGATTGTCAACCGTATTTCCAAAGCAACTGATGCTTTTGGTAAACTACGTCATCGCCTCTTGAATGAAAGAAGTATATCATTAAAAACTAAAATCGGATAATCGGCGTCTACCGAGCCTTCGTGCTTACCACTCTTCTCTATGGATCAGAATCATGGACCCCCTTACAGAACTCATATCCACCAACATATCCACCTTGCAGGATATAGTCTCGAACGCAGATCTATTTACCAAATGTGACATCGGCGGTATCGGAACCCTCTTGATGCAATCTCAACTCCGATGGGCTGGTCATGTCATTAGAATGAGTGACGACAGAATACCTAAAATCCTCATGTACAGCCAGCAATATGACGGTGCACGGAATGTAGGTAGGCCACTGTTGCGTTTTAGAGACAAACTCAAATAAAAATCTTAAACCCATAAACATCCCTCTTCCCTGTTTCGAAGCTACTGCTACGGACAGCATAAAATGGAGAACTGTCTGCCATAACGGTATCGCCAACTTCGAAAAATTTCGCATTAACTATCTAAGAGATTTGAGGAAAAACACGAAATTCAGATTTAATGTACCAGCTGTTTTGTCCAACAACTCTGTCACATGTGGTGACTGTGGACTGGTTTTTAAATCACTAGCAGGATTGGCGTCTCACAAAACACAAAAACTGAATTGAAATACGTCGAAATCGACGGGAGAGAATGGGTCAAGTGGTGGAAAGCGATATGAGAGAAAGTGGGTTGGAAAGGGAGGATGCACAGGAGAAGGAGAAGTGGAGGAAACTGCTGTGGAGAGCCAACGGCCAACCCCCTGCAAAAGTGGGGAAAACGTCCATAAAACAAATCATGTTGTTCTTATATATATAAATAACATTAAAATTTGATAGACAAGACTTGTGAAATGTTTTAAAAACTGGTGGTCTAATTCTAATTTAAATTTCTAATTCAAATTTCTGATATAAATTTGTATTATTTAGCAACAAGATTTAGAGGGAAGACAAAAAAAGTATATAATTTTTATTATTTAAATGCTTTCCCTAGCTGACTATAAAAAGGCACAAGTGTGTTCTGAGCTCTTGCCGACAATTATTTAACAAAAATGGCAGGACGTTTGCCTCCCATTTCTTCCCATCATGTTGAATTTACAAATCGATTTCTTGGCTAAATCGATTTTCTAGGCACTCATACTGGTACGTTCTTGAAGAAAACAGAGCAGTTGTTTTGAGAACAATACCGTATTTTGTTTATGTAATAAAAGCGTCCTTTGGTCAAAATTTACATCAGATTCAGGGTTAAAACAATGTATAAGACTTGACAAGTTTTGGCTGAGGTTTCATGTAAGTATCCCGAATTTAAAACAGTCTTATTAACCACAAACCTAATACTAACCCTAACTCTTAAGATAATGCTTTATTTTAGAAATAACAGCTGATTTTAATTTCGAATTTTACTACCGATAATCTATGTGACGTCATTTCGGGATTTACATAAAACTTCACCCCAAGTTTTGATATAACAGGGTAAATCATGCATATTCAAATTTATTTCTCCATAATTTATTTCAAAATTTCAAGGCAATTTCAAGTAGAATGGGTGATGATTCACAGATTTCTCATCAATGATACCACTACAAGCTATCATTCTCCTCATTGTTTGAAAATTAAGAACCAAATAATTCACCATTTTCATCTTGCAGTCACTTAAACAGCAACAGTAAACACCAACAATTACAAAATGGATGCACTTTTCTGTTTTGCTTGTTATGGCTCTTTTACTTGGATGGGGTATTTACTTTGGGGCCTAACGGTACATGGTTTGCACCTACAATCCTGGCCAAACGTAGCTGGGACACAGTCACATTTATTACCTACTCAAGTTTTACTAAATTCTATTATCACACATATGAACCCTCCCCCCCCCCCTTCCCCCCTACAATGTTGAATAAAATGTATGCAATGTAACTATATGAGAATTATGTGTCCGTTGTCGTTTGAAACACCGAAAAATACAACATTGATGGGGGGAGAGGGGGGGCGGACTGGATTTTCCAAGAACTCAACAACACTGTCCCACGACTTTTGGCCATGATTGTAGATTCTGACCTTGTATTGAAGTTATCAAAATTTACATTAACTAATCATACATGGTAACATCGTGTCTTTCTCATAATGATTATGCTTCATTTATATGTAATCTGGTGATTTATTGAACTTTATTAATTTTTACAATAAGGTATGTGGGAATTGTGGATTGGAAAATCCAAATGCTACAAGGACATGCAAAGGCTGCTTGACAGACTATGTTTCAATGGCTGAAAAGAGGAAAGAAAAGATATGTAAAATGGGACAGACAAGTGCTTCCTGCCAGAGGCAGTTAATGGAGCACAGTGCAAGTATTATTGTATGAATTCAAGATGAATACTTAAATACCTGCATATATGCCACGGCACCACACTTTCCTCCCATGTAATTGACATGCATAATATATAATTTAATTCACAATAAACGTTCTACACTTTGGTTCCTTGTATTTTCTTGTGTTATTTATCAATTGTTAGCTTTTTAATTTTTTACAAAAAAGTTAGGGGTGAGGCCTATACAGGTACATGGGTGCATGTGTCCAATATGTGGGTATTTATGGTATATGTTAAATAAATTTAAGCTTCAGATGCCTGTGTGAGACAGCCTTTATTACTTTGTTCTGACTACTGTCAGACAATTATATTCAGTTTACATAACTTTATAGCAGAGGGAAGAGCCTGAGGAAGGCTGGTTTTGGCAGAATAAAGACAGTAGAGTTCAATAAATATTATATTGTACAAATCTTGTGGGACTTGTGAGCTTGGATATAAGTAACAGACGAACAGTGGACGTTCTTCAAGCTCGTATACTCAGAAGAGACAATGAACCCTTGACGGGATTCGAACCCACAACCTTCTGATTTCTAGACATTCTAACCATTGAAGCTACAAGAGCTACATTCTAACCATTGAGCTACAAGGACTCAGATGGCAGAGCGAAGGTTACATTAGGTTATTTGGTTTGAATTGTGAACATTATACAGCAGACCTATACAGTGTACCTGTGCGGCAGCATCTTGTGTATATGATAAATTAATATTGATGTACAAATCTTGTGGGACTTGCGAGCTTGGATATAAGTAACAGACGAGATACTGTATGAGCTTGAAGAACGTCCACTGTTCGTCTGTTAACCAAGCTAGTTACGTTCGTCTGTTACTTATATTCAACCTTATTTCAACAATGTTGTTATTTAACATGATGACTCATGATAGTTTTGGGTTGTTCAATCAGGCATGAACAATGTTGTTTGCTGTT
The DNA here is from genome assembly GCA_035772405.1 of Chrysogorgia sp. JL179-B06. Taxonomy (NCBI): domain Eukaryota; kingdom Metazoa; phylum Cnidaria; class Anthozoa; order Scleralcyonacea; family Chrysogorgiidae; genus Chrysogorgia; species Chrysogorgia sp. JL179-B06. The sequence goes on along the minus strand of JAYKKM010000018.1, from coordinate 1,002,890 downwards.
GTTCAAGTCTGTTCATTCATCAAGCCATGTTAAACATTAAAAAAGTAGAGACAGTAGACAGTGTTTTGGATAGGAATCTCTTGAGAAGAATTGTAAAATATCTATCGTTGATAAAGTCGATTTACTATTCACAGGAAATGACGTCAAGCACTGGCACGCAAAGATATTGCACAGTGATTCAACAGTGAATTAGAAAGTTTGGGAATTGAGCGAATTTTATCTAAACAGGTCTGTTTAAAACTCAGAGCCACACTTTCTCTGTATGCGTGCCGGTGTCCCTGCTTTGACGTCATTTCCTGTAAAGGCCGCCCTATTTTTACCGCCTTGCATCCTCGCGTGTCCCTATTATCCCTACGAGCGCGGAAGAACCTCTTTTCGAACGACAAGATCTTCTTGGTAGAAACCAAAGATTACGAAAATATAAAATCCCCAAACCTGGATAAACACTTTACAACCAAGCAAAAACGTCAGAAAGATCGACATATAATAGATAATATTTATTAATCCCGTTCGCTCATATTCTCAAAAATTAGCATTATTATACATTCAAACTTCATTCTCGTTTCTTATTGGTCAACATACTCCAGTGAATTCTCAATGTCCGGCAGGCGCGACGACATTTCCGTCGAATGGTGTCCAAAAAAAATTATTGAACGCTGAGACGTCACTAGGAAAAGCGCGCGAAAATTACAAAATAAAAAATGGCTTCTAGTAGATTACTACCAGACTATCACTTTGTTTGTATATTTTTAATAAGACTATTTTGAACAATGTATAATAAAACAATTATTGGATTCGGCTTACGCATGATATCAAGAATTATCCAGACTGAGGTCAATGTTATCTGCCGAAGCCTGAGAACATTGACTATGCTCAGCCTCATCCAATAATTTTATATTAATGAATTAATAAAAATTATTATTAGCCGAAATCAGCATTTATCTACGCACAAACCTTATACCGTAAACTTCAAAAAACATGCGCTTGGCTTAGTGCAAAGGACTTCTTTGATGGGCTTATATTTGGAAAGGGCTTGTATTCAGAGGGTTTATATTCGGGCGGTGTGTTATTTGGATAGAATTATTGGAGGGAATTTTGCGTTTCAAAATATTTCATTGTGCAACTAGAAAAGGGAATCGGAAAGAATTAAGTGTTACATCACTTTGCAATGGTTCGTGCAACTTGTCTCGCAACGGCATTGTCGCTGCAATCGTTGCAGAAAGTAGAATCTAGTTCTACTTTCTGCAATGATTGCTGCAACTATTTTCAGCGTTGCACAATGTAACATCCCAATCTGCAACTTGTCTCGCAATTTTCCTCTGGCGACTGCATGCACATGCGTACTTTGTCATTAACACAAAGATGGTGAAACTTTGCACGAAAAGTTCAAGTTGCACGAAACGTTCCCTGGTGAAACATACCCTTTCATGCAACTGCAACGTGGCAGATTAAGCCGTTGCGACACAAGTTGCACACAAAATCACACAGTGTAACACCGCGTTAAGGTGATGAGAATTGCGAGAGAAGGAAATGGAATAGATATAACTATTGGAAACAAAACAATTATTGCAGTCATACAGTTCGTATACCTTGTTGCTATCTAAGAAGCAGAATTGCAATGGGAAAAGCAGAAACGATTGTTGATTGGGAAGTTGAAACAGCTTGATATAGAGTGTTACCTTGTATGGATCAGAAACGTGGACTGTGAAGGATTTACGTTCCTTTTATAATATTTATTTAAAGTTTAATAACAGTTTACAAAATAGCGATCTCTCTATGACCTAATCCCGCACATGTGCTTATAATGATCAAAATATAAATAGAAAAGTTCGTGTCCGTCACATGGACATAAAGACGTTTTGCAACAAGTGGATATGAATAGAAACCTCATAAGACCGCCGTAAAGGAACGGCAGAAAAAGTAGATAGGACATGTTTTGCATGGTAAAGGATTGAAAAGATTAACTTAATAGATTTAAATGCTGAAACTTTGTAAATAAACTAAAGTCAGTAAGATCTCTCATATAAACTCCTCCTGTATATTGACTGGAGTACGAAATACATATACTGTGTAAGTGTAGAAATAATTTACTCGTGTGTTCATAATTAGTAGAGGGGATGATTTGGAAGCTCTATTGTCCTTCAAGATGACGCAGTGGTCATGTTATAGAAAGGAAATTCTCTGGCCACGTGACGATGAAGGACTACACTAATTAAATCCGAACGTTGTTATTGGATGACTGCTCATTATACACAAAATACAATACGTTCAGTGACCGTGAACATATATTATTACATTGAGTCGGTTTCCTTTGATGTACCACGGGATGTATGCGCCATACATCCCTATGAGTACTAATAAGATAAGAAACGAAGAAAAAACTAGGAAAATCTTTGTTCAAGGTGGACAAAATCGACAAAACTTTGTTGGAAACCTCCTCAATGTAATAATAAGTCAGATAAACACCTCGAACGTGGCGATTTATGAGATATACAGCCTCGGACGCTACGCGTCCTCCGGTGTTTATCTATTACAGTGAATTTTGCGAACCTTCCAAATCATCCCTTCTATTAACTATGGTGCGTTTGAGGTCTATTCTTGAGTAAAAACCCATGGGGGGGGGGGTTATTGGTAGGATTTTGCGTCGAAGATGTGGGAGGATTATTTTCGGACGTTTACGGTATGGGCGAAACGTTTCAGTACAGAAAATACAGTTCTCGGCTAAAAGGTATTTACCATTTTCACTACTCAAGAATTACAGGGACGATTTACTTTACTCGGAAACGCCAATATAGATTACAACTCACAATTCCTAAATAATGAAATACGTACAAATATAGACATAGCATTTGCTGCCATGTTTACCTTGTCCTGCATTGTCTCAAGATCAAAAAATAGTTAATCAAAATGCAGCAAGACTATATGATTGCTGCAAGAATTTGCTCAATCAAGAGCTACAATTCTCGTATATAGCAAACACAGCGATGATTCCTCAACCGAGAAATTCACTTCTGTCGAGGTGTACACTGCTAATTTAATGTGCTGTTAAAGGACAAATTGGCAACAAAAATTAAGTTTGTTTCATATGAAAGAACTCGTAAAATGATAGAGTAACACCTTTTACAACTTTTCCGTACTTTACTTCGTTTTTGAAATATTTCAATTCGCTTGATATGTAAATGAGATGGTCTCTGACGTCAGGTGCAGGGTAGAGAATTTTCACTCATTAAAATATTAGTTACATCTTCAAATTTGTTCCACAAATTTACCTAAAAATGTTCGTATAATAACTCCTCGTGATAATGAACGTTGTAAAGTTAGCAATCACTGAGATATAAGACAATTTTTAATGTGTGAAAATTCTCTACCCTGCACCTGACGTCATATACCATCTCATTTACGTATCAAACAAACTGAAATATTTAAAAAACGAAGTAAAATACCGAAACGTTGTAAAAGGTGTTACAGAACTCTATAATTTTACGAGTTCTTTAATATTAGGGAAGCCTCGCATATCGATTTGGCCCACGAGAAACGTCATATGGACGTTGGGGGGTTGGCGGCTGTGACGTTTCTCTGTGAAACATCGAGGAAAAATTCGATAGTTTGTTTAAATATTTTGACATTTCCTAATCATCTTGGCAGTGTATTAAGAAAACTGTGGGATAGTGCGTGAGAATGTGGGAAAGTCTGTGCGAATGTAGGAAAGTGAGGGACATTGAGGGACATCAGAACACATGCGAAAGAGAGAAAAACAAAATGGCGAATTGTAATATCGAGTTGCTGATCTCCATCAAGTGATTGTTTATTGCTGTTTCGAAGGTCAGCGTAATTTTCTTAATACTTTTATTATATAAAATGACCCGGTTTTGCAAACAGAGGTATGTCTTGTCTAATTTTTTAGAAGCTAATTTTCAAATTGTGGCCATTATCAAAGCTGTTTTAATGAACTTACTGGAAATCTTTCAAATAAAATAGTAGAAAGTACTCTTTGAAGACGTTAGGCTTTAACGGTAGTTTTGCAGTGTTGATGTACACAATAAAATTTCGATAACTATGTGTGACGTTTCTAAGGGGGGGGGGGGGGTGTCTCCAGAGCAACGTCCATATGACGTTTCTCGTGGGCCAAATCGATATGCGAGGCTTCCCTTAGACAAACTTAATTTTTGTTGCCAATGTCCTTTAAAGTGCCTATAACCCCAATTTTTCTATTAATTATAAACATTCTTTATTATATAGCTAACCATGATATACCAGGATTTCACCTATTCAGCAAAAATAATATCTTCACATTTGAAGACATAGTCAATCAAGATATGGTCTGGAAACTGGGCAAACTTCAAGGCCGTTAACATTGTTAAACAAATGAGCTGTGATTTATGTAGGACGATACCTCACCGTGCACAAACCCTTTGTTTTAGGTATTGAACCGAAACGTTGCTATTGGATGATTGCTTCATTATATCAAAAATACAATGTGTTCACTAACCGTCACCGTGCACAAATTTGTATCAAGACTTTCGTTGAGTTTCCAGACCATACCTCCATTGACTATGGTGAAGATAAAAAATACCTTCAGGCCACACCAATTTAATTGTTCGGGGCACGGATCCGACCGACCCTGTTTTTGTGAAACCAAAATAAAATAAAATTTGTACCTATTATTTACTTTGATCAAAAATTGGTTATTTCTGTGCTTTTTCAAACCTCGTACCTAGGCTTTTCACCGGCGAGGTGGGACCTACGAATTTATTTTCTCGTGGTGATATTTCTCACAAGGAATAAAAGATAGGACGCGAACTCCAAGTAGATCAATATATATATTTATATATATATTGAACAGTGAAATATTTCTTTGATTTGATCTTGCTTTCGATACTTTACACAGGTTTATGTTTTTAAAATGCTAATGAGTATGACGTCAACCCAGTCATCATTTTTTCAGACACAATATACAGACATGCGAACGAGGTCAGAAAGGCTAATTTAAATGCATATAAAAGAATATTTAATTTGGGTGAAATGAAAGAGGTATTCTGTAAAGTATCGAAGGAAAGATCAAATCAGAGAAATATTTCACTGTCAACTATTTTCCTTATATAGAATGTTTATAAATAATAAAAAATAGGGGTTTATAGGCAATTTAATATAGTTTGGTATTATTAATCTGCATTAAGATGTTTCTTCGACCTCTTTAGAATTACTTTTTTCGTCAACTGCCGTATCCTCGGTGTCCTCGGTTTCCTTAGTTACAACCTCAGCCACCTTGTTTTCCACGTCCTTGTTTTCCACGTCCTCTTCATCCTCGTTATCGCTACGACAATCCACTTCATCATCGTCCGTCTCCAAAAGCGCTGAGAATTTGCTCTTCTCGGCCCAAACCTTGTAACGCAACAAAGAAGTTACTGACTATAGAGTCGAATATTAAGACACTGTTGACTACTTCAACCACAGAGCTCTAAAATAGGACTGGATCAAACCCATAGTTCGCGTGCGGCAAACATGAAATTAAAGGGGGCCATATTGGTGTTACTACCTTTGCGGTAAAGCTTTTATAAGCAGTGGTTGCTTCAAAATACGTTGGCGATTTTAGCGATGAAAATGCACTCAACGTCACAGTTAAAACATTCTCTTGTGTTAGTGCCTTGATTAGCCTTGTAACCAGGTATTCTTTGGCTTGTTTTTGTGATTTAAAATACTTAAAATCCGTCAAAAACGACAAAATCTACGCGAGGAATCACGTCAGCTTATTCTTTATTGAGTTATAATGCACGGTTTTTGAGCTCAGTAACCAATCAGAGAGCGTGTTCTCGATAATTTACTTCCGGTTATTTTATAAAGAATGTTAAAGTATATATCAAGGTTAGGGTTAGGATTATTATTAGGGTTAGGCTATAGTTCTTGAAAATGAGAAGGTCCTTTTGATCATCTCTTTTAGCCTTCACCTTCCATTTGGAACAAAATACTCGGTCGAGAACTGGTACCTAATCCAAAATTGCCTGATGCACTCAATTTACCACACATTTATACAATTAGTGTATATACAGTCAATTTAAGGAAGAAATTCGGCTGAAACAGAACAAGTATAGGGGTATTCCCAAAGTTTAGTTTATTCCCAAAGTTTCAGCATTCTTACCAATTTAGTTAAGAAGATATGGCTAGTTGAATTTGAAAATTTGAGGATTTTGACGCCATATTTGTTTTGAAAATATGACGTCGTTGAGTGCTTCTTTATCAGCAATGGAGTTGTTTTTATTGCGATCACATGGTGATAGATGTTGTGAATGCTCTTTGGAGCATAATTAGTCGAAATAAGCTATTTAGTTCCTCATGCGGCAAAGTAGAGGAGCAAAATATGGTGTCGACATTGGATAAACTCTCCAACTTCAACTTGCACTATCAGCGCTCGAAATAACTTTCCCAAAGTTCCCGATCATGGTGATCGCCAGTCATGATTTTCTGCCGATCAAATGGAAATCGGGAACGTTTTCCTAAGTTCACAACAGTACACTAGTATGACTAGTTGTCACTACTTAAAATTGCAGTCACCGTCTATTTTCACACTCTTTTGATTGTAGATGTGATGACTGAGATAATTTTCTTTCTTCTTGAAATGCCTTTTGATTTCTCTAAAAGATAATACATTATACAGTGGAAAACCACTGCTGAAATCCTCACGCTCGTTCAGGCTATAAGCCGTTACGAGGATGTATCAGAAATCGCTTCACATAAATTGTAATATGAATCGTGCAAACCGTCGTTTAATGATGGTGTAATTGCAATGTACTTTTCTTAGGCTAAACAAATGCTTTTGGCGTGTTTCTGACTGCATCTTTTTGAATGGTCCAATATATTTCTTGTTGATCAAGATGATCACCAACCCTGCTTTTCCGCCGATCATAAACAATTTCTTGCCGATCATTGATCGGCGCTTATTTCGAGCCCTGGCTATCTTCGTAGCTTAATTGATTTGAATGCTAAAACTTTCAGGAAATAAACTAAAGTCAGTAAGATTTTTCATATGAACTCAACTTGTATTCTGACTGGAGTACTTCTTTAAGACCTGCAGTTACATTCTCACCTTCACTTCTGGTTCTTCGTATTTCTTAGGTTCAACAGGTCTCGGCTCTCTCTTCCCTCCTCGTGCAACACTTTTCCCTCGACCACGCCCACTGTCCGGCCTTGGTTCCTCTCTGCCACGTTCACCTTGCCGCTTCATAACCGACGATGGTGGGCTGTTAAAAGGAAGATTTGAAAAAATAAATTCCTCAATAAGTTCCACGTATCCTCATAACGAATATCAAGTGTAATCCAATGATAAAATAACATTTTGAAAATATGTATTCTGAATGGTCGAGTGAGTGTCAACCGTCGTGCAAGTGTCAACCGTCGATAACGAAGTGTTTTGAAGTGCTTCGTTGCCAACTTGATGTGGTATAAATACTTCAGAAATTCGCCGAGTCTTCTCAGAAAACACTATAGAGGCTTTCTTATTCATCCACAATCCAAATACATCGACTCGGAAACTAATTTTTTTTGTTTGAACCTCGTCACTTGGTCTTCGACGCTTTGCGTCAGTCAAGGATGATATAATTCGAAACGAAAGTCAAGAAAACGTTGAGTTTTGTAAAAATACAGAAATAATTACTTTCTAAGGTATGCCTTCTTTCAATTAAAAGACAAAATGAATAATTTATGTCAAGGATTGACAAGATTTACCGATGCAGAGTACTAAGGGAATTTCGTTCTTTAAAAAATGGTCGACCGAGCGTGCAATGCGTCAAGGTTGACACTCACCATTTTTGAATTCAAACGAACGGTTGCTAAAACGTTTTTCAAAGTTTAAAAAATGTAAAGTTCTGAAGTTTTAAAACATCATTCGTCTATTTCTTGTCACTCAATTACTTTTGCTCTCACAATTCAGTCGAGAGTGGTTGGCAGGATTCCGGCCACCTTACAACAGTTAGGTATATATCACGACCAGCCGACAACTTTTAATAATATAAAACAAAGTATATTCCAAAAAATAATGACATCCTTTAAAGTGCCACTACGATGAAAATTCACTCCCGTCTTTTAGATTTTCTTTAGCATAGAATAGTATTTCAGGGTCGAAAGTGATCATCGATGTAAAAAAAAACTAAAAATGGTATTTTGAAGTTAGTATTTTGAGCTCTGAAATCACTATTATTTAGGCCACCATTTCTAAAAACGTGTTCCAAGTGAGCCCGCAATTTCAAAAGGTAACATTGTTTGTGACGTCAGATTCTCAATGCTTCGCCTGAATTTCAGTCGAGGTTACTTGTTTTCTTGTTTTTTTCGAGAAGTAGATGAAATGTTCAGCCTTTCAGACGAAGAATTTGAATAAACGACTTTGATTTACTTGAAGAATTAGCGATGTGGAGTCTTCGCGTTGAGAATTTGACGTCACTTCGTTACGCTGGTCAGGAACATGGACGATTAATGGCGGACATAACAACTCCAGATTCGGAGTCAGAAAAATAATACTTGCCATCGTCTAATCGCAAAATGGTTTCGACGAGTAATATTTAGCAGCTCTGCTTTATAAATACGTAAAAATATCGATAGGTAAAAATGTGATCGTAGTGGCACTTTAAAGGTGGCTCGATAGTCTAAATCATGCAAAATTGCATTTTTTCGTATAGAAATGTTTGTAATGCAGATCTGAGCTTCATCGTGGTTCATAGCTCTCTAGTGGTGGTCTTGTTCACTGAAAAGTTTTATACCTTCAAAGTTTACCTGAGTGGAGAAATCGTGTTTCCAATAAATCCAGAAAACGAATTTGCATAAAATTTGCCGCTTATCATAAACACAATTTCTCTAGATATACAAATGCTACAAGTGTGAAACGTTTCAATCATCAAGACCACTGCTAGAGCTACTCACTGATCTCTAAATAAAGACTGGATCGAGCAACTATTGTTCAGAAAATGAAGCCGGAAGTCCGCCATTACTAAGGGACCAACTGAGAATCCTATGAGGTTTTTTGATGGTTTATGTACTCTTACCATCGACAAAATAAAATAATATTACTATAAAGAGGACCAGAAAACATTTTTCAAATTACTGGGTAAAACGATTCATCGCCTACCTACAGATTTACTGCGACTTTGGTCCCTTAGCAATGGCCGCCGTTGGCTCTAATTATCCAGTGAGAGAAGCCTGATATGAGACGTCAAATTAGGTTGAAGATTTTATGCATTTAATGTTAACAAAGAAACTATATTGGCCAGACACTAAACCTACTTTCACAGTTTAATTTGCTTGCAAACTCGGAGCTTCTAATAATCTCTCGTCAATTTACATTATGCAAATATGCAGGCTTCAAAATCAGCTCATCAGATACAATAGAAAGCTCAATCCAGTCTTTATTTAGAGATCAGTGGAGCTACTGTATGCAATGAACCAAAATAAAGCTCAGATCTGCATTACAAAACTTTTTATGGGGAAAAATGCAATTTCTCATGATTTAGACTATCGAGGTACCATAACAAACCGGAATTAAATTGTCTTGTTCTGCAAGGAACTGAACCTGACGCTCATTGAATATAACAATTAACATGATAACATGTAAATATTAATAGCTAGGCTTTCTTCCTCGTCGATAATGTATCATTCCACTGTATATATAAACCTAGGCAATTTCGTATGATCACTGAAGTAAAGTTGAAATATTACAATTTCACAATAGTCTCGTCTTGTTATTGACTCGAATCTTGGGTTTTCAGGATGTCATTATTTTTCCGAATATGCTTTGTTTTATATTAGGAATATATGGAAACTAGGTTTTAATCACTGATCTCTAAATTAAGACTGGATCGAGCAACTATTACTCAGAAAATGTCCCGTAATTTAAAACATAAACTACGGCTCCATAAAAGCAGATCTCTAATCAGTGTTTTTTATCGTGCGATCGACTTTATTCGATCGCTTTGCCCTCGACTGGAACGGATCCGGTCGAGAGCTCACAATTCAAAAGAAAGCGATCGAGTAAAGTCGATCGCGCGATAGAAACACTGGATGGAAATCCGCCTTAACAGTAAACTATGACGCGTGGCGAACCACGTGAGCACAGAGGTCACTCCAACATGGCCTCCGTGCGCTAATTCCGACTTCGCAGTTACTGTAATGGAGCCATAGTTTGCGTTCAAAATTACGAGAAAACCTTCGCCAACTGATTCATTTTAGCATCTTAAAAGATCACAGACAGATAGTCTCTGTCACCTATAGGCTATAGTAAAACTATATAGCGTGGTCCCTTCAAGATGGCCACCGCAAAGTATTTCCGGCAAGAGAGAAACTTTTCACAGCATCCAAACAATAGTTGCTCGATCAAGTCTATTTAGAGATCAGTGATTTTAATCTAACTGTATAGGTTGTGAGGTAATATATACGCGTGATCACTTGCGATACTTGGCTACGTGCACATGTCACCTTTTCCGTCATCATAAATATAAACATAAACAGACGAAAACAACCTGTTTAAAACCTATTGGCTATTATTTCAATCTTTTGCTTTAAAGTGCCCCTAACCTCAAAAATTTTTATTGTCTTATTTGGAAGAACTTTTAAAGTGATAAAGTAACTTCTTTTGAAGATTTTCCCTTCTTCGCTTTCTTTTTGAGATATACCAGTTTGTTTGATATGCAAATATCTGGAATTTCGTCACACATGCATAATAGGGACCTTAAGCAACGCAAGAATCTACGACGCGGACGTCGACCGGAAGTAAAATTATGACTGTGCCGTCAATAAACCCAAAACAATTGGTCAGAGCACCACCTTTACGATGAACGGCATCTGCATATTGCTGTAAAAAGACAGGGTTTAGAAGAGCAGCATTCCAGTCAGTTATACGATGGTGGTGATTGTCGTAGATCCAATCCATAACAGAATTTGTGATCATGCTTATCACTGGTACAGGTTTGCCAAACATTGGGATCAGATCGCTATATCGACACGGATAAGTAAAGCGATGGAGGAGCATACACAAACCTTCGAGGCCATCACAAACACTTCTTTGTTAAAAAATAAACACGTCTGGGATTCGTAGAGACTCTGCTAGCACATAGAGGTGATGTTTTTCAAAGCGGAACTCTGCCTTACACTCCACCGGATCCATGTTGTCGAGGTCAAAGCTCTCGTAGTTTTCATGCGGAAATTCGGGGTTTTTTTGAGCTGTTCAAATCGTATAATAAAACAAACTCGTCTTCATCTATATCGCTATCGATGAAACTATCTAGGAGAGCGAGTTTTGTTTGTTTAAAGGATGCCATAATCTTGAAAACGGAAAATTTGACCATTTGACGTGATTTGACGTACGTTACGTTATCTCACGCGGTCATTTATAGATGTCCGCGTCGTAGATTCTTGCGTTGCTTAAGGTCCCTATTGAGTTATCAGAGAATGTTATATATCTTTGCGTTCGTGAAATAAAAACACTAAAGTGTGAATAACACGTGTGTGCGTTTCTCCCACAACACCAAACGTGTTGATTTTAAAGGAATTCGTTCGGAATTTCGAATCTGTATATCTACAGATTTCTCCAATAAGTCATTATGCATGTGTGACGAAATTCCAGACATTTGCATATCAAACAAACTGATATATCTCAAAAAGAAAGCAATGAAACGAAAATCTTCAAAAGAAGTTCCTTTATCGTTTTAAAAGTTCTTCCAAACAAGACAATAAAACATTTTGAGGTTAGGGGCACTTTAAATAAACCTCACATGTGTACAGGTTGTTGACCTGATAGAAATTGTGCATAGTTTTATCGATAATTCGGCAGACACGCGGTTCTTTGTTGCTCACGGATTTAAAAATATTTGAGGCTGAGCTTGGTGATTGGGGTTTAAGCAATTTCTGTTGAATATACGCATGTTTGCTATGGTCCGTCTCTAACATCGCGAACTTAATTCGTGCATTTTAACAAGTTCCACTGTGGAACTTGTTAAACCACTGTGGAACTTGTTAAACCACTGTGGAACTTGTTAAACCACTGTGGAACTTGTTAAACCACTGTGGAACTTGTTAAACCACTGTGGAACTTGTTAAACCACTGTGGAACTTGTTAAACCACTGTGGAACTTGTTAAATGTGGCAACGTTTGAAACCATTTGGTTCAGCAGCTTGAACTATGTAAAAAATTCAAACATTTGATACCCTTTGATATCAATGTAAGCTATCCTTAAAATTCTAGTCTTTGACATTTTTATTGGGGGGAAGTCGCCCCCAGCCCCTCCCACCCCCTAGTTTCCGGAACAAGGACAATACAAAAATTTGGTTGCAGTTCTACATCTTTTACACAATATTGTACAGGGGGCAGTGAAATAAGTCCAATGCAACGGGAAAATCCGGATACCGAGATATCCAGAATTTGAACAACCGTCTCTTGTACATTTAAGGTGGCTCCATACTGTTCCGCATTGGAATGAGACTATTAAAGAAAATAGCCTTTATTTTATGTACTGATGAATTTAATCGTATTTTAAGTAATCAGTGAAGTAGTCTGAATATTGTTCTGATGTTATTGATGTATAAATTACTTAATGAGTTACCATGGTAACCATGGTGTAATTAAGGTAAGTAAAATTGCTGCTAATTTACCGATTTTTGGTCATTATCTCACGAAAAAGTTCGGTGACCCCCAAATTTTAAGCGTTCATTGTTATTTAAAGTGTGAACACTCGGGAAAAAACGTCGAAAAACACAGCCATATTTGTTTATTCCCGCGCGAGATTTTTCCAAGTATTTCAATTTTTACGCGCGTGTGATTTTCGTGGGTTTGTACCCAGTCCCTTTATCTCAGAAGGGTATGGAGCCACCTTAAATAACAAAATTCTGGTTCAGTACATTTAGATCACATAAATCGCTACAGTAGTATTGTACATTTCAGATTTAAAGCCTGACAGGTATCAAATAAACAGGAACCTATCGCAGGTTAGCTTGGTAAAATGTAGATTCTGCTTCACGGGTCAAATACTCTAAAAGGTTGGTGTACTGCCGAAATAGTGTGTAGGAGGTGCAACGTTTTGAGCGAAGGTCCTTCGTCAGAGAGTGAAACATTAAAAGTAGACCAGCTACACACTATTTCGGCAGTAGTGTTTTCAATTACTAATCGTATAGTTGAAACATCCACGATAGTCCGATAGTACATTGTTATCGCAGGGGGTTATGCGCCAAGAAACGACTGCCTTTTCAAATTCCTGGTTGCACATCTGGTGCTATACACGTACCTATTTTCGAACTTCTTCTCGCCCTCCTCACTTCCTGTGGACCTGAGACGACGACGATCACCAAATTTCCCTTCACCGCCCTCCAGCGATTCCTTTCCCGCCTTCTCTTTCTCCAGTCGAGCGGCGATCTCCATTTCTCGCGCCGCCGTATCAACGGGCTTAGCTCCTCCAAATATGGCTGACGAAGCCCCCTTTGCCTTGCCATCTCCTCCAACAACGGCGTCCTTGGGAGTCGACCGTGGTTTGAGTTGAAGACGAGGTCGTTCTCGTGCTACAACGGATAATCGTATCCCAACTTAGTCCTTAAAAGCCCATCTAATCTACATCCAACGATTTTCCCTTGCCAACAATTGTCATCTTCTGTTTTTGACTCCTCTAACCTCTGATCTCTAACCTAACCTATCATCGGGGATTATAGAGTGTGCTAACTGGGCTTCTGACGCTAACATAAAGTTGAATAAAAAAACTAAAGAAATTGGCGTCTATTTTTCGCCCCAGGGCCCTGCTCTATCACCCATTGTACGTACTTGATGAGTGAGCTCCCAGCAGATGTGTTAGTTAGAGTGTACTATACGTATATTAGGATATCTTAGAGTATGCCTGTGAGGTGTGGCATTATTGCTTGCCTCAATACCCGTGTGACGATTTATATATACATGCGTGTTAACTTACGTTCTTGCCGGTCTTCTCTTCTTTCACCACCCTCGAATCTGCCGCCAGATTCCCGTCCGCCAGATTCCCGTCCGCCAGATTCCCGTCCGCCAGATTCCCGTCCGCCAGATTCCCGTCCACCATCACGAGTTCTCTCTCCCTCATTTGGCCTAGAACAACAGGAACAATTCCATGAACAAGAGCCCCAAGAAGTAGTTCTTAAAATGTCTATAAACCCAAATTCTATATTATATACAAACATTCTATTATATAAGGCAAATAGTTAAACAGTGAAATATTTCTTTGATTTGATCTTTCCTTCAATACTTTAGACAGGTTTATGTTTTTAAAACGCTAGTGAGTTTGTCGTCATCCCAAGAATTTGGCTTGGTTTCCTAGTATAATTCATGAACGCTATACCAGAGATGGTAACAAATCACCTTTTGCAAGTCCAAATCAAGTCACAAGTCATTCTGTTCAAGTTCAAGTCCAGTCACAAGTCATTTGTATAATTACTTGTGTTACTGTACCATCTCTCTATGTGGTATACTGACGGATTCGATGTTGTACTTAGTTTGTGGTGGCTGCAAGCCATTATTATAACATGTGATTACTGATTAAAGAGAAGTTCAAGTATACAAGGTATTAAAAAGTTCCGCAGAGGTCGCGTAAAAGCTCTGGGGACGAGAGTTCACAAGTCTCATACTCAGGGCCCAGTGAGGAAGCCGCGATGAATTCCACGAAGTGCATACGTTTGTCAGTAGTCAGTACCATAGAAATACAGGACTAGGAGAACTTTACTTTTGACTTGTATTGGTAACAAGTCATTTTTTGCAAGTCCAAGTCAAGTCACAAGTCATTCTGTTCGAGTTCATGTCAAGTCACAAGTCACAAAAATAGTGACTCGAGTGCGACTCGAGTCCAAGTCCTATGACTCTGCGCTATACTATAGATCTTATGATCAACTTTTTCATGCCAATCCTCAACCAGTCTATCCTGGCTCTCTATTGCTAGCCTGCGCGGCCCTTAGCCTGCGCGGCCCCTAGCCTGCACACTCGATTTTCCTTCCTTCCTACAAAAGAAGAGCCCGCAGAGGAGGCAGCTATCACACGGTAAGCAGGAAAGAAAGCCAAATTCCTGGGTTGACGTCACATCATTAGCATTTCAAAAAACAAACCTTTATAGAACATCAACGTAAAGTTCAAATTATACACAGGAATCTATCGCGGTATTACTTGCTGGTCGCAGTGCACAAGAAAAATGAAAACCTCGAATAGAATATAGTTACAGGTTGTCCGTTCTTGAAACATCTACGAAATCTTAATATTGGCTGCCATTTTGCTGCCATTTTGAGGGTGGGCACTAGAACGGAACCACTGAGACCATGTAACCGAGAGGGAACTGGGACTAGAAAGTAAATTATTTCAAACTAGAAATAAATTTTCAAATAATCAAGATGGCGACCGATATTTGCTGCAAAAGAGGAGGATATATTCGTTTACTTTACACATTCTTTATATTAGTTTATACGTGAGGCCCGCAAGTTACAATTATTCAACAAGTACTCTACTGTATTATGGCAAATAATAACTAAGTACTATAAGTACTCGTACTGCATTTGTTCATATTCATGTGTGATATAAAACTGTTGTTGTCACCTCACCTGCCCTAGCTAGTGTAATAAATAGGTAAGCCTGCTTCGCAAACATTTTAAACTCCACATCAGACAAATTTAGAGAAAATAGTTCAAGGATTTAGGAAAATAGTTCAACATCCACTGAGGCCAATATCTCAACCCAGCCTCAGTGGATGTTGAACTATTTTACCTGAATTTGTCCGATGTGGAGTTAAAAATGTTTGTGAAGCAGGCTTACCTATTTATTACACTAGGTCAGGTGAGGTGACAACAAGAGTTTTATATCATACATGAATATGAAACAAATGCAGTACGAGTACTTATAGTAGTAAGTACTCTACTGTATTATGGCAAATAATAACCAAGTAAATATTAGTTGTAACTTGCGGGCCTCGCGTATAAACTAATACTAATATAAAGAATGTGTAAAGTAAACGAATATATCCTCTTCTTTGCGGTCGCCATCTTGATTTGAAAATTTATTTCTAGTTTGAAATAATTTACTTTCAGTCCCAGTTCCCTCACGGTTACATGGTCACAGAGGAAATCTCGAAAAGTGAGCCCAAAATATTATTCTGCATGCGGTCGTGATCCAAGCAATTTTGATCAGGTTTAGCAAACTTGCCGGATGTTTTGCATGAAAGTAGTTTTGTTTATTTCATAAGCATGTTTGTTAATAAAAAAGTAAAAACTAGGACCCAAGGTCCAAGGACACTGCAAAGTTTCATAGAGTTATGTATAGTATTAAATAAAACAGTAGCATAATGCATGACACAAGTTTAATGCTGTGCAGGATTTTAGATTGCTTGCTTATAAAAAGCTGCAGTATTATTAATAGTTAATATACTGTTTTTTTAGAAAAACAATTCTTGATCTTTATTATTTTAATCACAAGGTTGATAAAGGTGATAAGTTGGACAGAACATTATGGCAACTATGTCCAATGGCTAATTCCCTATGATTATTGGGAACAAACATGATATCCTAATAAGAGAGTTATGAAAATAAATGACGATGAACAATAAACATTATAAAAGTAAATTTTAGTATCCAGACGAGAAAGAAACAGAAAATAATGCTAGTCTGGTGTTTTCTCAATGAGAACATCTCTTCCATGGTTAGCCGTCTAATTAATTATTCTCCTATGTAAATATAGACTTATACAGTGTGTATAAAAAAACCCGCTACCGGAAGCAACTGTGAATTAGCATTTTTTTCAAAGAACCCATTGTAATAGTTTGAAGGCTTAGACACCTCTGAGCAACGAATGCGTAAAAAATAACTTGGATTGCATTCGTATTGAAAACTGCTTTCTCTCTTCTTGATTAACGCAGCGCTTGGACCATCTTAATTTCCCAGGTGTATAATTTTTTTTTAAATACAATAGGTCTCTTTAAGAATGCTAATTCATTTTCTAAGGGTAGCGGTTTTTTTTATACACACTGTATATAGATAGTTTTCACACCTGTAATTATCACTCTGAAGATGTTGTAAGTTCGCAACGAAACGTTAGTAAATATGTTCTAAAACTTGACTTGTTTCCATATTATTGTAGCAATACATTTACGTATATATTGAGCTGGGGCTCTTATCTTTATACTTCGATGACGTTAAAGGAAGCGAAGTCCAAAGACCAAGAAATACAAGATTGATTTTGTAATAAAAAGTGCCATATAATGGACTTGTGTATATATATACACACTGATGTGGTGAATGTGGGAGAGCTTGGAGTAGACAGACGATACATGGACGATCGTTAAGCTCGTATCCTCAGAAAAATGATTCTGAGTCCCGGACAGGAATCGAACCTGTAACCTTCTGATTGCCTGTGAGACGCTCTAACCATTGAGCCACCGAGACTCAGATGGAGAGCGAAGGTTACAATGATGTACTTGTTCGATTGATATATATGTACGGCCTATGCGGCATATAATGGACTAATAATAACCACCACTGTTCGGTATTTGCAGTAAAATACCAAACTTTGGCCGCTATTGCTCGGCCAATACAGAAAAACTTGGTTAGATATTTTACCATAAAGACCTCACTCTTGGTCATTAAGCAGTTAGTATTAATATTATTTTGTGTCAAAAATCCCATCCCTCGATCTTTTAAAAAATCAAATTTCCCTGTCTCGGAAAAAGTCAATCAGTCAATATCCCATCAGTGCCCTCAACCTCGTAACCTAGGCTTTTCACCCACTCGCCGGAGTGAAAACCCTGGTGGACGCTGGTCATGTGATCTGCTAAACGATTTTGTGTCAGGGGAGGGGTGATTTTAAACACGTTGGACGAAGCCAACAAATTCTAATAAAAATAGCGTATCAATCGAGGTGAACGTTCGAGCCGATTGTTTTCCTTCGAAGTATTCATGTTGCTGTTACCACTTTTGGCTATGGCAAATCTTTAATTTTCCATCTGTTGCCAATGTTGTTGTTCGCCAAAGAATGCAATCGCCGAGGAATCGCGACTCAAGTAATTGATATGGAAAGCTATTCGTTTTCTGCTGTTTCAGTTATTGTAAGTGTAACGCCATTAAATTCTTTAATCCATTAAAAAATATGAACGAAGTTGAAGAGCTTCAATGTGATTTTTGATAAGGATAAACTTAAAGGTGCCGTCCAGTCCGTCCTGCGCATGCATGTGTGATATTTCAAACGTGGGGGACTCCACATGTCAACAAACTTCAACGGAATAGATTTGCGACAGTTCGAAAGCGAGTATTCGTCAAAGGTGGCGAAGGCGCGAGTGGTAGTTTGATATATTATCCACAGTTAGGAACAGAACAGCTTCTTATAACACGCTTTTTAGGCGGAAAAGCTCAAGCGTGGAAAACAAATCCGCAATACTTCATGTTCAATGTTTATATAATGCAATGTAAACAAACGATGTAAACAGAAACGTGGACATGCGCAGAACGGACTGGACGGCACCTTTAAGGGCGCTCAATACAACTTTGTGTTTACTCACACGGAATCATTCTTGTCTTGCAAATTTGGCCGAGAATTTAAATTACACAGCAAGCTATATCAAGAAAGAGTGTGTGTCATAGTGATCGATGAAGCTTATATAAGATGCGGCCTGCGGGAACGAGTCGTCGCTAGAACGTTAGCTGCCATAAACAAACCTGTATTTCTACGGTTAAATATTTTTTTTGAAAACTTTGCATCGCCAACGCTGCGACAAAGGCGACAAGCGATGGAAAAGTCGCAAGAAGACTTAAAATTTTTTAGAAGAATTGATAACGTTAATCGACATATTCCAATAATCCAAGACGCGCGTTCGAAAGAAATAAATGACCAATGAGGTGACGTGTCATATCTTGATTAACGTCAACAAACACTTTGTCATCCCTCCCTAAATTAACATAGCAACGCTAATTAAAAATCTGCTAGATTTTAGCAGTTCACGTGACCAGCGTCTACCAGAGTTTTCGTTCCGGCGAGTCCGCCGAGCGGGTGAAAATCCTGGGTACGAGGCTGCAGTGCCCCAACCTCCCCTGGGTTAACATTGATAGGAACATCACAAAATATCTCTAGTGAAGGAATGTGGGCTAATAATATAATTATTCAGGCAGTGTTGGCTAATTAAAAAAAATTAAGATTATGATTTGTGTTGCCATTACCTTTTAACAGGAAAATCGTGGATTTAACCAAATAAAAAAATATATGAAAAAAGGAATATTTAGACCTCATTTCCCCATCAATTTTCTTCGGTTAGATTTTTGAAAAGAACTAACCTATCTCCATCCTGCGAGTTAGTTTCTTTGTCAGGCTCATTTCTGTTAGGAGCACGATCATCACCATGCGAGTCGTCGTTACTTCTTTCCTGCTTATTTCTGTCACCAAATCCTCGATCTCTATCATTGAACCACTTATCTCGGTCACCATTATCCTTATCTCGGTCGCCATAACTCCTATTTCGGTCGCCATATCCCCCACTACCACCTCTGTCGCCACCATATCCCCTATCTCGCTCGCCGCCATAACCCCTATCTCTGTCACCAGAACCCCTATCTCTGTCACCGAAGCCTCTGTCTCGATCACCATCTCTGTCACCATAATCCCTGCGACCTCTGTACCCGCCTTGGTCACCGAATCCTCTTCTATCCCCAAAACGTCCACTGTCACCGTATTGTCTATTACCATAACCTCTTTCACCATCTCCACCCTCATTACCATCTCCACTTCCAAACCCACCATCACGTCTGCTTCGATATCCACCTCTGTCCCCATATCCACCTCGATCCCCATCTCTATTTCCAAAGCCACCACTTCTACTCCCATATCCACCTCTATCCCCAAATCCACCTCCTCCACCTCCACCCCTCCGATCACTAGGTGGTCCCCACTCTCTATCATTACGATCATCTCTGCCAGAGTCGTTCCCATATCCTCTCCGTTGATCTCCAGCGTTCCAGTCACGTGGCTCTTGGTTACCAGACGGCGGAGCTGAATCTTTCGGCCCAGTTCTCCAATCTCCATCAGCTTCAGAGGCTAATTCACGATTTTTGCCGTCTTTTTCCTTATCTACTTAAAACCAATTAGGATTGTTAAAAACGTATATTTATAACATGGCAATGCTGCAAATCTGATTGGCCACGCACCTGAGTTTTCTATGAGGTAATACTCCACAAGGGTGAAACTCGAGTTGACTATCGCTCATAGAAAACGAGGGCGAGTTGTCTAATTATTTTAGTAAATATACTTCTACCATATATTCCTTACTACAAACATCCTTCACCATAAAAGCAATTCTAAATGCATCTTTCGATCGCCAACAACATAAGTCGAAAATTACCAGGAATATTCTTGTCAATATTACAATACCTGTAACCCCCAAATGATATTACTGATATATATTCCACTATTCCAACATGAAGTGACAACCTCGTACCCAGGGTCTTCTCAGTGCCCGGGATGGGAGGGGAGTGGTAAGAGAAGACCCTGGTCACGTGACTCGAAGGATATTGGATTATTTTGTAACCTGGCTTATTCTCACTTATATCATCCGGGGGGCCGGATCGCTGTGAAAACATACTCGGTATATGGATAATTTAAAAATATTACAATTTATTGGAAAGACAGTAATATGTTCAATAAGTAATAAAAACTCAAAACACTATTAAACAACAGTTTTAATTTGTATTTGTCAGACTATAAATAATTACAAAAATAACATCTCCAATGGTCAATATACTGTTCGAATTAAAGTACCTGTAGCAGATCTGGAAATATGCAGTTTGAATATAAAACGTCGAGACCGAAACCACACCAGAAATCTGAAATCCCTATAAATGCTTTCAACATTTTTAATATTTAAAATAATAGTCATAGTCAGACTGTATTCGAACTGTTCTGGCGTTGATCATGTTTATCTTATGACAGCAACAAATGTCCAGTAAAACAACGTATTTTTCGAAGTAATCCACCATCTTCCAACGTCTGTCTGCCGTCCGTACTTACTGTCTTTCCAATAAATTGTAATATTTTTAAATTATCCATATATGTTTTCACAGCGATCCGGCCCCCCGGATGATATAAGCGAGAATAAGCCAGGTTACAAAACAATCCAATATCCTTGGAGTCACGTGCCCAGCCTTTACCAGGGTCTTCTCTTCCCTCGTTCCACACCCCTCCCATCCCGGGCGCTCCCTCCCCGAACACTGAGAAGACCCTGGGTACGAGGTTGATGGAGTGAATAGTTGAATGACAAAATGTTTTATGATTTGAGCTTTGCGTTGATGTTCTATAAAGGTTTGTTTTTTTGAAATGTTAACGGCGTGACGTCAACCCAGTCATCATTTCGGATACAATATTCTGATGCTAGAGATACTTGACCTAATTCAAACGTGTATGATATACTTCATGAACGCTATACTAGAGATCTTATCAACTATTTCACTCAAATCCTCAACCATTCTATCACACAGAAAGCAGGAAAGAAAAACTAATTCCTGCGTGACGTCACATCATTAGCATTTCCAGGGCTGCTGATAGGATGCGGGGGGAAATTGGAAATTGTGCGGCATTTTCAGAGCAAAATGTGCGGCAAGAAAGGCCTATTGTGCAGCAAATTATGCGATTTTTTTCGAGTTAATTTAAACCTTTATACCGTGTTTTTTAGTATTTTACTACATGTACATGTATGGCTAACACCTGCAGGCAAATTCACTGGTCAACGGAACTAGGCAACAAAATGGTTTGTTGAAAAGAATACAGTCAAAATATCAAAATGTGAAAACTGTCAAAATTAAATAGTGTCGGCCTCTTTCCTTGTTTTCCTTAACCACTGGAAGACTTGTTCCACTTCACTTAACTGTGACAAGAATACACATGAACTGTGCACTTGGTCAATATCATCGCGTCTTGGCCAGGTAGGAGTGCAATAGGAATTTGAAATTGATAAAAGATTCATCAGATCTTCCCATGGCACGGCCAATGTGTAGTATGCCTTCTGGTACACTCGACAGCATAATATTGATTTTCTTGGACTCGAAGGTTGTGTGAAGCTCCGCAGCTCTCCCTCATGTAATTCCAGAATCATGTGATGCCTGAAGTTGTGGACACTGTTGTTATCAGGAACTGGCGACTCTAGGATTAAGGACCTTGCAAAAAAGCACATGAATACACCACAGTCAAAGCTGTTTGGTTGTTGAGGGATATCCTCTGGTGTGTTTGTTGAAACGATCCAGTCCTTTGCATGGACATGGCTGTCAACCTGCTGGAGTAACATCCACATCTTTTTAACTGCATAGTGTGTTGAAGGCTTTGTAGACGGGGCCTGCATGCTATCCCATAAATAATATAAATAATCTTTTGGAAGAGTAACTACAGTAGAAGAAACCAATGCTTGCTCTGGCCAATATTACAAGGAACTAGAACGACATCTTGTTCCATTAGAGGGGCTTTTCCTTGCAACAGTTCTTCAGCAGGTCTTTTGCTGAACCCTTTCTCAAATAATTCCCACCCCAACACTTCGACTTTCATATCTTTGGAATTGGCTGTACTTGCAATGAGGTCTAAATAAGCCTGGATAACAAAGTTATTGATATAGCTATCTTCATTCTGTGCAACCTGCATATAGCCCTTGAATATCTTTCTTTGAAATTAACAGAACCATTAAGGAGACAATTTAGAAGGAGTTCTCTTTGCTTTGGGAAAACACAAGCTGCTTCCATGTTGAACTTCTGGGATGTATTTTGCTGAAGTCCAAAATGCACTTTTATGCCGGGTTCAGATTGCAGAGTTTTAGTTAAAAGCTGGTTTTCTGTGTCGACATTTTGTTCCGATGGGTCTTTTATCTTATATATACTTTAATAATACACTGTAGGTAGTAATCGCGCAGTTGAGAACATTTTGGGATCGCTCCTCCATTGGTATCTCTAGATTGCAGAAATGTTCGCATCACAGGATTGCTAGACTTGTGTAAAGGAATGTTCGAAGCTGTGCACACTTTGATCCATTCCTGACAAATCTTAACCTTTTCAATTTGCATAGATGTTCTACAATTTAAAACCGTTCTTAGTGTTTGTTGCTTGCTACTTTGGTTTTTTCTAGCGTTCTGCGTGTGTATGGCCGAATCCAAATGTTTGTCTGACACAGACTTACGAACATGATCAACTACAACATTACAAGACGAACAAAACAACAAACCATCATCCGCCGACGTCCGACACAAAATCTTCGTATTACAACGTAATACAGCTTGTCATTTTGGTGTATGTGATTGAGTCATTTGTGAAAAACCGTAAATAATGCCTTGTTTATAGAATGTTTGCGAATTGTGCGATTTTTTATGAATTATACGATCGGATGCGATTTAAGGCCGATTATGCGAAATCGCACCATCGCATCCTGTCAGAAGCCCTGCATTTCGGAGAAACAAACCTTAACATCAACTCAAAGCTCAAATCATAAAACATTTTGACATTCAACGATTCACTTCATGTAAAATCTATATCAGTAATATCAAATTATCAGTAATATATCAGTAATATATCGAATTATCAGGAGTATATCAGTAATATCGAACTTTAAAACAATATATTTCTATCTAGTTGATGTAAAATATCGAAAGCAACGTTAGTTTTAGCCTTAGATTTTAGGCAGTGAACTTTGCTCGAAGCGAAGTCGAGCGCAAGCGAGATTTTGAAATGTGCTTCTTCCTGTGATTTCGTTTAAAGTGCCCATAACCTCAAAATGTTTTATTGTCTTGTTTGGAAGAACTTTTAATATGATAAAGTAACTTCTATTGAAGATTTTCGTTTCTTTGCTTTCTTTTTGAGATATATCAGTTTGTTTGATATGCAAATGTCTGGAATTTCGTCACACATGCATAATGACGTATTGAAGAAATGTGTATATCTCTTTCATTCTCGAACGAAATATTTTAAAATCAAGAAGTTTGGTGTTGTGGGAGAAACGCACACACGTGTTATTCACACTTTAGTGTTTTTATTTCATGAACGCAAAGATATATAACATTCTCTGATAACACATTATGCATGTTGACGAAATTCCAGATATTTGCATATCAAACAAACTGATATATCTAAAAAAGAAAGCGAAGATGTGAAAATCTTCAAAAGAAGTTACTTTATCATTTTAAAAGTTCTTCCAAATAAGACAATAAAAAATGTTGAGCTTAGGGGCACTTTAAACGAACCCATGTAAACAATATAAACCTCTTACCATTAAAAATGTTTCATCCCATCCGCTGGCTCTTTCCAACAATTAAGGATAGATAATGATTCGATTAACCAATACGAATCGCGGATTATCGATGATCGATATTTACTAATAGCCACCAGTAAATATACCGCTCATTACCTATCGCCAATGACCCAATCCGCGATTCTTATTGGTTAATCAAATCATCATATATCAGGCGATAGTTGATTGAAAAAAACATGGCGTCTTCAGATAAATGAGCAAAGATTTTGAGCAACGTTTTAGTTCTAGAGAGAACAAAAACAGCAAACCAATAAATGGGATGAAAATGTTTAATAGTAAGATATTTATTTTTTACTTGAGTTCGTTAAAAAGCATTTCAAAATCTCGCTCGCTTATCACTGCCTATATCTAGGGCTGAAACATTTGTTCCTTTCGACATTTTTCAACAATTTTACACCAATATCAACATCGATAGAAATAGATTGGTTTAATGCAGGACAAGAAAATTTCAAAAGATAAAAATTAATTTGTAAGAAGTTTTTTGACGTCATTTATTTACTAAATACATTATTTACTACATTTATTTACTAACCACATTGACGTCATTAACTACATTTTCAATAACGTCACATGAGTAAACAGAGAGGATCGATCCAGGACGGTTGTCGATGAAAAAGCCACCTACCTGTACCCTGTGACTGTCCAGCCACATCCACTCGTATTCTTCTTCCTTTCAATGTCTACAAAGTCATGAAATATATTACTATTGAAGTACGGTTTGCACTGCAGCCAATTCTTGATTCGGCAAGGATAAAATTGGTGTACTGTAAATGCCCAAATGACTGGTTCGGCATTGATAAAAAGTAGCACTGGACGTGAATCGTTCACACTAAAAATTTTACTCGAAACGAACCAGTTATTTGGGCACCCATGCCACCCCAGGCGCGGATTTAGAAGTTAGTCGCATAAATTAGATTTAGAATTTGCAATTCAAAATACCTGTGAATAACAATCCTATTGGATAGGTTTTTGTTCTGAATTATTCTTA
Organism: Chrysogorgia sp. JL179-B06; assembly: GCA_035772405.1. NCBI lineage: Eukaryota > Metazoa > Cnidaria > Anthozoa > Scleralcyonacea > Chrysogorgiidae > Chrysogorgia > Chrysogorgia sp. JL179-B06. Next base: position 977,625 of record JAYKKM010000018.1, on the reverse strand, counting down.
AGAAAAGCATAACCAATAGGGTTGTTCATGAAGTGTCTAATTTATGCGACTAACTTCTAAATCCGCGCCTGTGCCACCCATATATACGTGCCGAACCATAAATGACCTGTGGTGTAAACGTCATGTATTAAACATCATATTTGGTCTTGCAATAAGCTTAGATGGTGACCGGGCTAGATGTGATGGCATGCAGACAAATCATGGTAACTAGTATCCAGAAGTGGGATACTGGATTCTCAGGGGGGATACTAAAACAATGAACCCTGGTATCCAAGTGGGATACTGAAAAACAGATACATCATACACAATTATCACACCGCATAAGTACAGTTTTATAATATTTAACACTAAAATCCATCAAAGTCACTTTCAGAGTCAGACTCTGAAATAAACTAAAAGCCTCAACATTGTTCAAATTATTATTTCCAACTTGCAGAAAATTTTCGACGACGTTTTTAAGTTCGTATTTACATGTTTTATCGATCGGCCTGGCACTTTTCTCTATCTACGATCATTTTCTGCACTTTGATCTATTTTCTTTTCGTTTTTGTTGGCTATAGTTCTACATACAGATAATGAAACAAAAGTTTACCTCGTCATCCAAAGTAAGAGCTCTCAAAAACATATCGATATCATCGAACTCTGCGTAGCCAAATCCTTTTAATCTACCATTTTCTGTCTCCCTGGGAAGACGGACGTCTGTGACCTGGGAATAAACAAGGAAGTATGACACTCCATACGCACTGACACAAATGTTCTGTATAACATGCCTGTGTATTGCGTGATTGCCTTTGATATAAAGGACCTTAAAGGAGCAGTGCCATGATGCTGATTCGCTAGCGTCACATAGGCATTGTTCAGCAGTCAAGTGTTTACATTCGAATATACATTCGATCTAGCGTAAAGCTAGGTTAAACCAAAATAGTATTGAGGATGTCTAACATTTCGAGTGAAGGACTTTCATCAAAGAGTGAAACGTAAAGACCTCCTAGACACTATTTCGGCAGTACACTAACATTTTAGAGTATTCGATCTGTATAGCTAGCGTGTTGCTGTGAAGGACGGCGGAAAGCGGATTTCAGACTAAATCGGAGCAACTACAGTAGCTATAACTAAAGCACCCAGAACCTCAAAAATTCTAGTACAGCACATTAGTCGAGCAACTATTGATGTTGAAGCAAAAAAATCAAGCCAAAATGAGTAAGTCAAAAACAAGCCAAAAAATCAAGCCATTCGGCACTGCTTGCTCCGTGGTAGCTCAGTTACAGGCGCGCTATATTATAGTTTTACTATAGGCGACATAGACTACAGTATCTGTCTCTAATCTTTTAAGATGCTATAAAGAATCAGTTGTTTAAGGTTTTCCCATTATTTAGAACACAAACTACGGTACAGTAACAGTACCTATTACAGTAATTATGAGTCTTATGAAGCCGGGATTTATGCGTGGCGGCCATATTGGAGTGAGCACCGTGGTCACTACAAGATGGCCGACACGAGCTACAGTACTTCCGGCTTATGAAATGTAAAGTGAGTGTCAAAATATTATGCGCAAAATAATCATAATTAGCCAATCAGATACAATGAATAAATAGACATAGATGTCTGTCTTAGGGAGGTGTCCGTGTTATAGAGATATCCGTCAAAAAGCTGAGTCCATCTTATAGAGGTGTCTGTTAAGAGGTTACCCTAGGAATACACAATACCTTGACACTCTTGAAAAATTGGTAGATATCTTCTTCATCTACATCATAGGGCAAATTTCCAAGAAATGTTGTATAGGGTGGCCCCTTTGGAAGCTGTGACAAATCAACTGCACCTGCCCTCGCGGCTCTTGGAGCAGTCGGTAGAACAATACGTTGAATGTCTTGTGGCTGGGCATAAGGATCATCCCATGTTGGAGTTCCTGAAATAACAAGATAACCACGTTCTCATCAGATATTTGCAATGTGACGATGCATCATGCACATAGGCGTCAGCTAGTGCCTATAATCCCTGGATTTTTCTGTACAGTGGAACCCGGTTAATACGGACAACGGAGGGACAAGAAAAAGTGTCCGTATTAACCGGTGTCCGTATTAACAGGGTTCAAAAGGAATGACGTTATCTATATGCGATTTATTGATATCAAATAAAATATGCCAAAATAGATAATGAATACGCCACTTCGTCAACAGTAACAGTTTAAATGTCTTTAACTTCTGATATAAACTCTCAAAATACAAAAACATAATTTCAAACAAAACATTATTTAAAGTATTCCGTAATTGCGCGTTGTACTGAAGCGCGTTGTTTTCGCTGTGAAAACCAAACTGATTTGACATTTGACGCGACGTTTGCCAAACTGTTCGCAGCCTCTACAAGGTATTCATCGGTTAAGTAATGTGTTACGTCGTCAAGCATTGAGATGGCGTGTTTCAGTGACGTTACTTTGGGCTGTCGTTCCTGATCCTGTTTCAGTCTCGGAAGCTATCGACGTAGATACTGCTCCATCAACTTGCATGGAGTTAAATGATGACTGGGAAGAAGTCTTTTTCTCTGGTCTGTCGGCATCCACTAAGCAGCGTGCGGAAGATGCTGATGACAGTGACGAAGATGTTGTGCAAATCGAATGCGTTGCTATGCACCTGGATCATCTCAGTTTCCAGATCTGCAAACGGATCAACGTTGCTCTGCTGCGGGGGAAATAAAATGACGTTTCCATCGGATGAGAGAAAACCGGCTTTGGCAAAACATTTTTTGATCGTAGATTCAGCCACACCTTCCCAAGCGTGGGCAATCCATCTGACAGCTTGTAATAAATCAATTGATTTACACACCTCAGCGGCAGATGAACATACATCAACTTTGCTCACTACGTGGGTGTGAGCATGAACTTTGTGTATTTCAGCTTAAAGGCTTGAATTATCCCAAGGTCGAGGGGTAGAAGACTTAACGTACAATTAGGCGGGAAAACACAATCTTAATGTGGTCATACTTTCCTTTCATATCAGGAGGGTGTATCGTGAGGGGCGGTGGTGACTGGAATGCCTTGGTATGAAATCTTTTGCACCCCCAGCAGTTGCCTCGCACTTTCTTCACAATGCGTCTTAGTCGTGGGACCCAATACCGCTCTCTCACCTTTGCCATAGTAATTCCAACTCCCCCATGCAGAGTCGCGAGGTGTGCTTGTTGAACCAGCTTGCTCGTGAATGGATGATCATCTGGTCCCCTGCACTCTAACATGTGTTGCTGGTTGACCTGCAGGTTCAACTGAAGTTGATCTTTCTCATAGTGGGCATTGTTCTGAGTCTCGTTGAGCTCGTTGAATCCACCAAGTCTTCTGGTCCTCTATCTCACTTGTCGTCAGTGGACCAGATTATTTGGTTACAGTGGTTGACTTGCAGTTGTGGACGAATCGTCGTACCCATGCACCGACTCTTAGTACTTTCCAAAGCTCGTGTTTTGATAGCAGCTGGTCGAAGTTGTCCTGTATTGGTATGGCAGCAGCAAAGACGTTCTTTTGTGACCTTTGCTTCCACATTGGTTTCCGCCGAAGGCTCGAGCGTTTTCTCTTTTGGCCATTTCGTTTTGGCCACTTTGGTCCAGTGCCATAGCTCTGCATTGACGACGCTCCCCCGACTTCCCAAGTCTGCGGGGTTCTCGGCGGTTGGTACGTGATGCCATTGGACATCCTAATGTTGGTGAATTTTGTAGACGCGGCCCTGTATCCAATACAGGGCTACGGTTGAGTCCAACCAGCAGTGCACTTTTACCGGGTAGTTATCGAGCGCGGTACGTACGTTTGAGACGAGGTTCACGACCATGTGACCTGCAACCAGTTGCAACCTTGGGATCGTCAGGTTGCGCTTGGCTAGTCGCGACTTGGCGCAGACAAGTCTATGTGTCGTTCCATCTTCCTGCTTGACTACCGAGATCGCTGTGCAGACACCTTTAGAACTCGCGTCTCCAAAGGCGTGTAAGACTACTTGGATCGGCTGCCGATGAGGGGCCACTGGACGTCGCACTGTAACGCAATCGGGCAGCGCTGACCACCACTTTTCCCAACGCTTGTGTAAATGTTCTGGAAGTTCGGCATCCCAGGGAAGCTTGCTGTCGCAGATACCGCGGAAAATCAGCTTTCCAGTAAGAGTTGTTGGCGAAGCCAGTCCCAACGGATCGTAGATTCGTGCTAATTTGGACAAGATTTCTCTTTTGGTGTACAGTATTCCATCTTGAGGGAAGGAAACCTTCAGGGTGTCTTTCTTCTTGTCCCATGGCACACCTAACATCTTGTTTTCTGACGCACTTGTTCCAAGTTGTTGCTTGGCATACGATAGTTCATCATGACTTCGTGGATGGTTATTATCGCGTTCTAATTCCTCAGCGTTTGAATGCCACTTGTACAGTGTGAATGTCGCGTATCCTTCTTCAGTGAAAGGCAATCCGTCAATGCTTGCTCGAATATTCGGTTCCAACAGTTCCTTCAAATACGCGAATTTAGTCACTTCGCTGATGTTTTGGTTGTCTATCACGCCAAAAAGTACTATTTTGAAACGTCAAACCCCAAGAAATTTTCGCAAATTGCAAAGGGTGAGGGTCTGGTAACTAACTTACGTGACGTAACTTTACGGACAGAAGTCTTTCAGGCGAGTTATTGAACAGTGTTTATTGTAATGTAATGTAAAACTTTATTTAAACAGGTGGCTAGCGTCACAACATGCGATTTTCAGTAAGCCCCTGCAAAAATTAATATTTAATGAAAATCTGGAAATCGGCAAAATATTTCCCCTAATATACAGTACACTTTATCTTCGTTTTATTCGGCTAAAATAGCCCATATCACCAAATTAATTGGTTAAAATATTAATTTAGATGCATTCGTACTTTAGGTACGATACAATATTCGCGGTCGATCTGTATGGGATTTACAAGGTGAGCCGTTTTATAGGCGTTAACTCGGGCTACTTTTGTGCTGGCAGCGTGGCATACTATATATACCGTAAACTGCGGAATAAAAGCCCTCCCGTTTATAAGCCCCCCGTTTATAAGCCCATCTATCTACAAACAGAAATTATATTCCGGTTATAAGCCCCCCCCCCCCCCCCCGAATATAAGCCACCCCATCTCTCTTACTAGTAATGTAATCTTACGGAATTTTGGGCTTTGCAGGTGTAACAATTTACTCAGTATATCAGACTGACGTTAAAACTGTTTAATAATATTTGTCAAGATGAATTCCAAGTAGGACGTCCGTTTTGTTGAGTTATTAGTTACATTCGGGTTGTTACCTTTGTTTTGTTTAGAAAACTGGTATGTGTTTTTGTTGATTTATTGTGAAAGATTAATTAAAGACCAGTAAATAAAAACGTATATTGATAATGCCGTATGTTAGTCTCAAATTATTTCACTAGCAGTTCGATCATTCCCAAACGATTTTTTTATTCCGCTTATAAGCCCCCCCCCCCCGAATATAAGCCCACCCAAAACCCCTTACGAAATTGTATAAGCCCAGGGCTTATATTCCGCAGTTTACGCGGTATATCATTTTCGCCAAATTTGTCAGTTGTCAGAAGTTTCCGGTGAAAATAAGTTCAGCTAAACTGGGCAAAGTTGTCTCTTAACTATAGTTTAACTGTTGTTTGGGCTTTCAAATTGTAGTAAACTTCTAAAACTAGGAGTTCTTATCAGAAGTGAAATGCTGCCTCGGAACATACACAGGAGCAATGGGTATATTAGAAGGGTATTCCCGTTCGTTTGTTTGATTTGAAATATGACCGCTTGACCGCCAGATAAGTCGTTCAATTGAGAAATATTACAAACGTGAAGTTCCATTTCGCAAAAGTGTCGCCTGAATGGAAAATTTATAACTTCGCGAGGCTTGCTCGTTTCGAGTGAATGTTGTGGTTTAGATTGTTATCAAGTGGAACACGGCAACAAACGACAGCGTCTGAATTCAAGGAGACATTATAACCTCAATGTTTTTGACAACGGTGACATCCCGTATGATTTCCGCTTGAATGGAAAATTTATAACTTCGCGAGGCTTGCTCTTTCGAGTAAATGTTCTTCGAATTAGATATATGACCTTTAAATGGTCACATTCAATTTTGACATGATAAACGCGCCATAAAATACAGCTAGAAGTTAGTTCAGCACTAAAGCAGAACACGTTGCCGTTGGCGAGTTCCGAACATTTGATTCGGATACTTTCCGCATCCGGCGATTAAACGAACATCTACGAGTTACGTCACAAAACGTCATAAAACTGTGACAAATATCTCGACAGAGTCGAGATTTCGTTGACTATACATAGGTCCGCGAAAGGGTCTGGGCAGTAAGAAGTTGCTTTTTGCAACTACTTTTAATTTTGCAGTTATGACCGCGATCGCCAGCGTATAAATATAGTACCACTTGCGAGTAAGGTAACCTCCACTCGTGAGTACTCGCGCATAACTAATGCTAACAAGTACTTGTTCCGACTTATTACTCGCGTGTACTCACATCTCCAGTGAAACTAAATACTTGCAACGACTCGTGAGCATTACGAGTCAGTAACGAGTCAGCAAAAAATAAGAAACTAAAATGTATTTTGGAAAGGGGTAATAAAAACGATCAAAGTTACCATGTAATAAACCAAACAAAAGTACGAGGTCAAGAGCATTTCGACACATTTCAAAATTTGTATACATGGCTTTTAGATAATATTATATATACACATATGTTTATCGAGTGACAAGCGCTTACAGTAAGTAGCCTTCGCATTCAAATTTTGAAGCAAAAGTTATGATATTATAAATCAAATTTGCAGAGATTTTCTATATATAGATGTTTTGTTACTCATTAGCATACACAACAAATGTGGCGATTAAATATTACTTATGGACGTTATAGTTGTCAGACTATACTTATGAAATGCAAATTTTTATGATTGTATATTAAAGAACGCTGAAATTAATGAAAAATGGCTTTTACATGCCTTTTATATCTTATTGCGTTCTTGAGTTATAACGTTTTATGTAATTTGAACTATGACGTCACAAGTGTGACACAGCATGACAACACAACTGATAATCAGGTATATCTTCAGACTGGTTACACTAGGCTCTAACTTTGCGGACTTATTCCTTCAACAAATTCAAGCATTGTTTTGATTCTTATGTGGTCGCCATCGCAATAGATTAGTTCCCAGGCTCTCTTTGTCTAAAAATGGAATCTTCCATTTTTCGTCATGTTAGGCAATGTATTTTGTTTTAGATAGCAACTGGTAAAAACTTAAAAAGTTGCTTGCTATGTGGTGGAAAACAAACATTTATTTTAAGGAAATAAAGTGGCCCGGAAACTAATCTGTTGCCATAGCAACTACATGAGAACTATAGAAATGTTTAGTTTTGTTGACTGAGTATGTCTGCAAAGTTTGAGCCAGTTTAGTCTAAACAGTCTGACGATATACCTGATTATCAGTTGTGTTGTCATGCTGTGTCACACTTGTGACGTCATAGCTCAAATTACATAAAACGTTATAACTCAAGAACGCAATAAGATATAAAAGGCATGTAAAAGCCATTTTTCATTAATTCAGCGTTCTTTCATAAACAATCATAAAAATTTTCATTTCATATACACTTTAAGTTTAGTATTGATCCAACTCTTTATAATTTCAATGATGTCGACCTTGGTTGGAAAAGTCGCCACTGGATTAACAACATTGATTCTTGAGAAAACCTTTTAAAAACAGTAAATACCTCAAATAACTTTGATCGCTTCAACAAATAAGTTGAACTCAAAGAGCTTGTCACTCGTTAAATACATGTGTATAATATTATCTAAAAGCTGTGCAGGTATATGAAGTTTCAAATGTGTCGAAATGCTCTCTTACTTAGTTAATTTTCTTAAAACCCTGTCTTGTTCTTATACTGTAGCTTCAAAATTTGAACATGAAGGGCGAGGGCTAAGTACTCATCACTCGATAAATGTATATATTTTGATTCGGTAATCTCAGATCTACTGAGTTCTGTCCAAAGTCCAGTTTTTACAACAAGAGTGTTTCATCACATATTCGACCTGGTACTGATTTCCTTTGTGTTTACCTTCACGATAAATATACAGTATCATCTCCCACATCGTTTTCCACAGAGGGGGGAGGGGGGGGGGGGGGGGGGGGGTAATCCTGGGACAGGTATATATGGTGGAATACTGTCTGTACATACATGTAGGAATTGAAAGAAAAGTTTACCCCTAGACTCAGGAAATATTCAGTGATTTCATAACTACTGAAACAGGGAGTGGGGGGTTTGTCAGATTGTGTATGATGCTGAATACTGCTGGATTTCCTGACATCAGGCCCAGATATCAAACAACATCCCTCTACATCCTAGGAATGTAGTGTTGGGAATTAGGACAAAAGGGTGACGGCACTAAATTGCCGTTGCCATACATGATCACAGCAGCATTTTCTAGTTTTACGACGGCAACAATGTGAAGCTGTACTATCTTGTTCTTTATACAAGCTTTCATACACGATTCAGGCATAAATAAAACCACATTCACAGACTTGTCAGATGGCAAAGTTGATGTAACAGGCATCCCAAATGGAACCAGTGGTGTAGCTAGGATCAAAATTTTTAGGGAGCAAAAGAGAATTTAGGGGTGCAGTAGGGGGTATGGCAGCATCCCCCAGAACATTTTGAATTTTCAAAGCCCTGTGAGGGCATTTCCCATGATTTCCGAGAGGAATTTTCCAGAAAAAATTACTTGTACTGGCCGGTTGATAACAAAGCCCTGGGAACGAGGTTGGGAGCTGACGTTGATCAAAAGGACCGAAGGCTCTCATATACCTAATTATGCACAGTTTAAGCTCCACATGAGCATGTGACTGTGAACACTGATTCCACTGGTAAGCCTATCAGCATCATGATAAGCAACAGAAACACACTTCGAATTTCAAGCAAAAGTTCTTACATGAATTTATAGCATCAGACATTTAGGGGACTGGGAGGGCCAAATGTGTAGATGCCCCCCCCCCCCCCCCCCTAGGCCCCCTTGGCTATGCTGCTGAATGGAACAGGTTATCATTCACTTCTATATAATATTTTTGTATTGTGAAGGACAAGGGGAAATCAAATCTGTTCGGGTCAGAAATAATTCCATATCGAGTTTTCCCCACAAACATTTTCATGACGACAAACTTTGAGTGCAACAGCATTCGCAACAGCATTGCCGAAAGCCATCGCTAATTCCCATCACCGGGAATGCAAAGACACAACAGCCTTTTTAGGATTTAAACAGCGTGAAGTAAACTTCAAGTGACATGAAATCTGTTCATCTTTACTTTGAAAACTGAATCTAGTAATTCCATGCTAGCAAAGTCATATACATGATCGCTGAAAAGATCTTGTTATTCAGACCATATAATTAACAGATTATTGACCTTACTTGCCTTATTGATTATTATAGAATCTTTAATAAATCATGAAGAAAATTCAAAAGAAATTAATATTTAATCAATATCCGTAACACAGGATAAAACATTGATTAATAAAACATCAATGTTTTATCCTAGTTAATAGACACTAGTGGCTTAATTTTAGGCCACATAAAAAAATTACTTGATTCTCATCACTGCCCGACCTTATAGTGAAGCCCACGTACAACTTATTTTTATTTTGTTATAAAATATAAATGTGCCACCCGACCGAAAATCTAAAGAAAGTTAATTTTTTTATATTTTATATTCAATTTTTGATATTCCAAGTGAGAAAAATGCATTGAGTGTTGGGGGACATAGCGGGACTTGGTGTGACTTTGAAGGAAAATATAGGAACTATCATTCTACGCATGTGCAAAAGTACGTCATTTCAGATCACAGATCTCGCACAAAATGCGATATGTCGTTTGTAGTTGTGCAAGTACGGATGGTATGGTCTAAACTGGCTTTCAATTTGAAAGTTTCAACTTTGTATGTGTGCACTACCATAACTTCAAGATAAGCATATTTCGGATAACAATATAACATAGAAATATAAAAACACCTCCCACTTTCAGGAATATTTTTTATATTTTGGTGTAAAATTTTATATTTTATAAAATATAAAATATAAACCGCCCGCCGCGTCGACGTTTTCAAAATTATTTTATATTATTTTATTTTATGTTAACCAGGGTAATTTTCAAGATAAAATGACTTGTTTTTACCTTTCTACAACTTTCAAGCCCAGGGTGCATTCCATGTAAACTGTACGCAGGAGATACGCCGAATACTTCCGAACGCCACGCCAAGATTACGCAATATATAAAATGGGGTCTGGGGAGAGTCATAGTCACGCCGAGATTTTAGGCATTTGAAAACTGAGGAAATAACATGCCTTCTTGCGGCTTAATTTCAAAACACACAAGAACCTAAGGACAATGTTGAAAGCAATATTGATGTGCCTAAACAAGTAACACAAAGCAGAAATCGCTAATCGCTTTTCATCGCACGCGCCAAGCACTTATAGTTTGACGATCTTACACCGGCACGCCAACCATTTCCGAAATGCACACTGGTTTCAAGCAAAGTATACTATTCATCACTCTAGTCCATGAACTCTATAAGTCAGATAAAATATTTGCATCTGATCTTTATGGGAATTTAACATTGACTCACCTTCGGCTCACCATTGTAAATGCCCCTAAAGATCGGCTGCCCATATTTTATCTATATTAGTGTTGAAGAGATACAAGATGGCTGGGATGCTTCTGATGGAATCTTGATCCTAGGGAAGCAATGCTACCACCATTAACATCCCCGGGGAAATTTCAAACTTTGTTCATTGCCTTTGTTGCATTCCCTCGGATAGCCTCTGCCTGGGGTCATCCCGAGGTTACCCCCCTCGTCGAGGGTGATGATAGAAAAGGAGTGATCCCAAAAGTAAACTTTTACCCCCCTCGTCGAGGGTGATGATAGAAAAGGTGTGATCCCAAAAGTAAACTGACAGTTTTTAGCACTGTAAAAAATTTGTATGCTGATACGAGGTATAAAACACTTTGAAACACGTTATGTGCGCGAATTATGTGCTTTAACTTGATTGGATCATGCTTACACTCGTGAGGACTAAGTATTAAGGAGACTTGTGAGTCACCACTCAAATGACTCAGCGTACATTTTAATTCTTCTCTCAATCTCATATTAAATACAAATCACGAGTCACAACCTCCCCTCGTACAGAAATAAACATAAAACTTGCCGTGATCTGGTAGATCTTCACTTTCATCAGCCCAGCTCGAAGGCTTGGCAGCATAAACGACGCTACTTGAACCGCTTGTTGCAGACTGACTCGACAAAAAGGCAGTGAGGGGTAACGTCTTCCCTTTTTGTTTCTTGCCTTTTTGTTTCTTATTACCTAGATGGAAGTCAAAGGGAAACAACGACAGTGTTTGTAAGATCCCCTAAGATTATTATATTCACTTTCTAGACGGCATGAAGCCGTGTGTAATGAATAAGTAGACCATTGTAAAAAATATTACCTGTATCCGCCATATTAGAAACGTGCGAATCAGCACAGTGAATGAATGTAGAAATCTCGGAACAAATCGGCGATGACTCGGCGAATAAAGACTGGACAATGAAATAGCGGACGTTTCCGTCCAATTTACGATTCTTTACGACCGTTTGCTGGTGTTGTGAACTGGAAACGAGTGTATACGGAGGGTGGCGGTCGTAATACTCACATACAAACAAATAAAAGCACACAAATACAGAGAAAAGAAATACTATGCATATTAGAGCCGCGGCTCCCCCCCCCCCCTTGGGTTCGTCTAGCATGCGAGTTGCGAGTCTGCGAGTTGCGAGTTGCGAGTCTGCGAGTTGCGAGTCTGCGAGTTGCGAGTCTGCGAGTTGCGAGTCTGCGAGTTGCGAGTCTGCGAGTTAAAAATCTGCGAGTTGCGAGTCAAAAATCTGCAATTATTTAGCAGAAAACAACACAAAAACAAATAATCTTTTCCAATGTTTGAGAAAAGAATCTACGCTAAGATAACCAGTCTTTGGAGGGCCGTAGCAAGACAAAATTATTGGGGGGGGGGGGGGGTGAATTGTCAAGGAAGTTTTTGAAATATAGGGTTTCTGAAATAGCATTTCCTGTCTTCTGTGAGTAATTTGCAGCAAGTTTAAAGGGGTAGTAAGACCGAAAATCGTCTCCAATTTTTATTTTACCTATTAGTACTAAAAAATGAGGAAGAATAGCGTTCTTACTTAGTCAATATCTTATGTTGTTCCAGAGATATTGACGTTTTTGAAAGATGCAAATGAACTTATGACGTCATCTACTTGAAAATTTAAACTAAAAGAAATCTCTAAAATGAAAAATGTATAAATCATTAACTATACTCAGTGCAGTGTACCATTTTTAGTAACATACATCTGGAACATTTCAGCACAATCTAGCCGCTATCTCCAAAGATATTCCTGATTTTTAGAATTTGAGTGGAGTAGATGACGTCATCAGGGGTCTCACTTACAGCTTTTAAAACTGAAATATCTCTGAAACAACACATTGTTGCTTATTTCGAATGCACTTCTAGATAAAGTCCAAATTGGGATAAATGATTTTTGTGTCTTACTGCCCCTTTAAACGGTTTTAAACTGACAGAAAATCGATCTTTCTCACTACTTCGCTGTGTTTATAGCGATTTATGTACAATGTGATTGGTAACTACTAGTACTCTCAGTAGTTTTCCGGGAAGTAGGTTTCCCAAGAAAATTATGGGGCAGGAGTGGCGCCAGCAATTCCCCGACGCAGGGGCTAAGGTCCCCGACAGGGTCCGGGGGCATGCTCCCCCGAGGAATTTTTGATTTTCTAAGCCTCTGAAACGCTATTTCCTGCATTTTGGGGGCAGTTTTAAAAAAAAAATTAAAATAAAAAACAGTGAAAATTATGATTTTATAGTCAGTATTTCCTTACTGTATACCAAACTAACTGTAACAATAATATTCACGCAAAAACTAGATAACAGTGAGCACGCGAAACAACGCAGAGGTGATAGATTTGTGCCAGAGATGAAAGTTTATTACCTTTGACGTTGTTTAGCGAAACGTTTGTTAATGCGTAAAAAAACTTTTACGATTGTAAGAAAACAAAAGACGATTTTTTCTTCTTTTCTTCTCTTTTTCCTTTTTTGTTCTAACTCGTTCCCCGACGAATTGTTAATTTTTCCCCGACAGGGGGCCCCCTGCCCCCCTCTGACGCCACCCCTGAGACGGGGGCTGGTAGGGAGAGCGCGGGGACGGGGAGCCTGGGCCTCCTGTGGCCTGTATGCGAGTTAACGTGTAGAAGCTATACAAGACAAATATGAATAAAGCTGTTGCTGATATTGTGTCCAAGAGCACAACAATACTGTTTACCGAGAAAAAAAAGACAAGGTGACGCAGTTGAATTAGAGAAAGATAGGTTTCCAGAAACTGAACAAAACACTAAGTACGTATTAACTAAATCATCTGCGGCATACAGTTAGACAGTATCAAAGAACAGGTAACTCAATGGTCTTCCTCGAAAACTACTCTGAGGTATCCATGCACGCAGTCTGTCCAACAAAACAATTAAAAATAAACACAACCTTTCTTAAATAACGCCTATAGTAACTGTCATAAACGGTACATATTGCAGAATTTTCAAAACTCCTATGAATCTTTGGCCCTACTGTGACTGTGCTGTCATAGTTAAAATGCCAATCGTAATGAACAATTAAAACGTACAGTAAGCGGACCATAAACCAATCCACCATAATAAGAAAGATGGCGGCATATCGATTTTACCAAAATGCATTGCGAACCTAAACTAGTTATAATAGCAGTTAAAAGAAGTTTGACATGTCAACATCAATTTAATTGATAATAGCTTTCTTCTTACTAATTTTGGTGTCCTCAAAGTTCTGTCTTCTGGTATATTTTAAAGATATAGAGTTTAATGCTCGAAAAGGTTCATGGTAAGATTAATATGCGGCCATATTTTTTATTATGGTGGATTACTTACATAAATGTAATACCTTAAGGCTTAAAGATCAACATCAAAGTGCTGGCGAAGGTAGAGTTTATGTTCATGCTTGAGATCTTTCTTCACGCTTGGAGTAATGACGACCATACTCTTCTCAAAGGTGGGGTTGTTCTTCTGGACGCAAGCCACGTCAGCATGGTAATATGTGTTTTGCGCTGTAGGGCTTTGCCGAAATTCGCCGTTTTCTCTCCACTGTCGTATCTCCTTATGACAAATGACAATATTATACGGGGGAGGAAGGTCGACTAATTGATGTCCCCTGAACGTATTGTTTGGATGTGGACAGCCAGCGCATACCTTCACGTTAGACACCAGAAATTTAAGAAGAAAGGGATTTCTGTCATTTGCTTCGCTCGCTGGTTGGTAATCAATCGACTCTAAGTGCTGTGATGAACTATCATTCTGTGCAGTTTGTTCGGTGGAGCAAGATTGGGCAAATGTTCCAACAGCAGGAGATGAGATTGGCGGAACATTGTCGAGCATCTTTCGTGTCTCCTCTTCTACAAGGTACACTTGGTTGAGTAAACTGCTGGATTCAGGAACTCCTAGAACAAATAAGTAGACCCAAATTATATGTTTGCATATTTCTTTTTTGGCTTTCAAGCCCTGCGGACAACTGCACGAAGGCTCTCTTGAAATGTGAACTTCATAAGTACAAGAATGGTCTTCAACTTGGGCAGAGGAGACGACGTAAATACGATGCGATGTGTCAATGTTCCTTGACGTTACTACAGAAATCCTTGAGGACTGATGCTTTGCTTTAGCCAGATTCTTTTGAAACTGTTTACTGCGATTCTTTCGAAATCGTCCTCCTCTTTTTGTCGCCAACTCCGGAATACGCTCGCTTTCCTTATCGGGGAGATCCTCAGAGCTGCTACCAGATAGATCAGATGGATTAGATGTGCTTCCGTCATAAGCACTCTTTCTCGTGGTCTGGTTTTCGTTTTGGGGAGATTTACTATTTCTGGCCCTTTTGTCGTGGCGGTGCTTGCACTTTGGATCAATTTTGAACGGATTTCTATCTTCGGCTTCTAGGTGAAGAGTAAGGTTGGAGTCAGCAGTCAGTTCTTGACCATAGGATATTGCTTTTCGTCGCTGCATTTCTCTCTCACGCGCTTCTGTTATGGAGTGAGTAACTCCAGTTGCTGGAGCGAGAGAACCATCTCCAATTAACTTCAAATGACGAGCAAATTTCACGGAATCTGCCACATCATCGTAGATTACATCAATTAAAGACATCTTTGAGCTCTGAGTTGTCTCCCACGATGAATGAAGGCACTCGCTTTGATTGGTTGTTGGAATGAAAGGAAGAGTACGGAAGGCGTCAAATACGTGGTGCTTCCTTTCGTCCCACCAATCTAACCAAGTCTTTAGGATACCTCGTTTCAACGGCTTCTGATGAATAAACTTTGCGATGTTTCCATATGCCTTGTCATATGTAGCAGCTGTGTGTGCTACAAGCATGGCATTTGCTAGGCGCTTGAACTCAAACTTTGACTTTGAGCTTTGCAGCTTCCCTGCTTCCCGATTGACCGCTTGTTTAAAGTGAAATTGACAACTTTTGGCATTCTTGACTTCTTCTTCGCCGCCTGCCATCTGGAGACCTGCCCACTCTGCACCGCCTTCGTCCATCATATACCCGTACGGCTTGAAGACAGCATTAGGGTAGTTTGTTGCAATCTCCAGGGCTTTATTGAAAAGCTGCCAAAAAAGTGAAACATGCAACGCATCTTCATGCTCACAGTGCATGACTGCTAAGCGCACCATTCTTCGCAATCCACAATGGAAAACACTTGCAGTCAGAGTTTTCATCCCTTGAACTCTGCCATGCTTGCCGTCGAAAAAGCAGAATGCAAACTTGTGTGAAAAATCTTGGTCACGGGCCATGGTCACCGCAAGCTTCATCTTATCAGTGCTTGTAGAAAATACAAATGTTGGCTTATCGCTGTTAAACCGGTTGTCATTGACTTCAAATATGTAAAGCGGGTCTTTCTTGTCGAGCGACGTTTTGAGTGTTTGAACCGCCTCAAAACTGTGTCCGTGAGGGTGGAGCTCCTTTCGAACTTTCTGCTTGACATTTTTCGGTAGGCTGGGGTTAAGAAGATTGTCTGTCAAATCCTCTATCTCCTCCCATGGATGTCCCTGTTTTATTGCTTCTGAAATTAACGAATTAACCGCTCTTTGAGGCTTCATTGCTGGATTGGCTTCAAACTTTTTCTTGAGAGCAGCTACAGCAGCTTCGGAGGTATTTTTGACGACAACGGGACATGTGTGGATGCCATAGTGATAAACAGTAACTGTCTTTCGAGCATCGTTAAATTCCCACACTTTTCTGGCCTTGCAGGGAAGATAATCGGCTGCCATTCCACAAAACTTGCAATTATTCTTCTTATCGAAGTGCACGGTATTTTGTCCCCATTGTTTTCGGAAGCTGCAACGTGAATTCTTGCAGTGGAAGGAACCTGCACAGTGGGTGAGTCGACGTATTCCTTTGAATCCAATACGTTTAGAGGACATATATCTCTTCCATTTGCGCCCGTCAACAGAGGAGTGCATCCGATGACTTGGGTTAAATGGTATAACTCGTAAACTGTAGTACAATCAATGTCAGGTGGCAGAGCTGTACATTTTGTAACAGGAACATCTTCCCATACATCAGGTGTTAACTTGTTTGGAGAAACATTCCTTCGTAGAAAATTTTCCAAGCCGTTATCGTTGGTGGAATCAGAGTCGCCACCAGAACGTGTAAACTCGATCGAGCTTCCTGAATCCGAACGATTTGAATCTAGCTTCAGTTTCTTTGGAGGTCTGCACTCCGAATCTGAGAGAACAATGACGGTGCTTTCTCTCTTGACAGGTGAGTCGTTAATGGTCACCGTGTTTTCGTTATTCCTCTTGAACGTATCAGCATTCAGCACTGCTTCATAATGCTCTCCCGCACGAGCGAGCGTCACACGCCTTTCGGATACTTGGCCATCTCTCGTTGGTGGAATTTCGTGTGTTTTAACGACGCCATCGTGGACATAATAGATTGATACGGTTGACTGAGTGGAATTTGCAAGAGCGTATAAGATCAAGTCGACGATGTCTTTATTGTACTTCTTTTCCCTCTTGTACTCGTCAAGCTCGCCTGAAACATCAGTATCTGAAGTTATTTTGTCAGAATAAAAAGACAGATTGTCTTCTATTTCGTTGCAGGCGCAATGAAGAAGCTTGACATAGCTTTTCAGTGGATAGCAGTGTTCATTAGTTAAGACTTTATAAAATGCTCGAACTATACAATGACCATCCGAAATGATAGGTATCCTAACTTGGTTGTTTTTATTCAGTTCATTGTCAATAGTTGATTCATCAAATTGATAACTATAAAATAATCGATGATGCAGATGATACGTTTATACATGTATGTTGTCACTAGTATTACTACTGCTGGGGGAACTGAATAAAGGGACACATGACGCATTGGTCAGGAACCAGTTCTTTGTTAAAGAGCATCAACAATCAGAACTAATATTTATTGGTTTACAAGACTTCCCTAATATTTTATATTTTTAAGGCCTAATTAAAGCATCGAACTTTTCTTGTGCCAAATCTAATGCAAATAGGCATACAAAATCTACCTCATTATCATTAGATTAGGCACGTGAAAAGTTCAATGTTTGAACTAGCTAGTCCTAACATAATTAAATTCTAGGTTAGGCGACCTGGAACATCCCCTCTACCCAAGAAAAATGCCCAACAATGTACTTTTTACATCTGAATCAATGTGCCGAAAGTACTATAAACATATCTGACCAACCACAACGACGATTGCAAGTGTAAAAAAACCTGTAGGGAGCCACCTTAATTGGAATTTATTCAGAATGTATCATTGCTCATTATTGTAAAGTTTTGTTTTTGTAACTTATTTAACAATGGAGTTACAGCTATTTTTATATATTTTAATACAGCCATAACTGGAAATGACGTCATAATTACGTGGAACCTGTGTTTGTGCTAATTTAATGAGGTTATTTCTACAATTTTGCTTTTGTCAAATTAAAAGAAGGCTTTATTAATGTCTTTAACAAAAATTAGGTATTCAGAGAAGAAAATATTGAACAGGACCGAAAAACAAGGAAAATGACATTATTAAAAATATTGTAAAATTGTATTTCCTCTTAAATTAGTATTTCTACGAAAGATAATCACAAATGACATAAGAGAATGTGGATTATCAGATATCATTATACAGGTCAAAAACTGTGTTTGTTTTCACTATGTTAGTGTATTCAGACCATTTGGCCTTTATCAAAAGAAAAAAGTTTTCAAATAATGTTTTTAATAAAAATAAGACATTCAGAAACGAAAATATTAAAAAGGACTGAAAAACAATGAATATAGTGTCACAATGACACCATAAACGCTATACCACTAATTAGTATGCAAAATTGTACATTCCCGTCTAATTATAGTATTTCTTCCAAATTTCATTGGAATTGTCTCAATAATAAAGATTTTACAAGGGGGGGAGGGGATTCACGCCCCTCCCCCGAGTTTCAAAAAGACCAGGTCAGGTAGGTTTATGCGGAAATAGATTATTTGGAAAATCCATATACAGTAACAGCTCTATTAACTCCCCCCCCCCCTTACCCCTTATTTCAGTGAGACAGTGACAACATTTCCATAACAGTTAAAAAGGGTGCAAGGGCACCTATTTCAGTGATCAAAGTTCACTATATCAGTTATGAACAATTCCTATTTCAGTGATCAAACTTCCCTATATCAAGTTATGAATTAAGGGCCCCTAGTTCAGTGATCATGATCAAAGTAATTAACTGGCATAAATTCCATATTTAGTAGATTTAGAAGTTCGTTAGTACCCATGAAGGGGGCCAAAAACCTTGATACACCCCCCAATTATCAACCCTTGAGCATGGCCCTGCTTCCTATTTAGCCCCCATTCTTCAGGTCCCAAGAGGTTTAATACAGCTTTTACGGTACACATGCATGCACTGAGTCGAAAAAACCCTAAGAGCAGGTCAAAGGGGGTGGGGGGGGGGGGGGGGGGGGGGGGGGGGGGGGGGGGAGGGGGGGGGGGGGGGTGGGGGGGGGGGGGGAGGGGGGGGGGGGGGGGGAAAAGGGGGGGGGGTGTGTGTCTTGCTAAAAATTAGAAGCTTCTTGACAGATCAAAAGCTTATGAAAGTCATCATTTTGTCACAGGAGGAGCCATTCAGGGGACCGAAATTAGATACTTAACCACGCAAAATAACCATGGATAACAATAAAACTAACCCTGACCCAGATCCTGATCCTAATCCTATTCTAAACCTGATCCTGAGCTGCCCAAGCCTGTGCTCTGAGCCTGTGTATAGCATAGACACAAACATTTGCAAAGCAAGCAACTAATTCTAGTCATAAGAAAACCTAAAATACTCGAGAGAGTAAAAAGTAACTGTTTTTTAAAAAAGTAACTGTTTTTTCAGCAATTTTGTTATTTTCTGTCTTCGTTAATATTCTCTCAAAAAAGTGGCAACAATCACTATTAATGCAGAAAAGAAAGATTTTGCCGTGGCCCGTAAACAACTCCAAATATGGAACGGGAAGTAAGTGGGTTGTGAGAATTATAACTGAGTCATATCTCTTTGTTTTTCGTTGTTTCTTTTAACATATGTTAAATATTTTATACTCTGATAAAGACATAACACTGAATAATTCACGACACTAATGTAAAGGAACTGAGGTCATGAGGAACACTCGACATCGTTTTTGTTTCGTGTTTTCATATTTTTACTAAGTCAGTGCATTGTTTAATATAGGTATAGAATGAAATCTATCAAAGGCAAGTAGCGACAAGCGAGGCGACAAGCACCTCCTCTTTGTTGTCAGTGTTTTTTGTCATGTTTCCATTTGTCCCTCGTTGTTTTCGAATGGAAATAAAAGCAAGGAGCGACAAGAAAAGACTATATGGAAACCAGGCCATATTAGTTTTAATTCTCGACCACATGTGAAGCTAGCGAAACAGTACAACGAAATTCAAACAAAACATTATTTATTAAATTGTCGACAAAAGTTTGATCATGATTTTTCCCACAGAAGTTTATAACATACACAATAAACAAGATAAAACATATTTAAACTTACCATGAACTCGTCTTCGACATACCGCACATGGAGAGGGGTCGCGTACTCAACTCGCAACTCGCAGACTCGCAACTCGCAACTCGCAAACTCGCAACCTCGCAACTCGCAACTCGCAACTCGCAAACTCGCAACTCGCAAACTCGCAACTCGCAAACTCGCAACTCGCAATATAGCCGACCTCCCCCCCCTTTGGTTGTTGAACTGAAACCAAAAATTCAACTAAATATTTTACAGTACATGATTAATTTGTTTACAGATTGCTTGTTTTTCATAAATTCATCACAAAACAAAGTGCTTGTGCTACGGAAAAAGTCAAACTGTTTACATTAGTCTTAATAAATATATTGTGTTTTACTGTCAGAATAAATAATGAAGGGCTGGATAAAATATAACTAATTATATTTGAAATGAAATTTCTAGCCATCGTCTGGTGGCCTAATTTCGCAAAAAATCATGTTAGAAATTGCTGTAAAAGCACTTCTGGACCTTTCAAAATTTTCCTGTGGGACCATGCACACCCCGCTTCACCCCCCAGACTTCACAATCGTGGCTTTGCGGCGAACAATACATATAGCCACGACTTACTTCATTCTCCACAGGGCTACCCCCCCCCCCCCCCTTTGAAGGTTCTGACCAATCAACTTTAGCAGGGAAAAACATAGAGATCATAAACAAAACTTACTAGAGGGGGTAAGCCTGATTTCAGTCATCCACGGAGAACCAATTGAAGGCTCTCATCTTGGATAAATTGGGGGAAAATTTTATATTTATATTTCATATTAAAGCAATCATTTTGATCTTTTACTCAGCAGAAAATGTCCAGGTAACAATAGAACAACAGGCTTAATCGCCAAATAGACAAAATGAAATGGATAACTCCTTCGATAAAATAACTCATCCGGCCTTGAACGTCAAAGAGCATTCTCTTCGAATGACCGTGATCAATGGAGATACCTTAGAGAAAGGGGTCGCGTTCGGCGATCCGGAGCAGGAAAAAGTCTTTCTATGACAGCAAAGTACAATCGCTAAATAATTCTGACCCGAGAAAGTGGTGGGAGTTTGTCGGAAAGCTGTATGGAAAATCATCCTTTTCCTCCCTTTAACCCTTGAAAAAGACGAGATCATCGAGGGTTTTGAATTGGCACAACTTATAATTAATAATTATTTTCTCAGTGTTGCAAGTGATCTTCCTGCCCTGAATCTTGCTGAACTCAGTACATGCTTATTTACCAGCGCCTGAGCCACCCCACCCCCCACTATTCAACCTCACGATGTTTGCTCCAAACTTGTCAAAGTTAACCCGTTTAAAGCCAACGGCCCGGATGGTATGCATAATCGTGTAATAAAATTATTTGCCCACGAGCTTGCTGAGCCAGTAACTAATATCTTCAATGCGTCCATTCACTCAGGCATAGTACCGTATATCTGGTAAACCGTAAGTCCAACATGTTAGTAGTGAAGAGGAACTTCATCCTATATCTTTAACTTCCTCTTTATCCAAGATCCTTGAAGATTTTGTAGTCAATTAAATGGATGGTTTATGACTGATGTACGCCACCTTATTGACCCAAAACAGTTCAGTTGCCTAAGAGGATCTTCAACAACCTTTTGTTTGTTGGACATGATGCACAATGCAATTGGCTCTCCGCACTTGATACTCCTGGCCAATATCTCAGAGTATGTTTCCTCGACTTTAGCAAAGCATTTGACAGAATTGACCACAACAGTCATCATTACCAAGTTAATTCAACTTGGAGTTCGGAGCTCTCTAATACCCTGGATCTGTAGTTTTCTCTCGGATAGGCGACAATTAGTAAAAGTTGGTAAAGCATTTTCTGATTGGGCTTATGTAAATGCTGACGTCCTTCAGGGCACGAAGCTTGGCCCAATATTATCTTTAATAACCATAAATGATTTAGCCGCATCTTCACCTCTAAAAAGCCTTATACATTGGAAATATGCAGATGATGCAACACTTCCCGAGACTATTTCTCATGGAAGTGAGTCAACCATCCAATCTGACCTCAATCAAATTGCCAAATTGTCTCTCTTGAATGATATGAAGCTCAATGTACAAATACACTAAACAACATGTAATCTTTCCTTCTTTCTAAACTTGTAAGCCTTCCTAGCCTTCCTTCTTATCTGAGTCGTTCCATTGAGTCCATCCAGAAAAGGGCCTTAAAGATCATCATCCTGGATCTGCCTACAAAGAAGCTCTTCAGTTGGCTAATCTTCCTCGCCTAGACTCAAGACGTTCTACTTTATGCAAGAAAACTTTCCAAAAAATACGCACACAAGGTTCCAAGCTCTCTCACCTACTGCCTCAGACCAGAGCTTAATTTACAAAACAATAACCAACTATCGTTATTTAAATGTCGTACTGAACGTCTTAAACGATCTTTCTTTCCCGCAATGATGTTTGAAACGCACACAGTATTATTCATCTAATTCGAGTTTTAATTGTACTTATAGTTTATCTTTTCATATTTGTTTTAGATAATTAGATTTAATTATAATACTTCTTAATCTACTTCTATTCCACTGTAAACATATTGTAATTCACCTTCGGGTACGATGATGTATCCATTAAAACCACTTTTATTTATTTTATTTATAAATAGTGAAAAAGAAACGCAAAAACAGTATAGAATTTACGCTGGAACCAAGAAGTTTGCCCTCCAATTTGCCCCAGTTGCCTTCCAATTTGCCCAAAATGGCGGCGTTCAATTGGTTCCCAAATTCAGGCCTCAGTGGGGGAAAGGCATGAAGATGAAATTTTTGAACGACAAGTTATATTACATTTTTTCTTGGTAGAACCCAAAGATTACGAATATGTAAAATCCCCAAACCCAGATAGGCACTTTAAGTATACACGTAGTTATTTGGTAGTGTACTTCGATTCTATGAAATCGCAACCGAATGCATTGGGTATATTGCTCGCCCTTCGGTTAGGCTTTTTCTTTGTTTTTCTTTCAAAGACAAGATTCCTCTTCGTCTTAGATCACGTGTCGTTTATAATTTTACGTGTCGAAGCTGCGGAGCTTCGTATGTCGGAGAAACAATCCGACACCTACACACACGTGTTTCAAGCACTTGGGAATCTCACCTCTCACCGGAAAGAAACGCACTAACCCTCCTGCCACTAACATCCTTTCTCATCACCATGACACTGGTCACCCTATCTCATTTGACGATTTTAAAATAATTTCTTCTTGCTCTTTTGAGTCTGAACTTCTTCTACGCGAAAGCTTACTCACCTTCTCTAAATGGCAATATTGTTTCTGTGCCACTCTTTCTTTTATAATCTTACTTTCTGTCTGTCACTTTTATTATAGTAACTCTCTCTGATTGGTTATTGCATGCATATTTTATGATACTCTGTAATTATATATTTAGTCTCACTACACTCATGTAAATTATTCTCTGAAGATGTTGTGATAATAACAACGAAACGTTAGAACTTTATTAAATATGATTTTACTCTCGTGTCCGACTCAATGGCTTTTATGAAAATAATATGCTGGGCTTTGATATTTATAATTAAATTTTATCTGTACGAATAAAATTTACAATCCTGCCATTCCGCCTATCCTAGATTAGTGCGATGTTTCGTGGAGCAGTATCGTTGTTGTATGAATGTATAAGTTAGATTGTCTACAACGAAATTTTTGTGTTTGGAATAGAGTTTTGTGTTTGTTGATGACGTCAATGTGACGTCAAAATGCGTCACCAGACGAAAGAAGTTTGCCTACAAATTCCATTTGCTTCAAAATGTTTTAGATATCAGAGGGTTTGAGAATTTTACATATTTGGGATCTTTGGGATCTCTTGAGAAGAATTGTAAAATATCTTGTCATCCGAAAAGATTTACTATTCACAGGAAATGACGTCAAACTAGGGAAACACAAAGACATTATAAAACAGTGAATCAACAGTGAAATACAAAGAAAGTTTGTGAATTGAGAGAATTTTGTCTAAACAGGTGAATAGTCAATCTGTGAATAGTCAACCTGCACTCTCCTCCGCAGAGGCTTTTCTTTGGCTACTTTAGCTATATTTACAACTGAATTATTAGTAATCAATGGATAACTAGGGATAGTGGAGGATATAATCAACTTTAGAAGGGGAAATATATTAAGGCATGAAGATGAAATTTTCGAACGACAAGATATATAAGATTACGAATATGTAAAATTTCCAAACCCCAGATAGGCGGTTTATTCCGACCCGACAACTCTCTCGGTGAAACAGTGAGACTCGCGGTCCTAAGATAAATATATACCGTACTAAGATTGCTTATTTGCATATATATCGTGCTTTTGAGTAAGTATAATATCGGTAGAATCATTCGGGAAAGCTTTCTATAGGATAATCTTGTTTTATTAGATAAACTTGTTGTTTGTTGTTTCCAAAATTAAGTTTGTCTTATTTAAATGAACTCCGAAAATTATTAGGAATGGTATTTTAGTATGGCGTTATATCCCCGCCAAAATTCATGTTTTCAATTCAACATTAATGTTTACGTTCAACATTGTTGTTTACCGGTTCAACATTTGAGGTTCAATATTCAACATTGTTCTTTCGTGATGCTACATTGTTGTTACTATGTAACATTCAACCTTCGCTTATGTGACATTCAACTTTCGGTTATGCAACATTCAACTTTCGGTTATGCGACACAACAATGCGACATTCAACTTTTGGTTATGCGACATTCAACTTGCGGTTATGCGACACAACAATGCGACATTCAACTTGCGGTTATGCGACATTCAACTTTTGGTTATGGAACATTCAACTTTTGGTTATGCGACATTCAACTTTTGGTTATGCGACATTCAACTTTCGGTTATGCGACATTCAACTTTCGGTTATGCGACATTCAACTTTTGATTATGCGACATTCAACTTTCGGTTATGCGGTATATACATCATGGTACCATATAGTACCCCAATGTATATTTACAATTACTTTACTTACTTTACTTGTATATATTACATATACAGATATACTTACTTTACACTGCTTGGCCTACTTCATATTACTACTTCATATTACTTTACACTGCTTCGCCTACTTCTTATGCTTGTCCTGCTTGAATTGCTTGGCCTGCTTCATGTGCTTGACTTGTTTGAATTGCTTGGTCTGCTTCAAGTGCTTGGTCTGCTTCAAGTGCTTGACCTGCTTCATGTGCTTCAGCTGCTTCATGTGCTTGACCTGCTTCATGTGCTTGCCTGCTTGATGTGCTTGACCTGCTCCACGTCCTTGACCTGCTTCATGTGCTTCATGTGCTTCATGTGCTTCATGTGCTTCATGTGCTTCATGGAGCAGTCCATGTGCTCGACGTGCTTGAACTGCTTCATGTGCTTAATGTGCTTAATGTGCTTGACCTGCTTCATGTCCTTGACCTGCTTGAGCTGCTTCATGTGCTTGACCTGCTTCATGTGCTTCATGTGCTTGACCTGCTTCATGTGCTTGACCTGCTTCATCTGCTTGACCTGCTTCATGTGCTTGACCGTGCTTCATGTATGAGGTGCCATTCCCGCCAAAATTAAGCACTCTGCAATTTATAAAATGCAGCTGCAATTTATAAAATGCAGCCTACAATTTTATAAAATGCAGCCTACAATTTTATAAAATCCAGCCTACAACTTTATAAAATGCTGCCTTAATTAGGGGGTTAGGGTCTTTGTTGTTTTGGGGTTGATTACAATCCAATAATTTACTGCTTACAATGCATTGTTAAAGCATCCTAACCCTAACCCCCTAATTTACTGCTTACAATGCTTTAAAGTGCCTATCACCCAAAACTTTTTATTGTCTTATTTGCAAGAACTTTTAAAATGATAAAGTAACTTCTATTGAAGATTTTCGTTTCTTTGCTTTCTTTTTGAGATATATCAGTTTGTTTGATATGCAAATGCCTGAAAATGCCTCGAAGTACGTCACACATACATGACTTAGCAGAGGATGTTATGTATCTTTGCGTTCATCAAATAAAAACACTAAAGTGTGAATAACACGTGTGCGTGTTTCTCCCACAATACCAAACTTCACGATTTTTAAGGATTTCGTTCGAGAATGAAAGAGATACATAACATTCTCGGATAAGTCATTATGTCTGTGTGACGTACTTCGAGGCATTTTCAGGCATTTGCATATCAAACAAACTGAAATATCTCAAAAAGAAAGCGAAGAAACGAAAATCGTCAATAGAAGTTACTTTATCATTTTAAAAGTTCTTGCAAATAAGACAATAAAAAGTTTTGGGTGATAGGCACTTTAACAATTCCAGTAGTTTGTGGCTGCATTTTATAAAGTTGTAGGCTGCATTTTATAAATTGTAGTTGCATTTTAGTTGAATTTTATAAAATTGTAGGCTGCATTTTATAAATTGCAGAGTGCTTAATGTTGGCGGGAATGGCACATCATATTCATGTGCTTCGTGTGCTTCATTTGCTTGACGTGCTTTACGTGCCTGATGTGCTTGACCTGCTTTGTGTGCTTGACCTGCTTCATGTGCTTGACCTGCTTCATGTGCTCGACGTGCTTGACCTGCTTCATGTGCTCGACGTGCTAGACCTGCTTCATGTGCTTGACCTGCTTCATGTGCTTGACCTGCTTCATGTGCTTGACCTGCTTCATGTGCTTGACCTGCTTCATGTGCTTGGTCTGCTTCGTGTGCTTGACCTGCATCATGTGCTTCATGTGCTTGACGTGCTTCATGTGCTTGAGCTGCTTCATGTGCTTGAGCTGTTTCATGTGCTTGATGTGCTTGACCTGCTTCATGTGCTTGACATGCTTCATGTGCTTGACCTGCTTCACGTGCTTGACGTGCTTCATGTGCTCCGTGATGTGCTTGACCTGCTTGATGTTATTGACCTGCTTCATGTGCTTGACCTGCTTCATGTGCTTGACCTGCTTCACGTGCTTGACGTGCTTCATGTGCTCCGTGATGTGCTTGACCTGCTTGATGTTATTGACCTGCTTGATGTTATTGACCTGCTTCATGTGCTTGACCTGCTTCCTGTGCTTGACCTGCTTGATGTGCTTGACGTACTTGATGTGCTTGATATGCTTGACGTGCTTCATGTGCTTGATCTGCTTCGTGTGCTTGACCTGCTTCATGTGCTTGACCTGCTTCATGTGCTTGACCTGCTTGATGTGCTTGACGTGCTTGATGTGCTTGATATGCTTGACGTGCTTCATGTGCTTGATCTGCTTCGTGTGCTTGACCTGCTTCATGTGCTTGACCTGCTTCATGTGCTTGACCTGCTTCATGTGCTTCATGTGCAGGACGTGCTTCGTATGCTTGACCTGCTTCATGTGCTTGACCTGCTTCATGTGCTTGACGTGCTTCATGTGCTTCATTTGCTTGACCTGCTTGATGTCTTGATGTGATTGACCTGCTTGATGTGCTTGACCTGCTTGATGTGCTTGGCCTGCTTGATCTGCTTGATGCGCTTGACGTGCCTGCTTGATGCGCTTGACGTGCCTGCTTGATGCGCTTGACGTGCCTGCTTGATGCGCTTGGTGTGCCTGCTTGATGCACTTGACGTGCCTGCTTGATGCACTTGACGTGCCTGCTTTATGCACTTGACGTACCTGCTTGATGTGCTTGACCTGCTTGATGTACTTGACCTGCTTGATGTGCTCGACGTGCTTGATCTGCTTCATGTGCTCGACCTGCTCGACGTGCTTCATCTGCTTCATGTGCTCGACCTGCTTCATGTGCTTGACCTGCTTCATGTGCTTGACCTGCTTCATGTGCTTGACCTGCTTCATGTGCTTGACCTGCTTCATGTGCTTAACCTGCTTCATGTGCTTTGCTTCATGTGCTTGTCCTGCTTCATGTGCTTGACGTACTTGATGTGCTTGAGCTGCTTTACGTGCTTGGTGTGCTTGACCTGCTTCATGTGCTTGACCGTGCTTGACGTGCTTGAAGTGCTTGAAGGATGTGCTTGACCTGCTTCGTGTGCTTGACGTACTTCATGTGCTTGACCTGCTTCATGTGCTTCATGTGCTTGAGCTGCTTCATGTGATGTGCTTGACCTGCGTCATGTGCTTCACCTGCTTCATGTGCTTCACCTGCTTCACGTGCTTCATGTGCTTGACCCTGCTTGACGTGCTTGATGTGCTTGATGTGCTTGACCTGCTTCATGTGCTTCACGTGCTTCGTGTGCTTGACGTACTTGATGTGCTTGAGCTGCTTGATGTGCTTTACGTGCCTGATGTGCTTGACCTGCTTCGTGTGCTTGACGTACTTCATGTGCTTGACCTGCTTCATGTGCTTCATGTGCTTGAGCTGCTTCATGTGATGTGCTTGACCTGCTTCATGTGCTTCACCTGCTTCACGTGCTTGATGTGCTTGACCCTGCTTGACGTGCTTGATGTGCTTGATGTGCTTGACTTGCTTCATGTGCTTGACCTGCTTCATGTGCTTGACGTGCTTAACCTGCTTCATGTGCTTTGCTTCATGTGCTTGACCTGCTTGATGTGCTTGACCTGCTTTATGTGCTTGACGTACTTGATATGCTTGACCTGCTTCATGTGCTTAACCTGCTTCATCTGCTTGATGTGCTTGACCCTGCTTGATGTGCTTGACCGTGCTTCATGTGCTTGACGTGCTTCATGTGCTTCGTGTGCTTGACCTACTTCGTGTGCTTGACCTGCTTAATGTGCTTGACGTGCTTGACGTGCTTGACGTACTTGACCTGCTTGATGTGCTCGACGTGCTTGACCTGCTTCATGTGTTTCATCTGCTTGACGTGCTTCATGTGCTTGGCCTGCTTCATGTGCTTCATGTGCTTGACCTGCTTCATGTTCTTCATGTGCTTGACCTGCTTCATCTGCTTAACGTGCTTCATGTGCTTGACGTGCTGGACGTTCTTCGTGTACTTGACCTGCTTGACTTGCGTCATGTGCTTGACGTGCTTCACCTTCTTCATGTGCTTGACCTGCATCATGTGCTTGACGTGCTTCATGCGCGTCACCTGCTTCATGTGCTTAACCTGCTTCATGTGCTTAACCTGCTTCATCTGCTTGACCTGCTTGATGTGCTTGACCCTGCTTGATGTGCTTGACCGTGCTTCATGTGCTTGACGTGCTTCATGTGCTTCGTGTGCTTGACCTACTTCGTGTGCTTGACCTGCTTCATGTGCTTGACGTGCTTGACGTGCTTCATGTGCTTAACCTGCTTCATGTGCTTTGCTTCATGTGCTTGACCTGCTTGATGTGCTTGACCTGCTTGATGTGCTTGACGTACTTGATGTGCTTGAGCTGCTTGATGTGCTTTACGTGCTTGGTGTGCTTGACCTGCTTCATGTGCTTGAAGTGCTTGAAGTGCTTGACCTGCTTGATGTGATTTACGTGCCCGATGTGCTTGACCTGCTTCGTGTGCTTGACGTACTTCATGTGCTTGACCTGCTTCATGTGCTTCATGTGCTTGAGCTACTTCATGTGATGTGCTTGACCTGCTTCATGTGCTTGACCTGCTTCACGTGCTTCATGTGCTAGACCCTGCTTGACGTGCTTGACCTGCATCATGTGCTTGACCTGCTTCATGTGCTTGACGTGCTTAACCTGCTTCATGTGCTTTGCTTCATGTGCTTGACCTGCTTGATGTGCTTGACCTGCTTGATGTGCTTGACCTGCTTGATGTGCTTGGTGTGCTTGACCTGCTTCATGTGCTTGACCCTGCTTCATGTGCTTGACCGTGCTTGACGTGCTTGACCGTGCTTTACGTGCCTGATGTGCTTGACCTGCTTCGTGTGCTTGACGTACTTCATGTGCTTGACCTGCTTCATGTGCTTGAGCTGCTTCATGTGATGTGCTTGAGCTGCTTCATGTGCTTGACCTGCTTCATGTGCTTGACCTGCTTCATGTGCTTGAGTTGTTTCATGTGCTTCATGTGCTTGACGTGCATCATGTGCATCATGTGCTTCGTGATGTGCTTGACCTGCTTCATGTGCTTGACCTGCTTGATGAGCTTGACCTGCTTCATGTGCTTGACCTGCTTCATGTGCTTGAACTGCTTGATATACTTGACCTGCTTGATGTGCTCGACGTGCTTGATCTGCTTCATGTGCTTGAACTGCTTGATGTACTTGACCTGCTTGATGTGCTTGATGTGCTTCATGTGTTTCATCTGCTTGACGTGCTTCATGTGCTTGGCCTGCTTCATGTGCTTCATGTGCTTGACCTGCATCATGTGCTTGACCTGCATCATGTGCTTGACGTGCTTCATGTGCTTGACCCTGCTTCATGTGCTTGACCGTGCTTGACCGTGCTTGACGTGCTTGACCGTGCTTTACGTGCCTGATGTGCTTGACCTGCTTCGTGTGCTTGACGTACTTCATGTGCTTGACCTGCTTCATGTGCTTGAGCTGCTTCATGTGATGTGCTTGAGCTGCTTCATGTGCTTGAGCTGCTTCATGTGCTTGACCTGCTTCATGTGCTTGAGTTGTTTCATGTGCTTCATGTGCTTGACGTGCATCATGTGCATCATGTGCTTCGTGATGTGCTTGACCTGCTTCATGTGCTTGACCTGCTTGATGAGCTTGACCTGCTTCATGTGCTTGACCTGCTTCATGTGCTTGAACTGCTTGATATACTTGACCTGCTTGATGTGCTCGACGTGCTTGATCTGCTTCATGTGCTTGAACTGCTTGATGTACTTGACCTGCTTGATGTGCTTGATGTGCTTCATGTGTTTCATCTGCTTGACGTGCTTCATGTGCTTGGCCTGCTTCATGTGCTTCATGTGCTTGACCTGCATCATGTGCTTGACCTGCATCATGTGCTTGACGTGCTTCATGTGCTTCACCTGGTTCATGTGCTGGACGTGTTTGACCTTCTTCATGTGCTTGATGTGCTTCATGTTCTTCATGTGCTTGACCTGCTTCATGTTCTTCGCGTGCTTGACCTGCTTCGCCTACACACTTGGCGTTTTGCACTATTTGATTGCTTTAAACGTTCGTTTTGGATATTGGATAAAATACTTTAAAGTGCATATAAACCCAAATTCGTTTCTGGCTCAAATGAAAGAGGAGATGGATAGGTTTTTTGCAGATTATTTGATCGAGAAAAAATGAAAAACAAAGATTCTATATACAAGCTCCCAATTTCATGACCGGTAGTACGGAGTCTGGGTCGAGAGTTGTTTGTGACGTCTATGTAGTCATTCGTTTTACTTCCGGCCCAGAATTACTATGTTTTCATAGTAAAAACCTGAAGAAACGTTGTTCTTGTCGAAGCGTATTCAGATTCAGAAAGTCATTTTTCGTCTAATAAGTCATATTTTAACGCGGAATACGATTATGAAGTGGAAATAGTGGGCGAAGTGACAGAAGATGAGAATGTCGTCGTCGAAGATGTGGCAGTATGTTGCAGCCATATGTTATACAGCCGAGTCAGACAGGCGTCGTTTGCGCTTCGCCGGCTTCGGTATAAAAACCAGTTTCAACATCCGAAAGCTATGGCTGAACCTCGTCGACCGCTTGTGACTCTGTGAATGATGCGCATCGGCTCAAGATTCGCTGAAAACTGAAATCTAACTCCACGGGTTGTATCAAAAGGCATGGTCGTTGTCATAAATATTCACTTCCTTGAGAATTATTGACGGCAATTAATATGTTACGACGCTGTTGGATAGCCATTCTATACCAGACAGAGAGTTATCCTTGTCTAATAGTTCATATTTAAAAACGGAATACGATTATGAAGTGGAAATAGTGGGAGAAGCGACAGAAGATAAGAGTAATGTTGTCGACGACGAAGATATGTTGTTACAGGCTTACAGCCGAATCAGACATAAGACAGGCGTCGTTTGCGCTTCGCCGGCTTTGGTATAAAACCACTTTCAACATCCGAAAGCTATGGCTGAACCTCGTCGATCGCTTGTGACTCTAACATTATTTTGTTATCTAAAATAAATAAATGTTTCTTATTACACTTAAAGCGTCGCGAAAAAGCAGGAAATATATGATACAGTGTCAGCGAGTAAAATGTATACTGGCGGCGTCCCCTTTTCGACATCGGCTTCTTCTCTTCTTTTCTATGGATTGTTGGAACCACAGCAATTCACTAAATCATCCCATTGTTTTCTTCGCCTTAGGTGTTTCATCGTTAGCAAAAGGGATTTTATGAAGTGTTACCAACTTTTCAGCGCAAGGTTATGCATTGGAATAACCACCGACAACGCATTGAATGCGTTGTCGGTGGTTATTCCAATGCATAACTGAAAAGACTATGTTTACTGTTTCAACGTTGGTTCTGAAATCTGCGCGACTACACAGACGCGACATATGAGGGGTGATCAGGGCCAAAATTAATTAGTGATATTATGCAATTAACATACGACGTTATACAATTAACATATGGCGTTATGAAGTTAACATACGACGTTATGCAGTTCATATTTGTCATTATGCAATTCAAATACGACGTTATGCAGTTCATGTTTGTCATTATGCAATTCAAATACGACGTTATAATAATAATAATAATAATAATAATAGTCTTTATTAATCAATACTCGAAACACACGTCCGAGTTTACATGGAATTATAAAAAATAAGGTATGTAGTCTATTTTTCTTCATTAGTTATTTACATCAATAATTTAATAAAACTAGTAAAATTCTACAGTATTGTTAAAAATTATTAAAATATCATACACTAGATAAAATTGAAAAGACATCTATTTACAAAAGATTTTTTAAATCTTTCAGTTTTCACTAAAGGCAGCTCAAAGTCATGTCCCCTTTGCCTTAAAGTGCCTATATCACCTGTGGGATCTTTACATATTTATAGTAATTGGAACATTCTAAGAAGATTTGTAATATATCTTCTCAGGCGAAAATTTCATCTTCATGGACTTTTTTGCAGTTACAGTTACCGGATATGACATCAAAGGAGGAATTTTTGAAGCAAGAAACAAAAGAAAACTGATTTGCATTTCCTCCTTTGATGTCATATCCGGTAACTTTAACTGCAAAAAAGTCCATGAAGATGAAATTTTCGCCTGAGAAGATATAGTACGAATCTTCTTAGAATGTTCCAATTACTATAAATATGTAAAGATCCCACAAGTGATATAGGCACTTTAAAGTTCGATTTAATTTGTTGGGTAAAAGTTCTCTTATGCAGTTCATGTTTGTCATTATGCAATTCAAATACGATGTTATGCAGTTCACTGTTAACAAGTAAACGGGAAATTACACAGTTTAACTACGCTGTCTACCATATTCAGAGGTGGTATTGTTGTTGGGCATCAAAATTCAATATAGTGCATCTATGCGGTTAAGCCATGCTGTTATGCATTTCAGTCGTTCAGTTGGGCACTTCTGATGTGCTATGAGCCCGCGTATTTACATAAAGTTTTCATTTACGAAGCTACTTCATGTTAGGACATGTTTAGTGTTTCTTTACACTCTCGCGATTCTGGTAGGCGTTTCGGCAGACGATTCTTAGCAAATTATGTGCGATTAATTTTGGCGCGATTTATAGCTTTTCTCGTGTACCAATAATGGCTGACGACCGTAAAGTTCTTAATGAAGCAGCCGATCTATTGGCAAAGGTAGCAGAATTGATCCAAAACACTCAGACGACTAATTTAGCTAACAATTCTGCCGCCAGACAAAATACCATCCCAGTATCTACACCTTGTAGTACAAGTACTGGTAGTGGTGGAACTGGATCCCAAATCCAAAATATCCGTGCCGGTGCGGGCGGTGGATCATCAACTTCAACAACAACTTCATCTTGGGAGGATAGAACTGTTGAGAATTTTAAAAACCTATTCGGAGGACTACCATCCAAAACAACTCTCCAGTCTGTAGGAGGTCGTCCAAAACCTGGAAGTCAAGGGGCGTTAGGGACCAAAAACTGTAAAAAGATTTTTAACAAAAATACTGGAAGATATTTTTGGAAAAGAGAAACTTGGACCCACCGGTTTGTATGTGTCGCCCAAAAAGAACAGATCTCGTCACCTAGTCGAGAAGAAAAGGATGCACTGAGAGTTGCTGGTCTTGGTGAAAAAAAGGTTGTTCTGAATAAAGAAAGCAATGCATCAGATGTAATGGTTGAATTGCTTAATGTCTTCCCTAAATTGGCCCAAGGGGGTGGCTTTGAGTTTCTCCGTTCGGGAAATCGTCTGCGAGATCTAATTCTGATTATGCAGCCTCCGGGAGGTTACTCTGTACCTTTCCTGAAGTGCTGTGGTATTGGCCAGTCCATTATTTATATCCGGCCCATACAAACAAATTTTTTTCCGGGCCCACTTTAGTCTCTGTGCTGGCCTGGGTGCACGTGTAGTGGATACAGGTCCGTCCCACAATGGCACCATGCTCCAGTCCCAACATTGTATTCTGAGACAAATAATAATAAAACGGGACGGGAAATTTTTCATCGCTTTTCCAAACTTGCAGTAATCAATAAACATTTTTAATCAAAATATAGCTACTGATCGCCCATGTCAAGTGGAATATAGAAATAATAAATAAACATAATAGGACATACCGATTCTGCATTATTTTCTAATTTGACAGGATCTAAATCCAAATTTGTTTGTATGGGCCGGATATAAATAATGGACTGGCCAATACCACAGCACTTCAGGAAAGGTACAGAGTAACCTCCCGGAGGCTGCATAATCAGAATTAGATCTCGCAGACGATTTCCCGAACGGAGAAACTCAAAGCCACCCCCTTGGGCCAATTTAGGGAAGACATTAAGCAATTCAACCATTACATCTGATGCATTGCTTTCTTTATTCAGAACAACTTTTTTTTTCACCAAGACCAGCAACTCTCAGTGCATCCTTTTCTTCTCGACTAGGTGCCGAGATCTGTTCTTTTTGGGCGAGACATACAAACTGGTGGGTCCAAGTTTCTCTTTTCCAAAAATATCTTCCAGTATTTTTGTTAAAAATCTTTTTACAGTTTTTGGTCCCTAACGCCCCTTGACTTCCAGGTTTTGGACGACCTCCTACAGACTGGAGAG
The DNA here is from genome assembly GCA_035772405.1 of Chrysogorgia sp. JL179-B06. Taxonomy (NCBI): domain Eukaryota; kingdom Metazoa; phylum Cnidaria; class Anthozoa; order Scleralcyonacea; family Chrysogorgiidae; genus Chrysogorgia; species Chrysogorgia sp. JL179-B06. Next base: position 942,491 of record JAYKKM010000018.1, on the reverse strand, counting down.
TTGTTTTGGATGGTAGTCCTCCGAATAGGTTTTTAAAATTCTCAACAGTTCTATCCTCCCAAGATGAATTTGTTGTTGAAGTTGATGATCCACCGCCCGCACCGGCACGGATATTTTGGATTTGGGATCCAGTTCCACCACTACCAGTACTTGTACTAGGACAAGGTGTAGATACTGGGATGGTATTTTGTCTGGCGGCAGAATTGTTAGCTAAATTAGTCGTCTGAGTGTTTTGGATCAATTCTGCTACCTTTGCCAATAGATCGGCTGCTTCATTAAGAACTTTACGGTCGTCAGCCATTATTGGTACACGAGAAAAGCTATAAATCGCGCCAAAATTAATCGCACATAATTTGCTAAGAATCGTCTGCCGAAACGCCTACCAGAATCGCGAGAGTGTAAAGAGACACTAAACATGTCCTAACATGAAGTAGCTTCGTAAATGAAAACTTTATGTAAATACGCGGGCTCATAGCACATCAGAAGTGCCCAACTGAACATTAGAAGTGCCCAACTGAACGACTGAAATGCATAACAGCATGGCTTAACCGCATAGATGCACTATATTGAATTTTGATGCCCAACAACAATACCACCTCTGAATATGGTAGACAGCGTAGTTAAACTGTGTAATTTCCCGTTTACTTGTTAACAGTGAACTGCATAACATCGTATTTGAATTGCATAATGACAAACATGAACTGCATAACGTCGTATTTGAATTGCATAATGACAAACATGAACTGCATAACGTCGTATATGAATTGCATAATGACAAATATGAACTGCATAACGTCGTATGTTAACTTCATAACGCCATATGTTAATTGTATAACGTCGTATGTTAATTGCATAATATCACTAATTAATTTTGGCCCTGATCACCCCTCATAGTATGACACAGGTCATGATTTTTGAAACAATAAAAATTCGTATTTTTTGGCATGTTTGGCAAGCGCTAACAAAATGAGTTTTTCTTCAAACAAGATGTAATATATATCATTCGAATCCTGGTGACGTGCAAATTTAATTAGAATGAAACGAATTTGGGTTTATATGCACTATGTGGTTATATATACTGTAATATAATTTTATTATTCTTTCTAATTTTATTTGAAAGTTTAATATAAACACATAGCCGTATACTTCACAGAAATTGTTCTGTCAGACTTTTACAATTTCAACGCTTAAAACATTAATATTTACTGTTTAGTAATATTTAACATGAGAAGTTAATCTTGCCGTTATTTTACCATTCTATGGACCTCTTTCATAATGGAATGAATTTAAAGATCCTTTTATGTGCATCTTAGTTATCTTCCTTCTTCCTTCGCCAACTCATCTAGCATCATTTGTAAAATGGAAATCTTATCGTCACTCAGCCCTTCATTTCGCATCTTTTCAGCTATATGGTCGAACTGGATGGTATTTTCTGCATACCTATATCTTCCTCACCTTTTCACATGTCGTCGCTTCCCTTTCCTCGTCTAAGTCACCCCTTGCCTCTTCTGATCCGATGTTTCTTTTTATTTCTTCAATCTCTATATCAGACAGATTACCTTTGCTCGCTGATCTTAAAAATTCGTAAGTCATTCCAAACATCCATCATTCTTTTCCTATAACTTCCTGTACTAGGATCGCTCTTCGTTAGCGATTAACACCTTGAGTTACGGGGGATTTTCTTTGGAGTGATCTTCTATTTGACGAGTTTCCAACCAAGGCTAAACACCCCATGTTGGCTAGCACTTTTACTATTATTGAATAATTAAAGCTGACAAAAAACATTTTTGAATTATTTTTTTTAGTTTCTAATGTGGATTAGACAAAGACTTCCTTTTTCATATGCGCTGATAATCAACGCATTTGGCATTTTAATAACGAAGTTATCGCGGTTAAAAAAATATTCATGAATACTTCAAGACTGAAAAAATGCGCCGATAATCAACGCATTTTAATAACAAAGTTATCGCGGATACTTCAAGACTGAAAAAAATATGTGGAATAGACAGACTTCGTCTTTCGTATGTGTTGATAATCAACACACTTGGCATTTTAATAACGAAGTTATCGCGGTTTAAATATGATTGAATACTTCAATGACTGAAAAATTTTTTGAATTTGTTTCTGAATTACTATATGTGGAATAGACAAAGACTTCCTCTTTCATATGCGCTGATAATGAACGCTTGAAGAGATAAAACAATTTTTTAAAATATTTTTTGAGTTTCTAAGGGGCCGATTATATGAGAGTTTTCAGCCCGTTTGTAACTTTAGCCGGGCTGAAAAGTCAGTTCGGCGTCGTGGTCAAAGTCATATAAAAACAAATTAGCGATTACATGATGATAGTTTCAGCCCGGTTTTACCAACCGGGCTACCAACCGGGCTAGGATTTTCAGCTCAACAAAACGGGCTGAAATTATTGGAGCATAAATATCTTCTTTTTCTACCACTCTTTGTTCTCTTTGAAGATAGGTATGCTGCCAAAATCAAGTTCCTTTTGGCTTCCAACAGCTTGTACGCAATCACTATGCCATTCAGTTGAAAAAGAAGAGCAAGAAGCACACTGAACTGCGAAAATTCCAAAAGAGCCATTTTCTTCATGTTGCGTGGCGGCATTTTGAAAAGATTTCCCGCGAAAAATATGGATTTCAGCCCGGGTTGAAAATCACCATATAATCGATGCAAATTTCAGCCCGGTTAAAGTTACAAACGGGCTGAAAAAACTCTTATAATCGGCCCCTAAATGTGAAATAGACAAAGACTTCCTCTTTCATATTCGTTGAAAGACTCAAAAAAATGTTTTAAATTTTTTTTGAGTTTCTATATGTGGAATAGACCTTCATATGCGCTTATAATCAATGTATTTGGCATTTTAATAACGAATTTTGAATTTTTATTTTGGATTTGAATAGACTAATCGTCGCGCTTGCATGGAGACCAGCTCATCTTCTTTGCATTGTCGTTTATACGTCTGACATCTCATTTTCGTTAAATCTATGGTCAAACTCATTTTCAGCTTCTTTGAAGAACCACGTGACGCTCGTTTCCCGCCCGGTGGGTGTTTGTCGTTTAGACTGGGCATACGTAACACGTTGACACATTCTAGTCAACAAACTTGCCATCTGGCCCATGTTTTCGTTGATGGTATTCTTTGTCATTTACAGTCGATTCTTCTTCCTGTTCATGGTTCGGTGAACCGCCATTATCATCAACTTCCATGGCATAGACTATATTCACGTGTGTTTCTGAAAATAAATTTGATTTAGTTGTTTATAAAACTTACTAATGTGTTCCTACCTTAACCTTTTCCGGTCAGAAGTGACGGATGGTTTCAAAAACTGTAAGATTATCCAAATTTAAATTAGCGTTTCGCTCACCTTGTTGATCATTCGGCAAAAACGTTTAGCACTGATCAGCAATGCGCGCGCACATCTCATGTGACTCCGTAGTGACGTAGCTGATGACAAGACCCCTGGGATTTTCCCCATCCATGGTCCCCAGACCTCGCACGCCGTGTATTGTAGATCACAAATCGCAAAAAGCCATTTCGTCGTATATTTTAATTATACACGAAGCTTATGGTATAATTACTCGCGCTACTGTGGTAGCCGAGTCTAGGTTTCTGCAGCGTTTCTGTTTCCATGTTATTTTTGGTGTTTCGATTTCGCAATTATTGGCATCATAGTTCCCGACAGCCTTTACGAGGCGTGCTTGTCTTCAATCCCTCCCCGAGCTAACACTCTAGCGGGCGTCTTGCTAGTCAGTAGAAAGGATGGATTGGAACTGGAAGGCCCGAAAAAGTCATTGTTCTATGTTGTTGTTCACGTACACGGTCACATATTGTATTTTCTGTAAAATGAAGCAGTCATCCAATAACAACGTTCTGATTTAATTAGTGTAGTCCTTCATCGTCACGTGTCCATAAAATTTCCTTTCTCCAACCAATAACAAACACTTTCTCCAATACAATAACATGACCAATGCATCATCTTGAAAGACAACGGAGCTTCCAAACCATCCCCCTTTACTATGAGGTGACCAATTGTTTTAGTATAAATAATCACAGTTAATATCGGCGTTGCACATCAGCGAAAAACACAATTTCCGATTTGGAACAAGAGAAACAAGAGTTTTTCTTTCTTTCTGGGTCACATATATTTCACTGAACAACAAAGGCTGCTTATCTGTAAAGAGCTTAACTCCATATTTTGTTGAATCTTTGGTTTCTTGTAGTCATACTCTTTCATTTTATTAATTTATTCGTCCGAAATGTGGGCAAAGGGTAGAAAAAGAAAGAAAGTTCATTTTTCAGTCCAGAGATACACGCGAGGTGATGGTTACAACGGGGACGAAACAAGGATACTGTAAACTTCCAAAAGTAAGCCCTGGGCTTATAATATTTGTTCAAAGGACGTTTTTGTGGGCTTACATTCGGAGGGATTATATTCGAAGAGGTCTAATATTCGGAGGGCTTATATTCGGTGAGGGCTTATTTCGGAGAGGCCGTATTATTGAAGGGAATTTTGCGTTTCAAAATAGCTTGGGTTTATCTATTATTGAATGAGATTTGGCGTCATAGTGCAAATAAGTAAAAAGAGCGTAGTAAGTCGTAAAATGAAAATTAAAACTCTGAACACCACAATACAGAAAGCAAATACATGAACAAAAGCTTTATTGTAACAGTAACAATATGAAATGCACAAGGGCAATAAGCCTTATTATTGTAAGGATTTTTGCGTCCAAGAACAGGGTGGGGGCTTATTTTCCAGTGAGCTTATTTTCCAGTGGGGGCTTATTTTCCAGTGGGGGCTTATCTTCTGATGAGGGCTTATTTTCCGGTGGGGGTTTATTGTCTGGTGAGAGCTTATTTTCGAGGACTTATTTTCGAAAGTTTACGGCTTAACAACTCCATAGTTCGTTGTTTTAAGTCAATAGATAGGGGATAACTTCGAACGAGAAAAGAAACAAAATCAATCATAAATACGTTGTTCATTTCCTGCAGTCTGCCCGTGATCAACACAAGCTACTGGTGATACAGCGTTTCAATTTAGCGTTGGGAATTCTTCTTGGGTGAGTGCATGAGTACGGCACAACGGACAAGTCCTTTCGTTGGAAATCCATTCGGCTACACACTAGAAACAGAAGGATAAACCAAACAGTAAATACGTAGCTTCTTCAGACTGAGATCAAAACCACTCTTATAATAACTCACTGATCTCGAAAGAAGACTGGATCGTGCAACTATTGCTCAGAAAATGCAGCCGGAAGTCCGCCATTATTAAGGGGACCAACTGAGGACCCTATCAGGTTTTTTTGTTGGATTATGTGCTCTTACCATCGACAAAAACTATAAAGAGGACCAGTATACATTTTTCAAATTACTGGGTAAAACGATTCATGGCCTACCTACAGATTTACTGCGACTTTGGTCCCTTAGCAATGGCCGCCGTTGGCTCTAATTATCCAGTGAGAGAAGCTTAATATGAGACGTCAAATTAGGTTCAAGATTTTATGCATTTAATGTTAACAAAGAAACTATATTGGCCAAACACTAAACCTATTTCGCGAGCGTCACAGTTTGATTTGCTTGCAAACTGTTACTCAATCCAGTCCTATTTTTGATATCAGTGTAATAACTCCGTACCGCCATTAATTACATCAGTTTATGTAAATACATATTTTTCGCAATAGATATTTGACAATACTCTTCTCTTATTGTTCCTCTAAAATGTCTTTCAGTTTGAAAATGTGTCAATGTGAAACTCCATGTTTTTGGGTGAAGTTTCATATAAATCCCGAAATGATGTCACAGACAATCGATAGTAAAATTCGAAATTATGCCTTCGACAACTGATTCATTTTAGCGTCTTAAAGATCAGAGACAGATAGTCTCTGTCACCTACAGTAAAACTATATAACGTGGTCACTTCTAGATGGACGCCGCGAAATATTCCTGGCTTCATTATTTCGCAGCATCCAAACAATAGTTGCTCGATCCAGTCTTTATTTACATCAGTGAGCAGCTCTCACCCAAGTTTTTTTGTTTCGTTCAAAATGGCACCAAGCTGAAGAACTGCTCTACTTTTTAACATTTTAACTGTAGCTTGACCCTAATACAAACCCCAAACATATAGCCCTAAACCTAACACTAACCCTAACTCTTACGATAATGCTTTATTTTAGAAATAACAGGTGATTTTATTATGGAAAAACCTTCGACAACTAATTCATTTTAGTATCTTAAAAGATCAGAGACAAATAGTCTCTGTCGCCTATAGTAAAACTATATAACATGGTCCCAACAAGATGGCCGCCACGAGCTACTTCCGGCTTCATTTTCTGAACATAATTGCTCGATCTAGTCTTTATTTCGAGATCAGTGGAATCAATAGAGTCAATTTAGCATGCATTTGCAATTAGTACAATACACTCAATTTGAGAATTTGAGGCTGGTCTTCTATAAACAACAGATGTATAGCCTTGATAAATAAACATTGAATAAAGGATCAACATTAAGTACTTCTCCGTGAAATATATGTCCACATTCCAGCGTTTTTTCGTCATCATCCAAAACGTCAAGGCAAATAGAGCATATTTTGCTTGACATCTTGTCCTTGGAAAAGAATACACAACATTGGATCACTTAAAATGTGCTAACAATGTAATTAACTAAAATTGTTAAGAGAGATAACAAGATAAATGAACTCGCAGCGTTTCTTTCTCAAATTTAAGAAAAAATTATTCATTGCCGGTACGTCACGACAAGGTAAGTCAATGGTAACTGATGTGATAATGGTAACAAGTATTACTCGTGATGTTAAATCCTCAATCACACTCGTGACCATTCATTAACCCTTGCTTATTTATTTCGGAATAAAAATGTATACCTGGTGAATCAGCTCGCCGACTCTTTTTACGATTTCTTCCAGTTTTTTCTTCCTGAAGCCCTGATTTCCAAAACTGGCTTTGGCTTGCTTCAAGTAAATTATTACATCGCCTCTGAATTAAACAATAAACTGTGAAAGACTACAGCAAGTAATATAGTAAACATATTAACGCTTTCCTGTCCGGCCCAGTCAAAAGGGGTCATAGAAGACCCCGAAGTTGTCAATCGAAAAACACGGTAACGCAAGATTAAAAATTGAAATTCGACAAGCGCAAGGGACATGAGATCCACTCACACGCCAAATTTGATTTGAGTTCATAAACAATTGGTGGCACTTTGAATTTTCATGATGCTACGCGGGCGTGCAAGTTTTATATTAACTTAACAACTCATTAATAATTCATGAGGAAACATAAAGGAAATCAGTACCATGTCGTAGGTTTTATATGTGATAAAATTTCACCCTAATTTACATAAACTTTATCTTTGATTTTCTCGGCTTAGACAACATTGATTTTCAAAATTACTACGCCATTGAACATTGAACTTATTTAATAAACTCGCAGTACGTGTTTTATCAGATCTAAAACACTCCGGCTACGCCCTCGTGTTTTATGAATAAAGTTTTTTAATGCGTAAAGTTTTTTTTATATTATATATTATATATTATATATTATATATTATATATTATATATTATATATTATATATTGTGTATTGTGTATTGTGTATTGTGTATTGTGTATCGTATATTGTGTATCGTGTATCGTGTATCGTATATCGTATATCGTATATCGTATATCGTATATCGTATATCGTATATCGTATATCGTATATTGTGTATTGTGTATTGTGTATTGTATATTGTATATTACATTCATTATTCACCAACCTTGTTTTTGTTGGAAATTTCTCTGAAAGCTTCACCATCAAGCGTTGGAATGAAGACATGTTATACTGCATCGCGTTTTCGCCCGAGCTGGTTGTGGCTCCACTATCTTGAAAGGCAGAAGGTTTTACGCCATTGTTGGAACATTGCCCACGATCAGACTGGCCGTAAGGAAGATACGAGGTAACAATGGGTGCTGCTGCCGATTCAGTACCCAAACTACCACTGACCGTCGATGAAGAGAAGCCCGCATTTTGTATTCCCGGTCCTGATAACATCTGAGTTAAAGCAGGATCTAATGATGCAGGCTGTGCATCACAGACTGCAGGCAATCCTGAACATGAATGCAAGATGTTTTGATGCCAATTTTCGCCAAACCCAAGATGCTTTGCCAACGAATCGAGATTTGAGAATGATTGTTCAACAGAAATGCAGCAACCGAGGGGATCTTCGCTAATACCATTGATACTATTAACTGCACTGCGATCACCATTATTCTTTGTCGCACCTGCGGTACTCAATGTAGAAACAGTAGCGTTTGTTTTGATAGGATTGCATGCCAACTTAGCTTCGGAGTTTAACTTTGTACCGCTAGCACATGCAGGAGACATGTCATCGCAGCTCAAAGATCCAGTATCGGCAATGGACGTTGCGGTATCCGTATTCACAGAGCTACGTTTCGACGTTGTTGTATTATCTGGCGCAAACGCAGAACCATCCGTGCTTGATCTTCTATCGCTAACACTACTACGCGTTTTAACGACAGCATTCGACGTTCCAGCATCAAGACATGCACATGGCAAAGTTCCCGTTGTTTTGATTTCCTGAGATACACCAGCACACGCAGAATGCGTATTTGGTTTTCGCACGCCGCCCACAAGAGGCAACGTAATAGCTCTATCCACGACGCTCGCCTTCCCGGCGTTTGATAATATTGGGTGCAGAGCAACACCTTTCTCACAATCACAGTCAAATATTGGGGCCTTTTTGGATGGCACCTCCACTCTTTCACCTTTGCTATCTGCGCGAAGAGAAGTCGGGTCAAGGCCTTCGTCATTCAGAGATATTTCAGACAAGCTTCGCGGCTTGTTTGCGACTGTTTGAGATGTTTCAGTAGGTGAATTGGACGGGCAGTTCTCCGTTTCCGCTTTGATCTTTTTAGTATGCTTTACTACACTCCAATCATAATCGTTGTGTTCCATAGTTATTTTGTCAACGCTATCCATGCTCCCTGCGGCACATTTTTTGATCGAGGAAAGCGGTCGGGATGAAGTTGGTAAGCCATTGTAATGCTGCGACTCCGTTTGGGTACATATATCTACAAAGTTTCTCCTTTGAAATAAAGATTAGAAAAAACTGAAAAACGAAAGTCGAACACAACCAAATATCAGAACTCGTTACCTCGAATTCATTCTCTCATATTCGCTAAGTTGTCGGGTCATTACTTCCGCCTCTTCGCTCAAACTAGAAATTAATTAGGTAAATCACACTTCTTCAGTAGCAGCAGGAGTAGCAGCACGAACACCAACAACACGAACACGAACACCAACACCACCACCACCAGCAGGCCAATCACTAGAACCAACAGCACCAACACCAGCATCACCAACACCAGAACCAGCAGCAACAACACAAGCAGCAGCAGCAACACCAATAGTAACACCACCACCAGCACCAATACAAAAACCAGCAGCATCAATACAAAAACCAGCAGCATCAATACCAATACCACCACCACCGGTACCAACGCCACTAGAACATGAAGCACCAACACCAGCAGCACCCACCAACACCAGAACTAGCAGCATCAACAACAGCAAATATATAAAGTTTTGGCTTTGAAAGGAAGACAAAATCTGTAAAACGAAAGCAGAACAACAAATTATTAGAACTCGTTACCTCGAATTCATTCTCTCATATTCGCTAAGTTGTCGGGTTTTTACTTCGGTCTCTTTGCTCAAACTAGAAATTTATTAAGTAAAGTACACTTCTTCAGTAACAGCAGTAGCACCACCACCAACACCAGAACCACCAGCACCAACACCAGCAGCAACAACACCACCACCAGAACCAGCAGCAACACCACCAGAACCAGCACCACCAACACCAGAACCAGCAGCACCACACCAGCAACAACACCAGCACCAGTAGCACCACCACCACCAACACCAGTAGCACCACACCACCACCAGAACCAGTAGCACCACCACCAACACCAGAACCAGCAGCACCAACAACACCAGCAACACCAGCAGCAACACCACCAGAATCAGCAGCAACACCACCAGAACCAGCAGCACCAACATCAACACCACCAACAACAGCAAATCTATAAAGTTTTGCCTTTGAAAGGAAGACAAAATCTGAGAAACGAAAGCAGAACAACAAATTATTAGAACTCGTTACCTCGAATTCATTCTCTCATAATCGCCAAGTTGTCGGGTTTTTACTTCTACCTCTTTGTTCAAACTAGAAATTTATTAAGTAAAGTACACTTCTTCAGTAACACCACCACCACCACCAGAACCAGCAGCAACACCACCACCAGAACCAGCAGCACCAACAACACCACCAACAACAACAGAAAATCTATAAAGTTTCGCCTTTGAAAGGAAAATAATAAAATCTGAAAAACGAAAGCAGAACAATAAATTATTAGAACTCGTTACCTCAAATTCATTCTCTCATATTCGCTAAGTTGTCGGGCCATTGCTTCTGTCTCTTTGCTCAAACTAGAAATTTATTAGGTAAATCACACTTCTTCAGCAACAGCAGAAACAATAACAGCTTCGTAACAGAAAAAACAGCAATAGCCAAAACTAGCAGCAGACAAAATATCACCAGCAACACCAACACCAGCATCAACAACAACATAGCAACCGCAGCAACAACCGCAGCAACAACAGCAGCTGCAGCAGCAGCAACAACGATAACGACAGTGAATCTACAAAGTTTCTCCTTTGAAAAGACTGAAAAACGAAAGCAGAACACAACAAAATATTAGAACTCGTTACCTCGTATTCGTTATCTCATATTCGCTGAGTTGTCGGGTCATTACTTCTCTCTCTTTGATCAAACTAGAAATTCATTAGGTAAAGCACACTTCTTCAGTAACAGCAGAAACAATAACAGCTTCGTACCAGAAAAAAACAGCAATAGCCTAAACTAGCAGCAGACAAAATACCACCAGCAACACCACCACCACCAGCATCAACAACATAGCAACCACGACAACGACAGTGAATCTACAAAGTTTCTCCTTTGAAAAGACTGAAAAACGAAAGCAGAACACAACAAAATATTAGAACTCGTTACCTCGTATTCGTTATCTCATGCTCGTTAAGTTGTCGGGTCATTACTTCTCTCTCTTTGATCAAACTAGAAATTCATTAGGTAAAGCACACTTCTTCTTCAGTAACAGCAGAAACAACAACAGCCAATTCGCGGTCAAGCTGCATGGGATTTACAACGGCTCACCTATGGCTCAAACTTTTAATGTTTAGTATTTAATGTCTTTAATAATAAAATAACGAAAATTTACCCCAGTTTTTTTATGATTGTATTTGAAAGAACAGTTAAAATAATGAAGAATGGCTTTTACAGTTCTTTCATTTGTCGTCCCGTTCTTGAGTTATTACGTTTTATGTAATTTTACGTTTTATGCAATTAATTTACGTCACAAGTATGAGACAAATAAAAAGCCATTCTTCATTATTTTAACTGTTCTTGCAAATACAATAATAAAAAGAGGTAAATTTTCATTGCATAGGCACTTTAATAATAATGTATTTTTTAATAAAAACTTTGAATATTTAAAAACATCACCAGTCTGGGGATATTAAGAGGAGTCTTAACAGAAGAAATAAAGTGCCTACTGCCAAAAGACCTCTTTCATAATGGCGGCCAGTTTAAATATTCTTTTATATGCATGCAAATTAGCCTATCTGGCCTCGTTACAAAGCGACGATTCTTTGGAATTACAGACACACGAACGAGGTCAGAAAGGCTAATTTAAATGAATATAAAAGAATATTTAATTTGGGCGCCATTATGAAAGAGGTCTATGCAATGAAAAATTCAGTTGTAAAATAGCTCTTTTGTTTGAAAGAACTCTTGAAACTATAAAGACTAACCATTTACAACTTTTCCATATCTCACTTCACTCTTGAGATATTAAGATTTGTGTAAACGATCATACTTATGACATCACACTGCATAATAACTTATTGAAAACGATTATATATCCTTGATATTATGTAATGAAATCACTTGAAATCACTTGAAATACAGGTGCATGTGCGTGGATGTATCCAATGACATCAAATATGCAAATCATCAAACGATTCCATGTGATAATGGTAAAGATATGCAGAATTTTTCAATAAGTATAAAATATTATTATATATGTCACATTAAACAAATCTTAATATCTGAAGAGTGTAGTCAGACACGAGTGTAAGAATAGCCAAGACTTGGAGAGGTTGGTAAAGCAAAATCTCGATCAACAAGACGGACAACGAGGATCATTTCCAAGAAATGCGAAGCGCGTTTGAACGTTTAACTTTAAAATAGACGACGCTTTTTTTAATTTTTTACAATTTTTAAAATCTCAAACCGAATATCCGGAGCAGTTGATTGGAGTTTTCCAGATAAAAAGTGACCTTCGGGAAAAGCAGCTTCGCGACAAAACACACCTGATCATATGTACTCATTATGTAAGCTTTTAAAGGGAAATGGCAATAAAAATTAAGTTTATCTTATTTGAAAGAACTTTTAAAATGATATATAAAGACCTTTTACAGATTTTCCATATCGTTCTTGGTTTTGTAAATATTTCACTTCTTTTTAACAAAGAGCATTGAACATTCCGCCATCTTGGATATGCATAACCATCCTTGGATATGCGTGACGTCACAACCAGGGTAGAAATGTTTTTTATATCAGCAATTATCGAGTCATTATAGATGCTAAATTTTGCATTGCAGATATTTTTGTTCACAGATATTTCAAAAATTAAGGAAGTTACGGGGAAATTTTAAATGGTCTTCATATATTATTTTAAATGTTCTTTCAAATGAGACAAAGACATTTTTTATTGCCATTTCCCTTTAAACGATTAACTAGCTGCTAACTGGTATACACTCTGCCATCAATTCATGTTTTATCATCATCTACATGAATGTAGCTTTCATTTAATACCATATATAGCCAATAAATTGTGTATTGTACCCATGTATTGTTTTTATACATATCGACCAAATTTTAGCCCATTTTCACGTATTTGCCACCTTAAACGACTAAAAATAACTACTTTTTTATCGAAGTATATGACTTAGCTAGTCGCAATATAGTAGTTTGGCGCTATGAAAATGCTCGTAACATACTTTAAGGGGGCAAGCTACCTTAAATGTTATGTTCGCGAACCCATGACGTAATAATAGCTCTATCTTATTATGGTTAAATGTATATGCAACATGCTATATATCATTTTAAAGCTTATAACAAACTCTAAACAAATAGCATTACTGATGCCCTCCCAGGCAAAAACATAAATGTAAAAGATGAAAGATGAAAACCATCTTTGGATGCTATCTAGTCAAAAACTAAGCAGCAAGAATTGGTCATTTTAACTTGTAAAATAGATTACATCCCAGTCAACAAATTAATGGATGCTTTTTACCTTGTGATAAAAATTGAGTGTTCTATACCGAATTTGGTATTAACAAATAAGATCCTCACTTAATATTTGTTGCTATGGTAATAAAATGCAGTGTAACACCAAAAGCTTCCATTAATTTGTTGACTGGGATGTAATCTATTTTACAGATGATTTTACAAGTTAAAATGACCAATTATTGATGCTTAGTTTTTGACTAGATAGCATCCAAAGATGGTTTTCAGCTTTGCAGGTTTTCTTTACATTTATGCCTGGGAGGGCATCTGTAATGCTATTTGTTTAGAGTATGTTATAAGCTTTAAAATGATATATAGCATGTTGCATATACATTTAACCATAATAAGACAGAGCCATTATTACATCATGGGTTTGCGAACATAAAATGTAAGATAGCTTGCCCCCTTAAAAGTTGAAGAAATCATGTAAAAACGCCGCCATTTTGATTATGACTGTGACGTCATGTACTGGGAAGGGTTGTATTTCTTACTATTGTGCTACCTATCGTGGAGCCATGTATTGCCAAGTTTTTATTGTAATAGCAATTACAAAAATAACACTGAGAACAAGCATAATTTCTTTGCATTTCCGCCAACACTGCCGCCCGCTTTACGCAGCACACGACGTCACAGATCATTTGGCAGAAGAACTGTTAACACCTTTAATACGTGTTACGAGCATTTTTACAACTTCAAACTACTTTATTCCGGTTTATTTATGTCGCATACATTGATCTAAAATGTACTTTTTTGTTGGCGATTTGCTTTAAAGTGCCCCTAACCTCAACATTTTTTATTGTTTTATTTGGAAGAACTTTTAAAATGATAAAGTAACTTCTTTTGAAGAATTTCATTTCTTCGCTTTCTTTTGGAGATATATCAGTTTGTTTGATATGCAAATGTCCGGAATTTACGTCACACATGCATGACGACTTATTGGATAAATGTGTGTAACTCTTCATTCTCGAACGAAATCCTTTAAAATCGAGAGGTTTGGTGTTGTGAGAGAAACATGCACATGTGTTATTCAGACTTTAGTGTTTTTATTTGATGAACGCAAAGATATATAACATTCTCTGATAACTCATTATGCATGTGTGACGTAAATTCCGGACATTTGCATATCAAACAAACTGATATATCTCAAAAAGAAAGCGAAGAACGAGAATCTTCAAAATAAGTTACTTTATAATTTTAAAAGTTCTTCCAAATAAGACAATAAAAAATTTGAGGTTAGGGGCACTTTAAACGAACTCATGTAAACAATACAAACGTCTGACCATTAAACATTTTCATCCCGTTTTTGTTCTCTATATATAGGACAGCAAATTTACATAAACTTTGCTTAAAATTATCTATATACTATTACCTGGTAGATTATGATTCGATAAACCAATTAGAATCGCGGATTGGCGATAGGTGATGATCGGCCAGTGATGATAACACAGCAAGTGCCGAAGCTGGCCGTAGCAACTGGTCATGCTATGCTAATTTATAAACATCCGCATATTTTGAAAACAATATATTTCTAAAGATCTGAACATTATGTAAATCGTTTCAAAATTTGCATAGCATGACCAGTTACTATGACCAACTTCGCTACTGAAGACAGCCAATCAGATTGCAGCATTGGCAATTATACCATTATAGTAAGTTTTGACTAATCATTGTTAGATGATTTATATAATTATAAATGCTGCTCATCCTGTTTATACCAGCTTTTGTACATTTGAAAGGGTGGTACAGTTTAAATAAATAAAGTACAAGGTGCCGAAGAGCTGCTATGGAAAGCCTCAGTCAGACAAAGAAGAGACATGATGATGATGTAAAACAAAGAGAACCGTCTTCAAAATAATTTAAACACAAAAGTTCGTCACCTGTCGTTCATCTTTTCGCTTCCCTCAAGTCTATGAGATAATGTGTTTACCTCGCTATTTAATCTAAAAACATGAACAGTAAAATAATTTAAGATACGGTGCCTAGTATACATAATAATATACAACAGTAACTAAATAACTTAAACTAAACTAAAACTAAATAATTATAAATGAGAGATACGCGAGTGCCCCATATTGTTGCAATGACGAGCATGAGTAATCGCCTTTTTCGACTGTGTTTATACGAAGTTACGACGCCACCATTATTCGCACATGTTCCGGATGTGACGTCAAAGCCGAAGTCCCATAGCTTATCGTCAAATGAATATAAAAACTGCTTTGGGAAACTATTGTATAGAATTATAAAATCTATCTACAAGAAAAACATACAAGAAAAACCACGGATGCAAGCTAGACAACACTAAACTTGCTTCGCTGTCTAGTCTTTAACGTCACACATTGCTTTGAAATCGCGGGGCTCATTAAAAACTAATTTTGAGCAATGGCGGACAAGCTATCGGCAACTTTAAAGTTTCAATATCTTGTGATAGAACGTTTGTTGTTCACCTATTTTGGAAAATGTAAAAATTTATTAACCTAAAATTATATTCCATGATAACAAATGGCAGAAATCAATATATCATATTTCGTCTCTGAGGCAATTTAAGTCTGTTAACCCAAATAAATTAAATTTGCACTAGCAATTGATGACTGACATCGCAATGTTCTCTTTATCAGGCAGTATCCGGTAAAACTTACCGTCTCCAGCACCATAGATTACCGCCTGGAGCAGCCTAGAGTTCTTCTATATTAGTAATAGATAGTAAAATATGTTGCGTAAAAATGCTGTTATCGTCGCAGTATTGTGAAAGAAAGAAGTGATTGGAGAGCTGCAGTCGGAGAGGGGGTCAAGACCTTTGAGGCAAATCGCCAGAGAAAAGACAGAGGAGGAAGGCCCGCCAACAAGATCCACAACCTGGCACATTTCCCTGCCCAAACTGCCCTCTTTATCATCATCATATCACTAACTATCATAACTATGGAGCTGGAAGAGGCAGTCATACTCATTATAGAGTGACTCCAACTACTATTGTCAATTATATTGTACTCAATTTGATACTCAGAATGCTGAAAATTGTATTGCCGAGCAAGATTTCAAAATATACTGGGGGCATGCCTCTGGGGCATTGTATCTTAAGTTCAGTCAACCGTGGGTATTCAAAACTGAGCGCTGGATAAATTGGACGGCAAAGGGAAGATTTTTATATTAAAGCAATAGTTTTGATCTTTCACTAAGAAGCAAATGGTGCAAGTAAAGGAACATCTAAAATTGTTGTAAAGCCTCCTGTATACAAGAGCCTGTGATAAGCTCGCTACTTGAGGAAGTCATGCGAGAGGGCTTCGCTCTACTTCGTCGAAGATGAGATGTCTTCCTGTAGAGATTCGAGAGTCGGTGCGTGTATATGATGTTTGACTGTTCTGACCGTGTCTCAATAGCTCAGTGGTTAGAGCGCCGATGCGTTGATTCGGAGACCTCGGGTTCGATTCCCGATTGGGGCAGATTTTTCATATACATATATTCGACTTAATGAAAGAGAAACGCAAAACGTTGAAGTGATTACGAATTCACGATTCCTTGTCCACAATAACCCGTTTTTTTTCCGTTTGGGAACGCAACTTTATTTTTTCTAAACTTATCTAAAAAAGACGTTGATGCAACGATGATCAAGTGATCGCTGACAAGGAACTACACGAACGTTGTCTTAGAGGATCAGATTTTGACATTTTTCAAACTTTAAAAAAACGTTTTAGCAGCAAGACATGGTGTAACGCTAATCTGGTTAAAGATAAATTCAGGTCAATTTATCTATTTAAAGTAGGGTCACCATACTACGGTCTTATTCTTTATTCTGTTTTAGCGACGTTTCGTTTGATTTCAAGAATGGCGGGAAAACGTCCGTGTTACCATATGGTTACAAATGTAAACGTTCCGTGTTACCATCGGCCACTTTTGCTATCAGAAATATCGGCAAGATCAGGAAATATTTGAGTAAAAAGGTCTGTGAGAAGTTGGTGCATGCATTCATAACATCAAAACTTGACAGCTGTAATAGCATCCTATATGGCTTACCAGAAGCTGAATTGAGCAAGTTACAGCGAATTCAAAATACAGCTGCAAGACTTGTAACAGGGGTTAAAAAATCGGAGCATATCTCCCCTGTGCTTCGTAATCTTCACTGGTTGCCGGTGAGATCAAGGATTGTATTTAAAATACTAATAATTACTTTCAAGGCTTTGCATGGCCAGGCGCCTGTTTATATTACTGATTTGCTAAATAAATATAAACCTACTCGTGCTTTGAGATCATCAGACAGTAATCTGCTAATTGAGCCAAAATCCAAAACGGTGACTCATGGAGACAGAGCGTTCTCGGTTTCGGCACCAAAACTGTGGAATTCATTACCACAGGAAATTAGAAGCTTTGATATGTTGGGTAATTTTAAGTCAGCAGTTAAGACTTTTCTTTTTTTAAATTAATAGTTTATTTGTTTATAGTGGTAATATATGTAGTAGGCTTTATCATATAACAAAACTGTAATAAGTTTTATCAGTATATTTAAGAATATATTGTTGTAAGAGCATTGAGACTATTGTATAATGCTCCTAATACGTCTATTATTATTATTATTATTATTATTATATGGTTGTAACATGGCTTTTAGCCAATCAGAATACACCTTTTCAAAATGTTATTTTATAATGACAAATATTAACTTTGATATATCCTTGTACAGGTGTATGTACCACAGAATACCACACAAATTTACATGTTCCATATCTTTTGTACAATACATATAATATGGCCTGTTAATATTTTTTAGTATTGTTTCTCACTGTATTTTTTCTTCCTGGGGGGTTTTGGGGCTAGATTTGGTAGACTTTATTATTTTTTTAATTGAACATTCTGTGGAAAAAACCCTAATGTACCACAGAATACCAGTGCAGAAAACACACAATAAGTAAGGAACGGTTTATCAAATTGTACCAGGATTTGGTGTGTCATGTTGTGTGCTAATACTGTTGGGTGTAAAAAAATATTGCTAACTTAAGTGAAAGGTAAATACTAAAATCACTACAGAATACCAGTGGTGTGTACCACAGAATACCAGTTTTTTTATCAGTAATTTTGAAAAATTCAGTTTTCCGATAGTAAAACTGATTGCTCAGCGTGATTCCTGTATAGTAATACTATTGTGTTGCATTGAAAAACATTAACTTTACTTGTTTATTCTGTTAGCTAAGCTGCCTGATATCCAGGCCAAAATTCGGAAATAATCCTGGGGTCTGGGTACGAGTTTAGGCTGAATATCCAAGATGGCGCCGAAAATAAAAAAATGAATACACAAAATCAAAAGTTTTCCGTACTAAAAAAGACATAAAAAATGAATTTACCAAGTCAAAAGTTTTCCATACGAAAAACGATTTTTATTTTCCATACGATTTTTAAAAGACAAGGATGGGCCGGTAGACAGCATTCTGATGAAGCGTTTGAAACGAAAGGTTGGTTCTGGCAACATTTTGGAAGACACACTTAAGCATCTGCCAGTAGATGAAGCAACATTTGACATTTAAAATGTCATTGCAGGCCCTTTAGAAGTAATACCCAAGGGTGCAACACAGTTTTTAGTTCCGTGTTATGAAAATGTCAAGTCTCACGTTCGAACTTGTAAAGAAGATTGACCGGACATGTTTAGTTGCAGAGATCGGACGAATTTTATTAAAAACTCTTTGTTCAGTTTTCGTACATAATTTTTAAATAGTTGTATAATTATTTTAATATTAATCATTGTTATAATGTTTTTTTGTATGTTCCTTAAGTAAAATATATTAACTACAGGATGTTGAAAAACAATATACATACATGTACCACAGAATACCAGTCAAATGGTTATCCAATGTAATAAATAGAAACTCCCATTTGTCAGATACATATACGGTAGTACTAATTGTTGGTTAAGGGTTAATTAATGACATATTGATCAACATAAATTGTGCTGGTTGCAAACTTATTTTCAAACTTTCGGATTTTACGGGCATTAAGAGGAAAAAAGTATCAAAACATAGAATTTTATTTCTTGTTAATCCAGATTATTTTTAAGAATTTTTATGAAAATATCCACTTTTTGTTTTTATATGTTCGTTAAGACTAAAACTAATATATATTCACAAAAATAAAGTATATAGCATGTTTCCTCCAAATTTTAGAAGAGAAATAAAAAAACTGGTATTCTGTGGTACTGTGGTATTCTGTGATACATACACCTGTACAAAACGAGCTACTAGAAACGGGGACGAAACTAATCTCATTGCTGAATACAACGTACAAATGAAACACAACATTGACTGGCTGAATGTATCGCCTTTAGTACCAACTACAAACAGGGACTTAGATTAGAAAGCTGGAACACCAACTTGGAACATAAACCACTTAACAGATCACAACAAGCCTGGGTATCGCCATATCGCCGTAACTTAAGTTACTTATAAAACTAATTAGATATTTTTACAATTAAAATTATTTAAATGGCAAAATGGGTTAATTGTTCGGCAGTAACGGCACCGCCGACAAAGGAAAATATTAATGGCAACGCTTGCCGCAGGTGCTGGCGACACGCCGTAGTCACTCGTGAATCACATGACTACGGCCGACCAATCAGAATTGAACAAAAGTATTGGGATTCAAAATAGCGAGCCCGAATTACGGCAACCATTTAAATCCAGCTGTTCGCGCCATCCATCAGACGCCGTCCAATCTCCAAGTGACTTCAATCAGTTGCCGACGCCGCAGTCCAATGAAAACACTTCGCCTGCGATGTCTGCGGTATGGCAGATGGCCATAATACTAATTATGACACAAACAAACTATGACGTAATGAACCAGACGTATATATAGGCAAACCTGACAAACACGCTTTATTGGACTCTGAAGATGACCGCCGCTGAGGCCGTCGAAACGTCAGTCACAATAGTCTTTAACTTTTCTCAAGAACTACAACAACTAGGACGATAAACTTCACACATCTAATATATCCTTACCTTACATCCCTTTCTGTTAGTTCTATTAGTTTCTCCGTCATAACGTCTACTTCATTACTCAACCTAAAATCAGATGAATTAAAAAATGAGTTCTTATCATTATCCTGGGACCGATTGTTCGAAGTCTGAATCTGAGTCTCGGTGGCTCAATGGTTAGAGCGTCTCACCGGCAATCAGAAGGTTACAGGTTCGATTCCTGTCCGGGACTCAGAATCATTTTTCTGAGGATACGAGCTTGACGATCGTCCATGTATCGTCTGTCTACTCCAAGCTCTCCCACATTCACTGCAGCAGTGTGTATAGAAACGTATCCGGAATAAGTCGCAACCATTTGTTCAGGATGAAAATGCAAACAAGCTTCGATATGAGGAATTCAGTACATTCTCTCATTTCGTATGATGATATTCATAGAAATGCTAACCCTAAAACAACTTATGAGTTTTTTAACCCTAACCCCCTGCTTTATGTGTCGTCCTAGCGACCACTCCCCTATTTGAAGTGCTTAATTAGAAGACTCGCGAGAGAGACTAAGAATTGGGCTGTCATACTTGGCTGGATGTTAATGCAAAAGCTGACCGCTGACCATGCTGATTGCATGTTCATCCTCGATCCCCACCGTAGTTCTCCAGTTAGTAGGGACCTTAAAGCTCGTTTTCCACTTCACCATTTGGCTAGCGAAATATTTCCACAATGACATCATATTTTTCAGTTATCGACCGATGAAAACGGGAAAAAATTATGTCATCAGCGAAATGTTTCGAGAAATATAAATTTTAGCATTTGAATGAAACCACGGTCGATTGACTAGCGTATTTGACACTCAAAGCTTCTTTTATGATCTCCAAAACGCTTCAATATTTCTAAAACGATTACAGTTACCGTCGTCCTGAAGACGTGAAAATGCTCTCAGGGGCGTTGTAAATAGAACGAGGACAGCGTAAAAGATTCTTAAAGAGATTCGTAAAGATTCTTTTGTTTGAACGACGTCCCATATTCGATGAGCTGAAAATCGTTTTTCTTGAAAGAACGCATTCTAGCTAAGAGACCTAATTTTTTATTACCGAGCCTGATGGCTGATGAGACGGGCTTATTCTCCTCAAGGGCCTGCAGACAAGGCTAAAAGGGATGACTCAAAAGGACCTTTCTGTTTTTGTCCGATCTTTATTTTTGGTTTGTTTAGGTTAGGGTTTGGAATAAGGTTAGGGTTAGGATTAGGGTTGCGATTAGGATTACACTTTAGCATGTTTATAACTTGTATGTTTAGACATATTCTGATGGTAACACTTTCAAGATGAAGTACTCAGCTATTTTCTGACATGCTTTTTTCATGTTTTTCAATGTTCGCAATATTAATAATGTCAGATAATTCAACAAGTTTTAATCAGATTCGAAATTTCTATCATCATTCCTAGATATTCATGCAAAGAGTCTGTGGTGAAGATTTCATTAAAATATATGGAGAAATAAGAGAGAAATAGTGTTTGAAGATGGCGAGGTTGCAACGAAGTGCATTCTGAGAAAACAATACTACAAGCTGCTACAAAATCATTTTTGCTTGTTTTTTTTCATTACTATTTCTCTAAACATCGGTATCCATCAGAGAAAGGTATACTTTGTCACTGATTTTTGTTAATAATACAACTTTTCCTGGAAAATATTTTTTCCTAGAAAATATTTTAAATATGGATTTTTGACATAATTAAAATGGCGTCTCTAGCATGTTTTGTCAAACGGTTCTAACCATGGTTACCACTGTAGTCAAACTAGAAAAGAAAGCTGATATTTCGAAGCACATTTGGCAGCATATTACGTAGCGGGCAAATCACAGAAGAAAGTTGAACAACTTGAGCACAAAATTGCTGGGTGAGTGCCCCGAGAGAATGTACCGCTGTGTATACAAAGCATTTGGTAAAGCGCTCTCTTTCATTCATTGACGATCAACATCGTGCCAAGGCACTCGAAGGATCAGTCAGTTCGAGCTAGAAACTTTGACTTTGCGAGTGTGGTTTGAACTCAAGTAAAGATAACGTTTCTCCCATACTTATATTATAATATATCCACATATGACTCTGCATCGTGTAGAATTTCTTCCATTCAACAGAATGCCAATTATCAGTTCCCTTGGTAAAATGATTTGCTGTATAAGATACACTCAATCGCAAGAGCGACGCACTCTTCTTTTACGGAGGTCTTGTTGACAGCATCGTTCGAAAGACAAAGGCGACGTCCGACCTCTACAGCAGACGACACGTCTGCCGTTTGCCTCAAGAATACCTGTTCAGGTACTGCATGTATCGTATAAGTCCTGTTTCTTATTTTCTGCTAGTTATTTTTTCGAGTGTATTATTTCATGTTTATATTTCGAGTTTTTATTCGAGTTTTTACTTCTGACGATCTGGCGTCGGCGAAACTTGAACTCCTTTTGGTTCTTTTATAATGTTCAACAAATGAATCGCTGTGTGTTTTATCGGCAAACCGCAATGCATCTTTCTTTGTTGACCATTCATTAAAACCAGCCTTCCTCGCTTCCGTGACAAAGCACTGGTCATAATATATATCAAGTTGATTTGAAGAATGAAGACAAATAAATTTATTTAGGTATGTCTGCTTCCCAGACAGATAAAAAATAATAATGAATCAGAAAGACTCAATAGATCACAATGGATTCAATCATCAACTTAATTTCGCGACCTATAAAATGGCTGCCAAAGCAAAAATGAACGCGCAATGCATTAGCCGGACACTAAATTTCCTAAATGAAAAAAGGAAATCGAAACCAATACATACAATGAGTTTCTCTCTTCTAAGGTTCGAATATTTTCAGATAGTTGATTGGATATACTTTCGCGTTGTCTCAACGCTTCGTCACGGGACTCTTGAATGGCGGAATCTTTTTCTTTTTCCAGAACTTCCAGCTTGTTTGTCAAGGCCTAAAAAAGAAGACGCATTATATTAATCTATAATATGTTTCCAGACAATGACGTCGTTCTATTCGTTCGGAGATAATTTGAATAATTTTAGTAGAGACTGTAATTTTTATCTACATGATCACCCCCGGAAAAATATTTATGATACCTGTATGCGAAGTCTGGGATGTCAACTGCTCGCGAAACTTGAACGAGTGTCTCATCATTATATATGCGTGAATATTTCACCGAACTGGTCACTGGTGGCGCTCAACATCTTGACAACAGGACAACAGGTGCATGTAATAAAACACTCAGTCTCAGTTTATATCAGTAAAAAATATTATTATAGGGCCATATTGCCGTAACTTTTGTTGAAGAGTTGCAGACGACTGACAAGACTGATCTTCACTCTAAAAGGACAACTAAATGCCAAAGAAAATCAATGGTTGGTTTAAAAACTGTTCCTCAAGTAACTTAAAATTATAGTATAGCATAATGTCGTCTGGCGCGCGAGAAGACTAGCGCGGATACCATGTCCTGCATGCATTAATAAACTTTATTAACATATATCTTACGCATGTTCGTCGGAATGGTGGCTATAATGGACTTTAAAGTAGTGTCAATAAACCTTCATGTAGTATTTCTTAATAAGAATCGTATTCTGGAACGCAATTTTAATAGTTCATATCGCACAAAGGGACATAATGTTAATAGACACTGTGATTTTGATCAGCTGGACCCCGGGGAAGCTATTTATGATATGTAAAGTCTGCATGTGAACTGCTCGAAACCTGAACGCATCTCTTAGCAGAATTATATATGCGTAAATCAACGTTGCAGGCTTGTTTTCGTTTCAAACAACCCTCAGGTAATTAAAGAAGAGGTTATCGAAAGAGGTTAACGAAACCAGTATAATCAAGACCTTTGCCGGATAAAAGCTGATCGAAATATAAATCAAGTAAAATTTGGGGTATATTTTATTTGTGTGGTAATTTGATTATAAAGGCACATTTCAATGAGCCAAAGTTTGCGTAAATAGAGTTAAACTGTTTGTTTTTGCATAATTTTCAAATATCACTCGTAGTATATGATTACCTATACATACAAAATTTCTAAATTGTCAGCCATTTATCAATATTAAGGTTATAAGCATATCGTTTCTTGGCGCAGTCCAAAGGAACGCTGGTTATGGGAACGAGATTGGGCACAGCGAAGCCATTCTAGTCACCAATCCCCTGTTAAAAGTCACCCTATAACATTGTAGTGAGGGTGCCTGAAAATGTTTAATTCAACAGTCTTTTTTCCTCAAAGCTAAAACCAACAAGCCTGCAGGTGGTCGACAAAGTAGGAAACATTATATGGCTAAGCTCGTGTTAAGGTCCGTACGCAAAATAACACACGCTCATTGGTTGTTGAGAAGTCCAGAATCCTGCGACATGGCCATCCCAACCAAAAACGCTTTTTCCGGATCGGTAAGTTTTGGCGGTGAGATGATTTAAATGAAAATAAAAGAGAGAAATAGGCACTATGTATAGTTTAAAACACGAGAAGCAGTGTTTTATCGGGTTTAAAACACGAGGCGATAGCAGAGTGTTTTAGATCCGATAAAAAGTGTTTTGAACGGCTTCAAAAACGAATGCATCTAAATAACCATGTTTAGCATGAACTATTTCAGTGATTCAAGGAATTTTGGCCGTGAAATTCGAAGGAGAAGTTTATGTAAATCAGGACGAATCTTTATCACATATAATGACACGGATACGGTCATGATTTTCCTTTGTGTTTTCCTTAAGAATTATTAATGAGTTTTTGAACCTCATTGTATAAAATACCGAGCAATAAAATATGCTGGAACATCAGTATTACTTTTATTTAAAGTTATTCATCTAAAAGCACAGTGAATAAATGTCTAACAATGGTGTAAAGATGAAGGGAATCGTACTAGCGTCAAGCTAAGAGGTAAATGAAAGTGCCTATGAAACGAAAATTAAGTCTTAGTTATTTTGGCTATGATTAAATGAATCCTAAAATGATTAGGAATGGTAATTTAGAGCTCTTTCGCATCTCACGTCGTTCTGGAGAAATTTTGGAATCGCTATTTCGAAGTAATGATGTTAGATTTCACGAAGTGTAGTACCGTGCAATGTTTCCAGTGATTTCGTTGAATAATCTCAAAGGTATATACTTGATTTTCTACATTGCAACGTCCACCGTGTATTGTAGCTTTCTCACTAAATTCTGCCATCTTTACACCATTTGCAAGCACCTTAATTACATCACACTAACAAGTATATCAAGAAAACCGACTCAATCGTGATATAATTAACGTTGTTGTAGTAATTTTGTTGTATTATTGTTGTATACCATTTCAATCAATTTTACTCATTCCTTATTGGCAAGGAGATCAGTATTAAACTTAAATTAAAATTTAAAAAAATACACCTAGTAAAAAATCACATCCGGGATGTTTGGATATTAATATTACAAACATCAGTTCTCCCGCTTCGTAGTAAAATTTAGGGGTATTTAGGAACACGTAAAATTGATTGAAAAGGTATTAAAAGGAAATAACACTTGTTCTAGAGGAATTGGTGAGTAGTCTCAATGGGGTTTGGCATTCATAGTAACACTCGTGCGTCGCACTCGTGGTATTAAGAATGTTTCGCCGAGCACGCGTGCGATTTTTCATTGGTTCTTCACGGACCGTGTTATTTCCTATACTAATACAACCGCAGTAATTGGCGATTGCTGTTGCGGTTTTACAAGCCTTGTAATATAGGATCTTTATAAATTTCACTATATAAACTACATAATCAAGGCAAAGTAAATAAATAAAAAAAAATTTAAAATAAATAAATAAATAAATAAGTCACGTGGTATTTAGCCAACCCGTGGAAGTAACCACTTTTTGGCTGAAATGTTCGTTTATTTAAAGCCTATGTTAGTGGTAAAATAACGTTTTAACATTTTTTTCTATTCAATATATTCTAAAGCATCTTTTCATCGGCACTTTACGTTTTATATGAAACAACACGCTCGCTAGGAGTTAACTCGGGCTAGTTTTGGGCTGGCAGCGTGGCATACTGTGTATATCTCATTTTCGCCAAATTTGGATAGGTAGTACGTATTACGTATATAGTACGTATTTCATATAATGTCATATCGGACGGGACTGGGAAGAGCAAATACGTTGCCCTAACGAGCATAGGCGTAGGAACGGGGGGTGGGGGGGGGGGCTGGTCAAAATTTTAAATGGGGGGAGTCGCCAAAAATCAGGACAAACATTGCTAAATTTAATGTTTTTTACCAATTGTATTAATAGGACTATATAGAATAGGAGAGAAGCTACTTAAAGTGCCTATCCGGGGTTTGGGATTTTACACATTCGTAATCTTTGGGTTCTACCAAAAAGAAATGTAATATATCTTGTTGTTCGAAAATTGCATCTTCATGCCTTTTCCCCTGCTAAAGTTCACAGGAAGTGACGTCAACCCAGGGACACACGATATTTTACGGAGTGATTCAGCAATGAAATTCAGCGAAAATTTGGCTTTGAACTTTAAACAACCTGTTTAGACAAAATTCACTCAATTCCTAAACATTCACTGTTGAATAACGCCGCAAAATATCGTGTGTCCCTGGGTTGACGTCACTTCCTGTGAACTTTAGCAGCGGGAAAAGGCATGAAGATGCAATTTTCGAACAACAAGATATATTACATTTCTTTTTGGTAGAACCCAAAGATTACGAATATGTAAAATCCCCAAACCCCAGATAGGCACTTTAAGCCTACGGGCTTCATCTACACGAGATTTTACAAACGGGTATAGCCTGAAGTGTTAACCAACTCCTAAACCTTTGCCATGCGAGTGTCTGGTTCCCAGACCCTTCTGTCAGTACTAGACGCAAAAAATGGCGTCACAGATCAGTGGGTAAGAGGCAGCAGGCAACTCTTGGATTAATTTGAACTATGCTCGCTGTTGAATTAGTTTGCTTGAAAAAGTTTGCTCAAATTGCTGCAAATTGTCTTTCCGAGCTTCTAGATTTCAAACATTTCCGGGGAGGACTCTCCGCACCCCCCTCAAAATGCGGTCAGTGATTACCTGCTTGTCGACTTCAGCCCCCCCCCCCTAACTTAGTTCTCTTTAAAGCGGATAATCGAACATGCCCAAAATTTTCGTATTACGGATACCATCTTGTTGACAAAAATTTTCGGATGTCTTCGACGAACGTTTTCTTGAGAAATAATCAACTCCCAAAGCTACAATATATATTAAAACAAAGATAAATTATCTGTTTACAATATGCGTACAGTTTATCAGGCTAGCGAACGGAGTTTTCTTAAGAAGAGCGGATAATCGAACATATCGTAACGTGTTAACAAACCCACATCCAGTGGGCTAGTACGAGGGCAATGTATTTGCTCGTCAGGGCAACGTACATGCTCTTCCCAGTCCCGTCCGATATGACCTTATATGGAATACGTACGATAAGTCCATATGCAAATTTGTCAGTTGTCAGACGTTTCCGGTTAAAATTGTTCAGCTAAACTGGGCCCAGTTGTCTCTTAACTACAGTTTAACTGTTGTTTGGGGATTTAAATTGTAGTAAACTTCTGAAACAATGATCCTGATTTTCAAGAGTTACTCGCTGAATAGCATAACTAACACCCTAGCTAGAGTTTCATCTGACCCCCTGCGGGATTTCCCCCATCCATGGTCCCCAGACCTCGCACGCCATGTATTTGTTGATCACAAATTGGAAAAGACGCAATGTTTAACCGATTTCAATTCTGAAAACAGATTTGGAATTACCGAGAGCAAATACATAACATACGTGTCTATTATATTATGGAACGTAAATACCTTCGTAAAAATCTGTTTGTGTACTTAGAAATTAATCGGCAATATGAAGGCCGCTTCGTCGTAGATTTTTGAACGTTATCTCGGTCAATATTTACTCGATTTCAATTCTGATAACAAATTTGGAATTACCGAGTCCTGCAAGTACATTACGCGTCTTCAGGTCATATAAACACAACATGTTTACCTGAATTTGAGATCACGGATCAACCCGTTTCGAAATCGCTTATCATCTTTTAGTATAGGTCTACCCAATCTCGTTCCCAGAACTGGGAACGAGATTGAGGTCTACCACGGCTAGCGTATTTACGATCAACACACTTTCAAAATCTACCAACAGAGTCAAACAACAACTCGACGAAAAGCAAAGCTGTCGAAAAGAAAGAACTATTGGCTATTGACCCGCAACATGCCTCACGGTTCGCAGAAACCTGACAGGAAACATTATTGCGCAATTTTGCAGATTTGTGGAACCCCAAAAATAATACTACTAATAATAATAATGAAGCCGAAAGCCAGACTAATTACGTCAAAACTAGACTTTAGTTCGCCATTAATAATTATTGCAGCGCGGCTCAGCGTACTCACCTTCACTTTGTCCTGTAGGTCTGTTTTATCTATCATCAAGCTGTCGATTTCCTTCTTACTGCTTTTTTGTTCATTTATATAGCCTTGCAAAATCTGAAACTGTTTCCTCTCGAACTGTTTTTTCTCCTCCAAGATCACTTCAAACATCTTTAAGACATCAGCGTTGTCGACACTGTCATGATCTACGACGCCATTATCGTTGGTCTCATTGTTTTGACATCGCGATAGGCCAGCTGCTCCAGTGCCATCAATCTCAAAACAATCATCCGTCCAAAAGTAGTCACAGACACTATTCACCGTCTCATGCAGAGGATCGTTTCTAGATGCGAATGTTTTCGCAAGTGGTGACAACTGTCCACGAGAACCAAAACTATGACCTTTACAGAAGAAATATCGTGTGTATCAAAAAAGACACGATTCAAAACTTTCGTATAGCTCTACGTCTATTCTCTTTAGGTAATGGCTGTATGATGCTAGTTAATACACTTTTCAACCAATTTCGCACCTGATTGGTCAGTTAATTTCCACCCTATAGCAATGGGTAACAACCTAGAAAGCCACTGAGACTGATATTTAAATGAACAAAAATACTTGTTTTCTTACAAGATTCCACGAGTTTTGTTAACCAAAAAGATGCAGGTATTTTGAATAAATATGAAAAACCGTTATTCTACATCTTTGTGTACAAAACGTTATCTCACAGAAGCGTTATTTTTTTTTTTTTATTTCGATTTGACAAAAAAAGAAAAATTAAATTACAAACGTACAAATACCACACATAAATACTTTAAAGTGCCAGGAACCAACAACAGGGTTAAACCCCAATAACAGTGGCCCATTATAAAATGTAAATAAAAATAAAATCAGCAACACTGTGATTGCTTTTGCGTATTTAGAACAGAACAATTATGACATTTTGGACATACAGTTTTCCAAGTTCTTGGATTGTCAGTATCATAAATAGTTTTTAGACAATCTTTATAGTATTTCAATAGACTATTTTTAAACTGACTTAAAGTTTCTAATAATCGTATGGATGATGGTAGTTCATTCCAAATTCTAGCAGTTCGAATGAAATAACTAGATTGATATGTTACTGTACGTGCTTTTGGGATATCAAACATTAAACCTGATGAAGGATTACTTCTTCTCGTTACACGTAATGGTTGTTTAACTTTTAAAAAGTCATGCAACTTTAAAGAAAGCATGCCAGATGCCAGCTTATACAAATACAACACATCCAAATATTCATGCCAATACGACATCGGTAGAAGATCTAATTTTAAGAGGCGGTCTTTGTATGTAATGGTAGTATCATATGGTAGGCATAGAATATACTTTGTTGCTCTTCTCTGCACAGATTCCAATTGCTTGATTAAATGTACTGACTGTGGAGTCCAAACTTGCGAAGCATGAACTAAATGATTTCTTACTAACGCCATGTAAAGTACTTTTCTTGTATCAATTAATTTAATAGCAACGGCCTGTGACAAGTGCCGACTTGAAGAGTAATGGGTAATGCCTAAGTGCTGTTCTGTTGACAAATGCGAAGCTATACATCAGATAATGTAACCGATAGCACGTTTCATTAATACCTATAAGCGATTCAAAACTACGAAACACCTGGGTTAAGAGGCAGGGCGCAAAATAACTGCTAGCTGGTCGCCAGTCAAGATGATCGGCAAATCAATTTTAGCTCGGACATGCCGCTTTTATGAGCGAACAAATTATTCAGCTAAAGCCTGAAAAAAAAGCCTTAATTCCGTAATCGCCATCGGTAAACTCCTTCACGTAAAATGCATCATTGCGCTTTAGCTTATGTTAGCGGTTGCGTTTACACGTGATACAAGACTGAAAATGTGTGAAAACGTCACCTAATTATCTGGAGCAATTTGAAAATCATCTCTCAGCGGTGGTGCGACCAACCTCGTTCCCAGGGCCTTATTAGAGATAAGGCCCTGGGAACGAGGTTGTGGCGCGACATGAAAACGGCACGCTCAGGCTTGATATCGTGTCAACACAAATGTAATGCCGGATACTGTTCAGCTTTAATTTGTTTAATTAGCAGATTCATTCAATTCTAATATAAAGTATAGATGTTCTTTGTCGACTCCTCTCTTGAAAGTTTCGGAATTATGCGACGCTTGTTAATTAATGAAATCCGTCTGTAGTCAATAAATTCAAACAAGTTCGTTGCGTGCGTGGCTATCGCCTCATTTGATTGATATGGCAAAAGAGACATAACATAACAGTGCTTGTTTTGACAGTTGCAGCCGCTCGCAATTGAATTTATTTCTAATTGAGCAATTAGTTTAACGTCCTAATGTGACCGGTCAAAATGACCGGCAAGGCGAGAGTTTGACCGGACAGCGCCTCAATTTGGCTGGACATTGTCCATTGTCCGGCCGTTATTTCGCGCCTTGAGAGGATTCGACGAATGCACTTAATAGCAAGGCATAATGTAGAATAACGTTTTTTCGTTTTTATTCAAAACACCTCCATCGTTCTGGATACCAAAGTAAGAACACAAATATGAAGTTAAATCAGGTCTTTTGCGGTTGCTACCCCGTTGCTAGGCAGGAAGTAAACTGACCAATCAGGTGAGACATCTAGAGTCTAGTTTTGATGTAATTTCACATAAAACTTAATCCGATTTGAAATGCCTTTCGAGGAGTTAGATATGATGTTTCAAATTTTTTTTTTGAGAAAAACGATTCGAAAATCGAAACACACAACTTTGTTTGCCAGCCATCTTGCTTTTTCATCGTGGGATTGGAAACAGTCAGCGGTGTCCGCCATGACGTCACGTCACTGTGTCCAGATGCTAACTTTTCACATTTGATCCGTTGTTGAAGTACCTTTTCAAAGTAAAATTCCCCAGGTTTAATCCGAAATGTCATCCGACGATTCTGAAAGTAGTTCATTTAGCGTCACAAGTATTGAACTTGAGTCGGAGTCAATAGTCTCTCGTTTACTATGATGATATTCATCATACGAGCAGACGTTCGTATGATGTATCAACCTCGTACCCAGGGCATTTTGCCTCCACGGCGGAAGGTCGGCGAAAATGGCCATGGGATCGGCTGGTCCATTCTATAATGAGATTGGCTTGTCATACAATTCAATTAATTCAGCCGAGTATAATTTATTCATCTAAATCTGAATGCTGTCTTCAAATGTTACAGCAAATTAGAAGTGATAGCTTTCGCTAAATTGGATATATACTTCTTCATACCTTTTGTAAGAGACAATCATGGATGTATGGTGGATTATTAAGCTTGTTAGCTGCTTTTATGCCGACGAATGCTGACATGAACAACTCTGAAGAGCATTGAATATTTCTCAATTATTCAGGTCAACAAAGTAGACAAAGGAAATGGAAAAAAGACCACAAAAATTATCATATCTAAACACCCAGAAATTCTGGGTGTCATGTGACCAGCGACCCCAGGGCCATTTTCGCCGACCTTCCACCGTGGAGGCAAAATGCCCTGGGAACGAGGTTGATGATGTATATCATCATAAAGGTGTTGATCGTGAGAGTCGCGCATGCGTATAACAGTCAATTACTATCCCACATGCTTAGTATCTCTCACTAGTCTATTAATGTAGCACCTCAAGTAGGGGAGTGGATGCCTGCGGGTTAGGGATGGGGAAAATTATTCCGGGGGGTTAGGGTTAGAAAACACACTAGGCGGGGGCTTAGAATCATTGTTGTGTTGGGGTCAGCTCTGTGATGCATCTCATCATACAGGCATGTTCGATCGTATGATATACATCACACGAAATGAGAGAAGTTTGACGTACTGACGTCACGGCGGACACTGCTGACTGTTTCCACGCCCACGAAATGATGAAAAAGCAAAATTTTACGTAATAAGGCTATATAAAATAACATGTATGCTACGCAGGCTCCGATTGGTCAATACCCGTGTTTGGATCAAAACACCGAAATTTCCCGCCAAAAATTTCCTTAAATTTTCCTGCTCGTTCTCAGATCCAAACACTGATGATGATCCAAACACTGATGATGATCCAAACACTGATGATGATCCAAACACTGATGATGATCCAAACACTGATGATGATCGACTTTCGAAAAGCTAAAAACACTCACGTAGCGGCTCGTATATTGAATTTACCGTCGTCTAAATAGAATATTTTATGAACACTCTGGTTTTATTTCGTGTTTAGCACTCGATATTTGTATAGGCAATAAACATAAGAATGACAACACCAGTACTATAAATACAACTCCTCTTGTCGATCATTCTCACCCCTGATGGAGACACTAAAGTCTTGTGTCGAAACGTTGGCTCATCCTTTTTGACCAGTTTCTTAGTAAAAAATTCTCCAATCAGGAAATCTATTTTTCTTTTTGGGAGTTACCGTGAATTTGGCGAAATATTAAAAATACCAAGAGGGTATACTGTATAGCATAAGAAGTATTATGAATATTTCGCCAAGACTGCGATTGTTCATCAATATACTTATATATAATACTCAACAATCTCGATTGTGATTGGCCTAAACTCCTAAAGGCTTCTACATTTATAATTATATATATATAATAAAACAATTATTGGATTCGGCTTGCACATGATATCACAAATTATCCAGACCTCTGTTAATGTTATCCGCCTCAGCCTTTGGCTTCGGCAGATAACATTGACCTCGGTCTGGATAATTCTTGATATCATCTAATCATTGTTTATTAATCATATTTCAATCAATTTCATACATTACGAACGTTTAGTGTGAAAACATAAAAGCTTTTGTTTGTCAGTATTACAACGCAACGTCCAAGATATGTGGTATACGATACATGTGGTATTTTTCCTAAATACCCAAGTAGATAAAATTTAAGTAAATAAACTGAAATGTCAATTAAACACCATATACCGTTTTCAGGAACGCCGTTTTCATTGTTTAACTCGCCTGAACTTGATACTCTTATTCCGTTTCTTCTTGCAACCATCTCGAAACAATCAACAGCACTCATTTTCTCAATCTCGCGCTTTTCAGCCAGCTTCAGTTCCGCATCTAGAAATGAGAGAGATAAGTGACTCACATGGATGATGCGTTGCAGTTGCTTCCCCATGCATCATTAAATCGAATTTTGTAAGAGAAACGTCAAGAGAAGATTACTATTAAATACTTATTAATCGAGTGCGAGGTCTGCACGGTAAAGTATTTGCCTGAGGTTTTCGTACAGACCGAGCGAAATTATTGTCCGAAATTAGCTCTATTCGGGAAAAAATGGTCTTGTCATTCGGGCAAAAAGGGTCCTGTATTAAATTATTCCCTCATTCAGGGAAATCTGGGATTTCATTGTTGTTCATCGTTTAGCAATGGTTAAAAGTGGCATATAGCCAGGCCTTGGTCCGGGCGTTGTCTAAACGTAATCTCGTATACCGGTATTCAACTTGAATATACCTAATACATTTGGTTAATTGTGGCTAATTGCTTTTCCTTCATTCTCTTCTGCTGTCGTGCAACGCATTCCCTATGCGCGTTGTGGGAGAGATATCCACGCGGTCTAAATTTGGAAAATCTGTGTTACTTTAACGGTAATTAAATACCGAAACTTACTTTTTCCGGACCTCTCACGAACCAATCAGCGTGCGCCATCTTTCTTAGCCATATAATAAATCTACTTATTAAACGACATTGGCAATAAAAAATAACTACCTTTATTATATGGCTAAGAAAGATGGCGCTCCCTGATTGGTTCGTGAGAGGTCCAGAAAAAAGCGTATTGCCCTCCCGGCGCTGTGAGAGGGCAATATCCCTTTTCCGGACCGGTAAGTTTTGGCGGGAAAATTTCTGAGTTGATTTAGATGAAAATGAAAAAGAGGATTTGAGTACAGTATGTTCGTTGAAAAAGTTCGAACAATAACACGTCCTGGAACATCAACAAGCTCAGAGGTAAGGTAAACGGCAACATCTGAAGACAAACACAACGTTACATGAACCAAAAGCCATATTCGGGTTTTTCGCACAGACCTCGCTCCTTCGTCGCTTGGTCTGTACGAAAACCTCAGGCAAATACTTTACCGTACAGACCTCGCACTCGGTTAATAAGTCTTTATTATGTTGAAGTATATGACTTAGCTAGTCGGAATATAGTAGATTGGCGATAAGAAAATGTTTGTAACATATTTTAAAAGTTGAGTAAACCATCTAAAAACAGGCACTTTGGCCACCACTTTGAATATTGCCATGACGTTATGCGCTGGTAACAGCACCACCTGGGGTTACTGAGACATGAACGACAACGCATTTACCATCTCATCCTGAGCAAAAATCGAAAGACCTGTACCTCCTGTTCGACGCGAAAAAACCCCGCCCCCTCATTATACTCTGGGCGACACAAGTCCCGGACATATCGGCTACCTGTGAACTTACTGTCCTGGAAAAGTTCCCTCACTCCTGCCACTGCCCAGTCATCTGTACGAAAGACGAAATTGCGATAAAGTACCTCGACAAGAAAAGGTGGAATCTCCGGAAGGCGAACTGGCCGAAGTTCACCGATTTTACCGACTCGCTCACGCCGACCATGCCGAACCCAAGAGGAGACAAGTCTCTCTTCCTACACTGCTTCACTAATATGCTCTCCACCGCAGCGAATATTGACATCCCAGAGACAGGAGGAATAATTGTATTCCCTGCTGGGACGAACGAATGCAAGTAGCTCTCGGCGACCACAACTACGTCAGCATCAGCGAGAAGAAAAAGAGCGAAGTCCTCATGAGGGTTCTCGGTGAAAGTGGCAAGCTCGCTGGGAAGAAACTAACTGCAGTGTCGACTTAACACACTGAAGTTGGAAAGCTTGGGCAACCCTCAACCACCTCACCTGTCGCAGGAGTACACCTAAACCCTGCCACGCTCCACACCGATGCACATGTTATCGATAGTGGCAGGAATCCTCCATCAGACAGGAACACCTGGTACTGAAACTCGTTGACAAATCCGACCAAGCTGCAGACTCCCTAGTCATGCCCTCCGTTCCCGACGACGCGCCTTCGCACCGAATCCGCCACCTACACTTATTTTAGAAAAATGTTAACTCCCGCCCCACTCTGTCCACATCATGGGTAGAGATGGAAGGAAGCCTGGCAAGATGCCTGGATGACTCGCTCATTCCTTCACAAGATACGAGCCGTGGACGTCGACTCCTGTCCTTGTGGCTCCCTGCAGACCGCGGAGCGCCTCATCTCCAGCCAATTTACAAGTCGTCCCGTGGCCGAGACGGCTTGGTTGAGCTCGACGAACAGACCATAGAGTGGCTTTTACTATCGGATGTAACCAGATGGAACTGTTCAAACGAACGACGACAACATAATTTATCCCTTCTTTGTTCACCAGATTCTTGCTGATGTAATTATCAAAATTTAAGTTACAGCTTTTAAAATTTTGATTTTCTGTATTTAACTACTTTGATTTCTAATTTTTGATTCGTTGTATTTAATAGTTACTTTTTGTTAGTTTGAGGGCCCTCCTGAAAATCATCTATGATGAGTGTGGTCCCCTCTGTAAACATTATAATAATAAATTCATCTAATTCTGGAACCTTTAGTACAACTTTTAGTTCTTTAGTGATGCTGAAACCTTTAGCAGTGTCAAGTGTTAAAATGCTGTTTCAACCCACTTTGTAAAGTGGCCACTCGTTACCAAAACATACTGGTGTCCTCGTGCGGTGATCGGGATTGGTTGAGAAACTTTAATATTTTTCCTATTTTTCCCGTGAAAGGGCGTAGGCGTTACGGTTCTCACGACCAGATCGGTGTGTGATATCAAAGTCATATTCTTGCAGGGATAGGATCTACCGCGTCAAACGGTCGGTCTTTAGACTCGCGCAATTCCTGTAGCCACGTTAAACTTTGATGATCAGTTATCGAGTTACCACGTAACTGATCCTTCCCCAACAGGTATGGTCTCCAATAGTAAAACGCCCACACAATGGCCAGACATTCTTTTTCGGCTTTGGAGTAACTTTTCTAATGGATCCGGGACGTTGTGATAGCACTGCTCATAAACCTGCGTCACTCGCATCGGTGTATATGGTGAATGGAACCGTAACATTTGGTAAGGAAACGATGGGTGAAGTATATAATCGGTTCTTGAGATCCGTGAAAGCTTCCTCTGCCGATGGCGTCCAAAAAAAGTTCATGCAGAGGATCTGCTATGTCAGCGAAGTTACGAACATACCTGCTATAGTACGATGCCATTCCAACAAATGCTCTTACATCGGATAAGGAAGAGGGAGTTAGACTTTTTGGGCGGATGCCAGTCGGGGAGACAATGGAGTCCAGGAACTGTACCGACTCAGCACCGCCTTTTGGATGTCCGATGTTCCTGCCAATTATCTGCAAAAATGATGTCTTCGATGAATACCATGCATGCAGCCGTCGATCCCGTGCAGATGACTGAAAGTTTACCGGTCCATTCGTCAGTTCAAAGGGCATAACGGTAAACTCGTAATGATTGGATCAGATACAATGCAGGGAATGCGGTCTTCCAGATATATTCTTCTCTCAGAGGCACTTGCCAGTACCTTGAAGCCAAATCTAACGTGCTGAAGTAACGGACACCCGCGAGCATATACCAGCGGCATCGGATTTGCAATTTTGCATCCTTTCTCGTGACCGCGTTTAGGAGTCGGTAATCGATGCAACATCGATAATCACCGTACTTTTTAGGGGCCAGTAC